>JAZARR010000213.1:600000-1152500 GCA_037389465.1 Baylisascaris procyonis | reverse complement strand
AGTATGGAAATTATGCTTTTAGGAAATGTGTCTAAAAGATGTGCGCATTGCCACATTCAACGAGTTCAATGGCAAGTGCCATGTAAATGAATGCTACAAGTTATTAATTCAGTATTAGAGGTATAATTCGCCAGTTGACAGATGCGGTCGTGCGCACGCAAAAGTAATCTTCAGTTATTTATTCGATGGTGCTATGTTGAAGGGCTATGCCCTTGAGTTTTTTACGCTCTGTGTGTGCTGTGGAAAAGAAACTGAGATAAAGAAATCACACCGCCTATATACTATGCTTACAGAAGCCGATTTCGCTGCACGCTTGCTGAAATGGCCAACTTCTTGGATGCTCTGCCAGAAATTCTTCTGGCTATAATGGGCCTTCTGGGCCTAGTAAGTGCGAAGCGTTGTACCGACGCTTTCGCAGCCGCCGCCGCTCTCTTCGGCGTCGAGGTGACGGAGCTCTACCGCGAGGTGGAGCAATTTCTCTTAGACCGCTGGAACGAAGAGCTGGAAGCGCTCGACGTTCACAACCGCGGTGTAGTCTATTTTGGTTCGTTTTTCTAAATCTATCTTCGCAATAACAGACTGTTCATGAAGTTATTTGAGAGAAATGCAGAAGTAGTGCAGTAATTAACTCTCTGTGCTTATTACTTGGTACGCATCAATTTTTGTAATCGGTCTCTCCATATCTTCTAATGATCATTGATTTCCTCCTAAACGAACCGTAATCTGTTATTTTCCAACTTTTAAGCTATACTGCGGAATTCGCAACAGGTCTAACGAGGGTAGGTACTTCTGGAGCTGTTGTGTGCATGTATAACTGATACATATCGTCGTATGTCATATGACATATGCCATAAAAATCCCTTATTTACGTCTTATGGATGTCATGTTATCGCATCGTTGCTTCTGCAGTTGTTTTGGACGAAACCTTAGACGGGAAAAAGCTGTTGTCAAATTATGATGCTCAACTGCCTTGGGATGAAAGTGATGTGCAACTAACATGGATGTGTTCCAGTTGCCGAGACAGCCGAACACCGCCCGCACCCGCTGCTGCTCGAGGCCGCTTGCCGGCTGAAGGGAGCACAGCTAAAAATTTGGAACTTGGACTACGGCAGTGTTGACCTCTACGGCCGCTGCGGACCAGTCTATACGGCCGCGGTGGTCGGAGGAGAGTTCATCGCCCTCCTGGGGCAGCCAGTGATGCCGGTGAGTATATATTTTGATTTTAATTGGCTTTAACTTTGGTCATCTATTGTACTATCAGCACATTGTGGATTCCGTTGTTCGTATCTGCAGTATCAAAGTTTTACTGAATCTTGAGACCTAAGTGACTCTAACACTGCGTGTAAGTATGAAAGCTGTCGTAAGTTTGAGAATAGCGCAACCTTACACTAACGAACAATCGTAACCGCTTTTGCAAGCTGACGAATCCTTTGATTACAGTGGTACAGGACCGTCGCCCGTGAGCTAGAGCCCGGCACTAGCCACGGAGCCGAATCTGCCTCATCGGGCCTAATCGTCCGTGAGCTAGGAAGCGACTCTGGCGACGGAGCCGAATTTGTGTCGACGGCTAGGTTCGCCCGTCAGCCAGAGTCCGACACTAGCGACGAGGCCCAATTCGTCTCGATGGCTGTGTTCCCGGTTGTGAGAGAGCCGGGAGAAAGGGTGCGTGAGGCGGAGGCATCCCCTCGCCATGAGGAGATGAGCACATCGCCGCAGGACCGAAGCGGCGAACAGACTGAACGAGATGCGGCAGAAGACGATGTAGCCGCAGGCGAGTATGACGAGGAGCGAGGGGAGCCAAGTGAGGCCGTCCCAGCAGATGACGGCGCCGAGAGAGCGAGGTGGCAAGAAGCCCTGGCCGCCCGATATCGGGAAATGCTGTAAGGAACTCCTTCTTCATTTATTACCTTCGTAATACATCAAATTTGTAAAACACAGGTTTAGTAGATGCTGATACGTATATTTTAAATTTTTGTGTACTATCTATGCGCGTGGAACCTGCAGAAGAGTCCTAGATCGATAACATTTGCATTTTAAGAAATAACAGTAATTGCTCGCTATGTGAATTGCATTTCGATCCTATGAATATGTAATAGCGTATGAATATGTAATAGCGTATGAAAATATATATAAGATTTTCATGAATGAGACAAAGGCTCTAGTTTCTTGGGCAAATGTTCAACGATCTGCCTAACTTGTATGTAATTACAGCCGCCCAAGACCTGGAGCACATGGGCCGGCGGAGCGCGGGCCTCGCAGGAGAGTGCCGAAGAGGCAGCCGGAATTCTCGCCGGCTGACATCAGCGCTCTGCCGGCCCACATGGCCGCGGAACTGGTGGCACCCCAGGCGCCAGCCTACATTTTGCGCCGCAATAAAATATGTAAGTGTTCCAACTTCTCTTCTAGTTATACCTCTCAAAAATTTGTATTTCAAGCTCTCTGACGCTGTACATGGCGTATCCTCTCTCCTGAAAGGAGACAATCGGTTATAAATGATCAGGGTGCAGAAATGGTTGCTCGTAGCAGATGCTGCTACATCCTCAGCCGAAGGCTTTTAATCAGCAGAAGGAAATCTGCAATTGTGAACATTAGTATTACTTGATTTTGCCTGATGTTGCGTTTCATATGCAACGGTGAAGAATTTGCAAGTTGATAGTCGTTTCAGTGAAATGAACTATGCCTATGTGATAGTGATGATTCGTGCGAAATGAGAAACAATTTCGTTGAATTTTTTGTATTGTGTTGAAAGCATGTATCTTAATAGGTAACAGCAGATTGATGAGCATTTTGCTCAATGATGAATAAAGCATTCACTTTTATCGAAGTAACATGTTTGAATACCCAAGTTTATTTTCTAGTATGCAATTTGGCACATTGCGGCGCTCCCGACCGGGAGTTCGAGACGGTCGGCGCCTGGAGGAAACACGTCGCGCTCGCCCGGTCCCACCTTCAAGACGGTAAGAGAATTTCTTTTGCTTTCTACATTTTTACGGTGTTTTTCGATTTCTTTTTTCTTATTTGACTAAGCTGATGTGTGAGATTTCGTTCGTAAATATAATGCTATTGGTGTTTTCGTCTTGTGAACAAGAACAAATTGGCGACCATCAGGTCGATATTCAGTGGTAATCATTGTTTCACGGCGATGATAACTGTTTGCGAATGGATTGAAATCCTCGATTTTTTGCAGTCAAGCACTCAATTTGCTCCTTCTCTTTGTAATGATTATTTATAATTTACAAAATGATATGTTTATTTTGTATGCTTTCAGCGTTCTGTGGGACCTGTGGCCACCATATCATCGTGCCACCAGAGGCGGATGCGGTCAGCATCAAGGTAAGCCATGCAAACATGGTTTTTTTCATTGCATTTTTTTTCTCCATGAATGTTCGCACGCCTTGAGAGGAAACGGAGTGAAATGGAATTCAAATTCGTTTCTATTTGTTCTCATCAAATTGTAGAACAGCGCTGAGAAGATTTACATAAAAGGATTTCGAATCGTTCCTTTTCAGTAGTAGCCATACGTGTGGGAATCATTGCTCTTCATTAACTTTGATAGTTAATAGAAAGTATATTAGATCTTGTTTTGCACACATTACTTATTTTCTTAAGTGCAGTGGGTCGAGGATCTTTGGCACATCGTAACCCCTAACGCTTGCGATAAGTGAAGTTTTCTGTATTTTTCTTCCAGGCCTTCATCACAGCGCACAAAAAAGAGCGCTGTGTCGGCGCATCGAAGGCCATGGTCCGGCAGAGATGCGCACAAGTCGCTTGGCTGGACAACCTGGGGAGGAACACCAGCCACATCCTTGCGCCTGGTCAGCTTTTTTATAGTCAATCTTTATTCAATTCGTCGTTTTTAGATGTTATATTTGACGAATTCTTGTATTTCATATGCCTAGGTGCTAAGCTTTGTAGGCGAGGTAAAACAAACTGATTATCGAAAATTATGTTAACAGCAGTGTATATATAAATTCACATAAATACGCAGATAAATATAAATGTAAAAACAAACACATATTTTTGTACTTGAATTTATAGGATACGCAATTATAGGAAATGCGAGTTTTGACATATAATTTGTTTTATTTCAAGCCACTGCTTCGCATCTGATACTTTTCAAGCAGAAATTCTAACCTGAGACTCTTGCAGTTGAGTTCCTTTAAATAAACTACTTCCATTTGCTTCCGAGGAATGAGAGTTCTAATGAAGTTATTTGTGTGACATTAAGCGTTTTCGCAACGCGATGTGTTTTCCTTGCTTCTTTCTTTCTTTCATGGGGTGTTTTATGTGCCAGCAGAATGTTGAACAGCAGCCATCATCCTCATCTATTTTTTGGTCATTCATTCCATCTACCAGATCGTGTTATTTTGGCAGGCCTTTGGATCTCTACTCATTTATTGGCGTTTTTCTTGCTTCTTTATCATCTCAATGGTACTGGAAACGATTTTAGCAGTAATTTGAACATGAAACGCATTTTCAGATACAGATCAGGCGGAGGGCACAATGGAAGTGGAGCCGCAGCCGCCCGTTGCTGGCAGAAAGCGGCACTACGACACCGAGGAAGCGCGTAGAGCGGACGTTTGTGCCGCTTATTTGAAGCGCTTCAAAATGGATGAACCCGACCTGATGGCGGAAATAGCTAACGAACATCGGCTACGGCTGCCTTAAACGAGAGGTGAGCGAACCTAGTTTATTTCTTTTTTAATTTATTTACTGTCGTCATCAGCAACTTTTCATCGCTAGCATTCATGACGCCGTTTTGCGGCATTCCCTACATTATCTGCTTGTTCTGCTTCGGAAACGACGGTATTATTATAAACATGCGTCATTATGGGCCTCATTGCAGCCGCCATCGCCTGCTCGTACCACTGCGTCATGGTTCTTCTCGAGCAGTGCTCTTGGTCGCGTCATCAAATGGACTCGGTGCTCGCAGTGTCCGGTTTTCCTCATCGTCGCCACACTGGTTGCGTCCCTTCCGTCTTCAACCTCTTTGCCTCCCGCAGGTTTTTGATACATTTTACACGCGATATTCGCCGCATATTGTCGTTATCTACTGCATGCATTACTCATTGGCCCGCATCCACAGTGTGCACTCCTCGGTCTGCTAAGACATGGTAGAACAGATTTGGATGGGGTAGAGAAGAAGCTCTGCAGATTTTGTGAGGTTTTTGGTTGCTGTCCTCTGTGCCGGCGTTGTAGTTTGGATGGTTATCAGGGGCAAACATAACATCATGAGAAATGACTGAACTGATGCGCTCATCCTCTCGTGAATGGAGCGATAGAGCAGCCATACGCTTCATAGAAGCGTTTTTATTGTAGTTTGCTTGCACGTCCATTTGTCCCATATGGTTATTTTCATCACATTGCGTCTTTCTAGTCAGAAAACGCACAACCGTGCAAGACTTGCAAAAGCCGCCTCGAGCTGCTTTTTTAAAATTGTCGGTGGAGAAACAGGCGGTTCTATTTTCATGCTAGCAAAACAATTTTTGTCCATGAGTTCCTGTCTTATGGTCCCTGAGCCATAAAATAGAGCTCCCAATATATTCGTGCGATTGCGCTTTCGCACTGATTGCGGATGAGCAGAATACTGCAGCATGCTTTTGCATTGCTGTGTTCGCTCAACAGTACCATTGAAGAAGTGAACGGCTGAGTCATGTGCAATGGTATCACTATTGCGCTACAGCTGTTTAATGAGGCCAAAAACTATCAGCGGAAATGACACAAGAAAAGTCTTCAGTCCGCTGCCAGTAAAATGCACGTTAACCTGTACTTCGTTTGAGCGCCTGAGTGTTTTGATCTGGTTTAGGTTTAAGCTGTCTCTTGCAAAGATACTAAAAAAGTGTTTCGGGTTCGTTTCTAAGCAAGCAAGGAGAATGGCTAAGAAACGTGAATTGAATAGGCTACCGGTTAATAGCGCTAATAATTTTCCCTAGAATGCTTGAGCGGTGCGCACACTGGTACGTGAGCAATAAATGATTTGGATTTTTGCTAACTTAAGTATATGCTCATTTTCACCTTCATTCCTTTGAATACAACATCAAGAGTAAACATCTCCTTATGCTTTAGATCTCAGCCTAAACATATTCCATGACGTATAGGTCTGCCGGGACTACTGCGTAAACGCGGTCAAAAACGTTTGGAATCAGGGTTTCCCTATGGGCCAATGTGACGCTCCAAAGGAGGATTCGAACGAAATCAACGACAAGCAGGTTTGTTGGAAGGTGAGAAAATTGCAAACGAGCGCATTTTTGTTTTATAATCTGTTCACATGAATATTGTTTGATACCCCTTGGCCACGTCCAGCCCCTCAGAAGAATGTTCGTCAGCGGAGGCCGAGGAGAAGGCGGATGGACGATGGCTTTACGGATTACAAGAAACTACGAACCGCGACAATTTCGACAGTTTCGGCTTTGCTTTTATGCTCTATGGAAAGGTCAGTTGTTTCATCAGTTAGAAACTGAGTGCCGCTTGGAATTAGGAGTGAAGTTTGGGTTGAAAAATTTCTCGCTGTACTAACGGATTAGAAAATACCCTCAAAGTGTTGCTTAGGCGAACTAGCTTTCTATTGGTGTGTTAATGATTGGCTAACGTAACTATGTTTGTTTTATATTGTTTGGCGATGAAGACGTTCATCTAGATGAATTTGGTGACCGCTTAAAAATGAGCACGTTTGGAACTTTTGACAGGAAAATTGACGAGCGGTAGCAATTTGCGTGATCCATCCCGTCCACTCGATCTTTTCGATTTGTGCATTTCATTTTAGCGCGCAGAGCAAAGTAACCAAAAAAATTTTACTTTTTCTATATCGGCTGTGGATTTTTGATGTGTATTTTTTCCAGTTTATGCTTAAGTGATCGTGTGGTAGTTTATATTCGTGATCATATAATAAGTCGAGTAGGGATGGAGTAATACTTTGTGCTGATGTTTCGGTCTTTAAGACATAGTCGTAGCACATGAACCTGATAATCATCACGCAAACACATTTCGCCACATTTTATATAATTATGAAAACTACCGCATTTATGCAAGCGAAAAAAAGAAAAAAGAAGAAAACAACGAATTCAAGGATCGCGAGACAGAAGGTTTTACCAATATAGATGTATTCACATGCGCAGCAACGAGCAGAATAAACAACATCTTTCATGCAGCAGTCATGTATATTGTTCGTAGGACATATCATACTCTTGGAGAGGTTATAGCGGTCATATAATGTAATCACTAGCGGGTGAGAACTTGCCGGAGTGTGGGAGGTGTTGTGGCGCTTAGTTTAGTTGAGATGCGATGTTTATTCAGAAGAAGAGCTCGTCCGTAAAACTCTCATTTACGTAGGGGAAGGAGAGTAGGTGAAAGATGCTGTGGCTAGGAGCCGGATGAAAAATAAGGATAGCGACCGTTGGCGATAAGAATAGGCTGGGTGCGGCGAAGAGAATTTTCCATGCTTCTGTGGTCTAGATTGAGGAACGGAAAACATAAGTATTGAGGAAGGTGAGGTGTTCAGCAGGGGGTTTTCAGTCGTATATGAGACAGTGTCAGCATTATTGAGGGTGTCAAATAGATGTCAGAAATGATTAGAAAATTTAGATAATCAGCGTATCATCGATATAACGAGTGTACAAAATGGGATCCATTTATAATTCGTAGCGTCCGTAATAAATTGAGGGTTAGCGCCACGTCTTTTACATCGGGGCAGCAGATGTTGGCGTTGGGGAGCGTAGGTTAGATACTGATTAACAGCTGAGGGAAGTAGGCATGAACAATTCAAGTGACTGCTGCATGAGAAGTGTTGTTCATTCTGTTCGTTGCTCCGAGTGTGAGTCCACCTATATCGGCGAAACTGACCTCTTCTGCACGAGCACATTACAGATCTTATGCGTAGCATGCATCACCACTCCCGCGATCGCACAGTGCATGTCCAGTGCAAAGCACGTTACCAAATTCCACAACCTTCAGGTTAACCTTGCTTTCAAGTTAATTATTCACCACAAATTCACACTAACCCGCAAGACCAGGGAAGCTCACCTCATAAACTCGCTCAAACTAACGACTAACGGTTTTGCTGACTTACCCACCGTCATCAACCTTCCGTCTCGCGACCTTGAGCTCATCCTTTTTCTCTTTTTTTTCTTCCTTTCTTTTCTTTGCATAAAAGCGGCAGCTATCATAATTCTATGAAATGTGACAAAGTATGTTTAGATGATGATTTTCAACTTGATGTGCTGTCATTATGGCTCAGAGAGCCGAAACGTCGGCATAAAGGATTATTCCATCCCTACTATACTTGTTATATGGTCACAAATATAAACTACCACGCTATCAGTTTAGATATAGGTAGGATAAAAATGCACATCAAAATCCACATCCGATACAGAAGAAATAAAACAATTTTTTGGTTGTTTTGTTTTTGATCGAAAATGAAATGCACAAATCGAAAAGATCGTCTCGATTGGAAATATATGGTTCCGGGTCTGGACATGTGCTCCACATCTTTATTCCCGGACTTTGCTATGTTTATGTTGGTCTCAGATGCACGAATGCGTTCTTCCCCCTTGGCCTTTCTATAAGAGTTATATATCGCAGCAAACCATCCTTCATGCCAATTTCCCTCTCTTAGAGGCGAAACATCGGCATAAAGTATCGTCAATCTCTACACGGCGGATTACATGGTCAGAAATAAAAACTATTATGCAACCATGTCTGTCGATCATGCTTCCGCTAAATAACAGTATTATTATACATATATGTCCAAGCTAGAGTTATAAATCTCGTTAATTCATATGGATTATTATGCTTTTATTAGGACTTGTTTAGCCCTTTCAACTGTGCCGCTACGTTTTCATCCAATACAACATTCGAAGCGTAGCGATTTGTTGAGCACTGGCTACCGTATGACGAAATTACGCATTTAGACTCTTCTTGAGCTTTTCTTTATACTATATTATGCGTTATATATATATATATATATATATATATATATATATATATATATATATATACACACATATATATATATATATATAATGCATACATAAACATATATATTTTTATTTATGATTTATTACTATGTGTTCATATTATATAATATAATTATATACGTATGTAATTGCAGTGTTCTATATACTACATTTATTATGTATGCAGTATATATTTATTGTGTTATTTCGTTTATTATATGTGTGCTATATGCTGATTTCGATTGTGACTGTGACTGTACTACGTATATTGTATATATATATATATATATATATATATATATATATATATATATATATATATATATATATATATATATATATGTACATATATATATATATATATGTGTATACATATACATATATATACATTCATCGTTTTGCCTTGTCTGTTGCGCGGTCGGTTGTGAAGCTCCGACCAGAGTGTTGGCTCCGCTAAGCCGAGCCACCCCATCCAACACCCTCATCGGGACAAGTGTGGCGGAACAACTCCCGAGAGTCATAGGAGGAACGACGGTGAATCGGGTTGTCAGCGTCCGATGGGCAGGAGACGAGCCTAAGCTCTAACCTTCACGCGACCGGCTTGCAAGAAGGAGAGGGACCTGAAGACCATGGGAACCAACTGGACCAGAGAGGCATTGGGTCAGAGCAGGCGAAAGTGATATGAAGAGACATGTATTCATAATGAATGCTGTGTTCATTGAAATTAATAAAATAAATATATATACGTGTGTATATATATATGCATATACATGTATATATATATATATATATATATATATATATATATATATATATATATATATGTATATATATATATATATATATATATATATATATATATATATATATATATATGTATATGTACATATGTATATACATATGTATGTATACATATATATATATATATATATATATATATATATATATATATATATATATATATATATATATGTATATATATATATATATATATATATATATATATATACATATATATGCATATATATATATACATATATGTATATATATGTGCATATATATATATATATATATATATATGTATATGTACATATGTATATACATATGTATATATACATATATATATATATATATATATATATATATATATATGTATATATGTATATACATATGTATATATATATATATATATATATATATATATATATATACATATATATGCATATATATATATATACATATATGTATATATATGTGCATATATATATATATATATATATATATATATATATATATATATGTATATGTACATATGTATATACATATGTATATATACATATACATATTTATGTATGTACATATAATATATATTTATGTATGTATATATATATATATATATATATATATGTATATATATATAATGCATTTTCACGTGGCATGAAACAATGACTATATCGAGTGTAATTAATGTCCGGCTTCTTGAAGATGTTTTCATGGAAAAATTTGCCAATTGAATACCACTGCATGGATTTCGTCGTGAATACATCGTGTGTGGCGACTAGAGTCTTGGTCCGCGGAGGGCCGTCGGGTCGGTTTTCGAAGCTGGCGTCGTGTCGACAGCTGCCGAAGGCCGCGTGAAGCCGGTACTGCCCAACGATGCGTAGAGTCGGTAGCTGCTCAACGATGATTGGGGTTGTTTGTCCTTGCCTTATAAACTGTCCCCATGAATGGGCAACCGCTATGAACTGAAAATCTTCTTTTCTCCGTTCCATGAATGGGGAATGGCTGTGAATCGAGAATCGGCTTTTTCTCGGATCTATGAATAGAGATTCGCTTGAATGGAGAATCGTTGCTTTGAATAGGGTATCGTCGCTGTAAATGGAGAATCGTCGCTTTGAGTGGAGAATCGCCACTTGTTGTCGCGATGATTCAGCATCAACATGTTGCTGCTTGATTTGTGAGAATACATCTTGGTGTGTTATGAAATGCATGAGTGGGTCTTGGGTATGCCTTGATGCACGTCATTGAAAGAATGATCGTTTAATTGATAGGATCAATCGGATCTCTTTTGTAAGATCTCTTTGTTCCAACACTCCCTTGAATTTTCTGTAGAAATGTACTGTGTTTGAGATTTCTGAATTTTTTTCTCCTCAATGGTTAAGTCTATGGAGTTGCGGTTTCCTTCTTCCTATATAACTTTGAAAGCTCTATCGAACGATATATAGAATGTTAGATTTCGAGAGGAAAGTTGAAAACCGAATCGACAGGCCAGAATTCCTGAAATCTCCATTTTTTAAATACTTGGGGTTCTCGTTCTCGGCCGCTGTTTCATTTGGCGTTAAACGGTCTCTTGAGTCGTGATCAGCTCGCGGAGGGCTTTCGAACGGTACATGGGCTGCTGCAATAGGTCAAACACAAGCCGAAATAAAAATTCCCAAAAATCGCAATTTTTTCGACCGTAGGGGGTAGTAGTAGTACGGGAAAAATTTGCAAAAATATTTTTTGCCTCCAATTTCGATGATTTTTGTACCAAACGATAGACTTTCATGAGCTGATCACGAATACGTACACTACTTTCTGTTTTATTCAAGGAAATGAAAGTACGGGTGCACGAACATTGTATTTTTATATAAATGTAGTGCAATTGATATTTGCGACTTTTTTCTCGTCAAAGGTTAGATCTATGGAGTTGAGGTTTCCTTTTTCCGATATAACTTTGAAAGCTCTATCAAACGTTATATGGGATATTAAATTTCGAGAGGAAGGTTGAAAGCCGAATCGACCGGCCAGAATTTCTGAAATCTCGATTTTTGCAATACTGGGGGTTCTTGTTCTCGGCCGCTATTTCATATGATAAAGAGTTCTTGCAACTTTTCGAAACTTTTTCGAAATGCATTTCAAGCAACAGGTATATCATTCGTATCTTTCTCATTGTGTTGTGTATAGTCTTTGTCTAGCTTTAAGTGCCAGCTTACAAATGTTTTGTTTGGTTCATAACGATGTGTAGGTTCTCTCTGAAACAATATCGCTGTTGCGTTCGCAAATCCATCCACCTTCGTGAGTAGAAACTTGATCTTTGACTCTGTTCTCAAGTGTAATGTTTATATGCTTCCGGCAAGGTCAGCACCTTGCCACTTAATTTGTGCTTAAGGAATCACATACATTTACTGTATAAGTATAGCATACAGTCTGTCAGTTGAATCTCCATTTCATTAGCTCTTTTCATGACAGCGACCATTATCGGATATCCGTTTGCGAAAAATGTGTTGCCATATCGATAGCAAACAATGATGACCGTATAAAATTGCTCATATATATGTTTTCCAGAAAAAAAAAGTGAGATAGTCGATGGCGATGAAGAATGACGTAAAGTTCTGGGATCCATTTCCTCCTTGACTTTTTGTAGAGGACTTCCAGTTTTGTTAGTTCCAAAAACTTCAGCCTCTGCCTTGTTTGTATGTTGTGCAGATGAACAGCTTCCAGAGTGGCAGCACACTTAATGCATAGGCGGGTTGGATATTTGTTTGTGACCAGCATTTATTCCTGGACAAGTGATGGACGGTACAATCTACTGACGTTTGTCAAACAAGCATAATTTTTTCGAATTTACGTTATTGTCATCTTTCAATTTAAAAAATCAATAAATTTAGATATTTTTTTCCGGCATGTACTTTTTTGGAAAATTGATTACCACTACCACCGTGGTCTCAAAATTTCCAAGCGCTAATCCACGTTTCCTTTTCTTGCTCGTTCAGGCAAAATGAATCTTATGAACAGTGGAATTGGTTCTGCAGTTTTAAAAAGTACATGGTGCAGCACTTTTTTTTATCTTTTGATGTTCTTTTTATGACTTGATTGATGTACATCAATTCTTTTATGCTTTATCGAACATCCATTAAGCCGTTGCCTCATCCCCCTTTAGTCGGCAAGTAGTAGCCATTTCCCCTTTTTTACTTCACATTCACTCATAATTCTCTTGCCTCTTTCACATGTGATGTGTTCCCTTTGCACCTCCGGCGCTACGAAATAATGACCATGGAGCAAGTGGGTGAGGGCATATTGGTACTTGATGCCCAACCAGTCGAGCACTTTTTGCCTTCCCTCCTCTAAGCTTTATCGCCTAGAGAACAAATTTATTACGTTCGAGGGCCTCCATTTTCTCCAATGTCTTTCACCTTTCTGTTCGTTGCAAAGATATTCGGCGGTGGAATCCATATCATTCGATGTCCTAGTGAATCATCTGTGAACAAATCATCTATGTTGTTGTACTAGCTTTTTTCATGGCTGCCGTTGAATGTGTTGAGCATCACGTATGTGAAACTTTTTCTAATTCAAACTAAAGTTTGAAAGGAAATTTTCATTTTTTACCCTTCCGAAATATTATCTATAACGAGGATATCAATTGAACTGTGAAAATAATTCGTTACTGATGGGACATAAATAGTTTTCACAACACGTTTAACATCTATAATATTTCAAATAATATGAAACAGTATTGGTCCAGGTACTGATAGATAGGTAATCCTTCCTCCTTGTAATCGTACAACATATGGTATCGATAAATTCAGACGTACGTGTATCTTGTCTTCCCTATGATTTTCTCAATAACATTTCATTTTCTTCGTTTATTGCACTGATGGAACACACAATTTCATTTTTTACAGATTATGTGCTAACCGGCTGTTTACATTATCATTGGCTTCCACTCGATCGGCTATTAATGGCTAAGTTTTCAACGTTTAAGAAGCTATATGCTAATATAAGTGTGTTTTCTTCAGCTGGCTGGTAGCTATCAGTGCCTCTCAGCTCTGGTGTTCTAGTATTTCTGCCATCTTCACAGTTACTGTAGTACGAAATCATAGAAATAGCCGGAAGTTGGAGTTATCGGAGACTAAGAGTTTCGCCACCAATCACTGAGAACAATTCGAGGAAAAAAAATGAAATGAGTGTTTTAAAAAAATGAACGGAAAACATGAAATATAATGATCGAGGGAAAATATCGAGGAACTTGCAGCGATGAATTATAGCGATGTATGTTTATCACCTCCAAAGGTAAGACGGCAGAATTCAGTAGCTTAGCTTAACAAATACACAAATAGTGTGACAAATATGGACATTGAAAGCAAAAAATGTGATGAGCTGCTGAAACGCAATACGTATGGACATTAAACAATATGGATATTTTTTGAGGGGAAATTTAAAGAAACATTATTGTCAAATGTGTCAAACAAGATGCTTTTCAAAAAAAGCCAATATATGAGACAAGAGAGGAGAATCTTAAAAAAACGCAAAATTACCTCCTCATTCTTTTCAATACACATGTAAACAATTTCGAGGATCGTCATGAGCAAACAGACGCCACTGATGGGAGTGCGTCGGGATTGCACTGAAGCAGCTATTGCAATTTGAACGCTTAGTTTATTGCATTGAGCTTTCAGGAAATCGTTTTGAAAGCATCGCTATTTATGTCATGATTGCTGTTCGCAGTATCCAACCAATGAAATACTTAGTTTCTTTTTTCTATTGCTCCAGTAGACCTCTCAGCCAATAGGTTTTTTTTGGTTGAAAAGTTCAGTGAAATGTTTGATTAGTGGTGGTTGCGGTGTGTTTGGTGGCGAAATGAGTGACGGAAGATCAACGGATTGGAATGGAATATCGCGAAGATATATCCGATAGAAGTGATAGAGGTGAGTCAAAGTTCTAAAGGCTGAATGAAAGATATGAGCTGACAATTGTATACAGATAGCTTATTCGATCGATTAGTTTTGTTCAATCATTCTCGACAGTTTTGCTGGCTTTTATCAGTTGACATAATGCTGAGAATTTTAAAGTGATGCAAAATTTTCTAAGATTCTATAAGTTCTTGCAAGGATGCGGAATTTCAACGCGGTTCTTAAAGACATTCTATGATGGCTTGTTGCTTTTCTTTTTTTTTTTCATTACCAACTGCCATTTACGCTCGGTTTCAACATTGTGCCAGTTCACTGATGTGATTTTATGCCATCCATCATCCACAATTCGCTGAATAAATTAACCAGCTGGCGGAAACTGTAGCTGCAGCACTGATCATGCTGTTCTTGATCGTTAAGATGCGCCTCAGTGGGCATTAACGCGTTTCTTTCGCTATAGCATGATATCGTCACACCTTCAGCCGTTAATTTTATTCTTCTCATGAAACAGTAGGGGAAAATTTTTTTTTTCCACTTCTGCCCAGGATTCATACCGATACTATGGAATCAATGCTTTTTAGTGATAGGCATTGAAATGAAATGAAATGTTAATTATCGATTGCTTTTCACTCATATTTGCGGTTAAGATAAGTGGTGACTGCGTTTCAAGCAGATGGCAACAGCGGTCGCTTCCGTGCCCATAGGCACTTTTTAATGAGCTCTTCTGAACGGCAAAATCAAAGCTCCTGAATCCTTCAATACAGTGATGAATTTCATCCGAAAGTGAAAGCAGATTTTATTTATAACCGCAAAAGTTTCATTTCTGCTCTAAACGTTTCGGTTAAAAAAAAACTTCTTGAAAAAATTATAAACTTCCTTCTGTTTTTCACTCCCTCATTCCGTAGAACTTCTCACGAGTATACAAAAATCGTTTGCCATTTCTTTAGTGAGCTTTTTTCTTGAATAGTGAGCATCCTTTGCGGTATTGCTATCTAAATTTACCATTTGCAACGATCCGTTCATAATGGATAATCTTTTTTCTCTAACAAATCGTGGAAAGCTTCGCTTTCTATTTCAGAGACTAACAAATGTTATATGTAATATAATAAAAACAGTCAAGAGAATTTCTATGTAAATTCTGAAGATTGCAGATGCATTCGCATGTGATCAGCTTTGAATGAACTTTGAAAAATGTGACAGGTAATTGCAATATTTTCAGAAATTTTGCATATCAGCGCAGTTTTTGCATATTACTTTATTGTGCTCTGAGAACTTAATTCATAAGGAAATACTTTTCAGAAATGCTGTTACTATCGGGTATGACTACACTGTTGAAAGGGTCTCTATTCTGCTGCATCGGCTAGAGATTTCGTTTTTTTGTTCATTTTCGATTAACCTTGCAAGAAAATTCGGACTGTTGTGTACTTTTTAACTATGGAAGTGCTGATAGAAGTGAAAGGTTATGCGCATTCTACGTTCTTTACGATATCAACGGAGGATGTTGGGGAATGACTGTTGGCTCATATCGATGGCTAGCAATACAATAAGGCATAAAAGAGGCTGACGAAAGCCGAGTTATACAACTATCGTTGAGAAATATAATAGCGTCATCATGGATAGAAATACGACATAACCATACTAATGTCACGCAACAGTTCTTACATTTCATAAAGCCAAGCGACCACTTACAACATAGCGTAATCAACATGCTGAGAACAGCATCCACCAATCATCACACCTGTAACTGACGGAAAGTAAAGTAAGACTGTAGCCTGGTTTTAAAAGTCTTTGGCGAAACAAGAATACTAAACGAATAAAAACAGCTTCATGCTTCCCATATCCAACGCATACTACACATTCTTCAAATCTTAGCTATTGGCAAACAAAATGCAAAGGCGTTGCAGTGTGGCATAGTGGGTAACGCGTCGGACTCTTAGTCGGTGCGTTGCAGGTTCGAACCCGGACTGGCGTCGGGAGTTTGCTAAGATTTGTGGCTTTCAGCGCACGTTTCTCAATCAGAAGTCGAAACCCATTCTAGTCCTGGAGAATTTGGTTACTTCAAAATTCGGTTGTAATTGCTACGAGATTTCTGGGCAAAGCAGCATAACGAATAGGATGAGCTGGTTCTTATGAATGAAATTGAATCTATCAAATACTACGCAGGTTCGACCCCGCCTGCAGCCGGGAGTTTTCTGAGACTTGTCGCCTTCCGCGCTTGTTTCTCAATCAAACTCCAAAGCCCTTCTAATCGTGGAGAGTTTGGTTGGTTGCATCAAAAGTCGGTTGTAATTGCTATGAGGTTTGCGGCTAAGGCAGCTTAACGAATAGACTGAACTGGGTTGCATTGAATTAAATTGGATTTGTTAAATAGCACTGACGTTCGACCCCTACCTGGCTCAGGAGGGGCTTCGCCCCCCGTTCCCTTTGTGTCACACATAAAAGTGGAGGAGAGGCTTCGACTCACCCCCTATGTACACCCACAAACACGAAGTGAAAGCGCACCCAACTTCCCACCCCGCAATCCCAACCAACTGCTTTAATCACTGAGCCAATTCCACCACGCAACCCCTGGCATTTTCACCCCTCTTTGTATTTCATAATGAATTGCCATGTTTCATAGTGAAATGATCACAAGCCATTAGCCTGCTCCTTACAAATGTATACATGAGGGATTGTGTGCAATGGGTTCACCTCGAAGACTATTCTTCCTAGATACCAAACCTGTGGGGAAAGCCCACAAATATAAGAAATTGTGAGGGTGGGAGTTTTCCCTCGAAATTTTGAGCACTCTTTTCACCACCATACACCACACCGATCCAGCTCTCCAACGAGTTCATCCAAGAGAGTCGGCAGAGCAAGACATAGAAAAAGTTTCAGAATTCCAATTTTTAAAGAGAGTTATCGTTGGAACAAGGAAAAACGGCATTAACGATCTCCTATATATGTATTAATGTGGAAGATGTTCAGTTGAGTTCATAAATGCCTATCTGCTTTAAAAAAATGAATTAAGCTCGATGCCAACAGTGACGAAACTTGGCTGAAAAAAAGAGATAGATCTCATCAGCTACTTTTAATGCATCAACAAATCTCTCATTTATTTGTGTCGAATAATCTTACACGTTGATAACCATGGACTAAGGAAATCAATCTCTAATGTTTAGAGTAGTGAAGAATACCATTAGTGGATTTCGAATGGAATACACAATTTTGATCAATATCTGTTTGCGCTTAGAATTATAAATAAAATTTCTCTTCTAATTTTTGTTAGTATTTCCTAGTATTTTCTCATAGTTATAAACAATTCTGCAATCAAGCCAATCAACCCGAAAAACTTGCTCTGAATGAATAATAATTGAGTGGACGGTGAAGAGCACAGCTTGACTTTTACCCCGCTTTCCTCCAAATCCAAATTATCTGAGACTTCAATATGTGTGATGACAAAATAAAATCTTTTCGTGTATTATTTTTCCCGATTCATACTTAATTTGTCTGCCGAAAATTCTTTAGGAATGATGAGAACATATATACGGATGCTTCTCATCATAGCATATTGAGGCTTATTTGCTCATTGCAGACAAACGTTGACGAGGATATTAGCGCTAAATTGTTTACAACTTCACGATATTTGCCATTAGTTGAACGCTTCTGCTTGTTGAAATGATCGCGCACGCAATCACTGATGTTAGGCTGGCGTCATTATGCTTAATATTGAAAGCTAAAAAATATACGAAAGGAAGTCTTAATGAAACTATTATAATAAAAGAACAATTTTTTCTAATGTATTAACTATAATACTCAGTTTAATATAATGATTGAAATCGATTGATCGTGAAATTAAAAAAAAATCTCGAAATATATGTTTATTTCAGTTTTGTATTTTAATAATTGTTGTTATTGAATTTATGGCTGAAGTATATCTGTTTGTGTTATCCTCTGACTAATGAATTGTTGCAGAGTTATTAGCTTCGAATTAGTCGATCGCTTGCTTTATCTTTGAAATAAATATAAAAATATTTTAGAATATTAGATATGAGTATGTCAAGGAAGGGAAGGGCTAGGGAGTGGGAGGGGAGGAGGGAGCGGCAAACAATTGGTATCGACAATCAAGCGCCTTTCAAACGTCGCCTTATTCACTACTTTTGTGTTATAGGCCACTGAACACAATCTCTGAAGTGCTCACAATAAATCCCACTGGTCTTGAAGTAGTCACTTTCTTGCAGGAGATGAATGCGGAGGAGGAGCATCGGAAGGAATTCAAGAAAAATCGCACTTAGCTTTTCGATTCCTATTTGAAATTTTTTTTACGAAGTTTTACCAATGTTTCCAGGCGTGACACTTCATCAAATTTGCCCATAAATTTCAATCTTTCTATGAACTTATATCAGTTGAAGCCGAATTTGATTATATGTTCATCGCCCATTTCACAAATTTCAATAGTTTTTGTTGCAAAAATTAATGCATGTGAAATATTATTGATCCAAACATTAAAGGGCCTAAATTCGGCATAGGACTGAACTTTCATCTATGATGATTTTTGTTTGTTTGATTCTACAAACCTTCGAATACGTTTTATGAATGTATTTGCCGTGCTTGTGAGTTTATTTTTCAAGTTTACAATTCTTGTCGACCTTATATTGTTTGAAATGAAGTCAGTAAAGCTCAGAATAAGTTGAACTCGATCTTCGCAACCAAAAAAATTGGAACCCTTTCGTTCTCTTCTCTATTTCAAAATGTTTCGATCAAAAAATTCATTATTCCGGCAGTATTTTTAATCTGTATCGTGAACAAGACGTTGCTGCCACGATTCTACCAAAATATTTCACATTTTTCCAATTTTGTCCACAGCATGATTTGAATTTTTTTGGACTTGGATCCAAATCCTTGAGGAATCATTGCGGGACACAAAAAAGGAGGAGATATGCAGCAATTCTTTGCTCATTTTTTTGGATTGATGCATTTCTTCCGAGTTCGTTTTTCTTGATTTTTTCTTCCGAGTTCGTTTGTTTTAGTTCACAACCCTTATCACCTTAATCCCTTCCGACAAATACTCAGCACCTTCTTCCCATTAGCCATTATGTCACCTAAACATACAATTAATCCTATGTATATCTACTGCTTCAGAAGACGTAAGACGCAATGCTAAAAGAATTAATCTCCAATAAGGCGTAGATGAATAGCATTACGCAAAGCAATAAACATTTTCACTCTAATCTCAAATACTATGCATTTGTGCGAGCCCCCAAGGGCATCTTTTTCATTTCATTTTGAAGAGCTTCAAGCTTGAGAGCCATAATATCACCCACTCTACTGCACGAATGCGGCTTTATCAATGATATAACCTTAACGGCTATTTAATTCTTCTTATCTAATTTATGCACACATATTTCTGCATTTCCTCTCGCATTTCTTTCTCTCGTATCATCCAAAAATAAACAATCAAAAACATCGCTGATATCGAATTCTATATAAACGAATTTTTCCATTTGTTAAAAATCCTTCCTTATAAAATATCTTAGCGGCTTGTTACACTTTGCTTTTGCTTTCAAAGTTAGCAGCAATATTTTATGAGTGTTTAGATTCGAAGAATATATAATGCCTATTGCGAAATATCCACTTGTTCTTTCGATATTCAAGAAAGACTTATCTAATAAAAGTGTTAACTATTGACATAACACTTAATCATTTTACTTGATTATATCTCTGAAATACCTTCCTGAAATGATTAATTTCGAGCAGATGCATCTCATCTCTCATTTGATATCTCCTTTCGAAAACTCTTTTCATCTTTCTAATTTATCTTTTCGATAAATTTTCAACTATCAATTTTTCTTTTTTTTTCTGATTGAATTGATGAACGTCAAAAATGAATTGTCATTGACGATTATGCATATATATTGAATTAACGAAAGCATTTATGACCTTTCGAATAGAAAAATGTTTTGCCTTCGTTCGCATGCATAATGGAAATCACTTCAACATATTGATGCCTTTTTTGCATGTAAAGAATATATCAATCGAAATCTGTAAACATTATCGAGTAAACATTTCGAGTAAAACATAGGTTTCATAATATGAACTTTCTCGAATATCGTTGATATAATCCTCAGTAAAGCTATTTGCCCCTAAATTGCATTTTTCCGTAGCGTAATTGATATGTCAGATTCTTTATCTTTAACAATATTTTTATTCGCCTACATTCCAGTAATATCAAATTATATATTTAATTATTTGAATTTTACTAGTTGGCATTTTCCACTTTAACATAACACTCGATTTATCTCGATACTATTGTTCTTTTTCGAATATATTTTGTGTCGTTCACATATTTCATTAATCCACTATCCCTTCACAATCATGTCTTATAGTTTCTATTATAATTCCACATTTTTATGCATCAAATAAAGATGATTGCTTCTATAAAAAAATTTGAGTAACATATTTTAAAAGATGTTTAAGAGTAAGTTTCTCAAAATACGAGTAGTTGTTCACATTTCTAAGCGGAAGTACCTCTTAACACCTATTAGCTTATATTGCAGGTAATCCCACTTGATGGGTGAGTAAACTTCAACGAAATGCCTATTTTAAGATGCTCAAGTCAAGGTACATGGAACAGCCGCAGAATCCTTAAAACAAATTTAGATCTATGCATACTGTTCATAAATCTACTGCCTTATATTCAATTAAACCCTTCTAGTTTCCCCCTAATTTGTTGTTTTCTCACAAATAATTCAATCGTTCTTGCTAATATGATATAAGAAAATTGTATCGTTCACATGCAGCATCATTTTTGCCTAGAGTTA
This sequence comes from Baylisascaris procyonis, assembly GCA_037389465.1. Taxonomy (NCBI): domain Eukaryota; kingdom Metazoa; phylum Nematoda; class Chromadorea; order Rhabditida; family Ascarididae; genus Baylisascaris; species Baylisascaris procyonis. Next base: position 1,131,080 of record JAZARR010000213.1, on the reverse strand, counting down.
ATAACTTCCTCAATTAACTACCCACAAATGTTGCCCTCGGAAACAACATAACGATGTTTATGAAAATGTTCGACGTAATCTCACCCATCTAAGAGGCTCATTTTCAACAAACTTATTCATCAAAGAGGATATTTGTGCATTCGATCCTTCTTGCGTTTTTCAATAATTTAAAAGAATACCTTTCCAACATATTTACTGAATATCCCTACGCTCTCGCAAATATTATATAAATCTACCGAAATTTCTATTCACTTCTTTTGCATTTCATTTCATCCTTTTTTTTCATGTATGGAAACATTTGCCTGAAATCCTTTGCTACTCAGTATAGTCCCATCTGATATTCCTTTTTGTTTATTCCATGTTTCCATGTTTGATTTGCACCTTCATCTAATTCCATGTTTGATTCAGCGTTTATCAAGCAATATCAACTTCCTTTCAAGTGCAATCATTTAGAGTCGCCGAATTGTTTTAACCTCAAATCCGAAGTGGTATTTTTTTGGCTTCCTAATAATTTGCCTATTGCATGAGGTGATGTGCATTGAAATGCTGTTGAATTCATGCTAGACGTTCTCTTCATTGCTCTATGTCACGTTGAATGAATTCAGTGTAATTTACATAATATTGCAATTTGCTGAAACAATTTGCTTTATTTTTGCATATCGAATACAAATTGTCTTCAACAAATTTTATTCTCTAAGTTTCTATAGCAGGGATATATTAGCATCTACAAACGAATGCATTTCTTAGAGACAAAATACTCGTAAAGTTTTTTTTAACGAATTCATGCATGAATATGGCTGTTTCAATAAGGCTAAAGGTGGGAGCGTCGGCAGAGTCATTTTTATCTCTTCAACTATTTCGGTGTTCCGTTGAGAGGAAAAATTCATTGTGGCCGATTTTTGTGAAAATTTGAATCACTTATGAGCTAGTTATAAAATTACGATTTTGAAAGGCGTCCTTAGTGATGCCAGCCGTTTGTCAATAAACTAAGTAGCGCGTTCAAATTTTATACATATCGTGCCTCATGGCAAACATAAGAATTAAAGAATGCGATTATAGTTTGTTTAATTTTTGAGTAGTTCTTATCATTTTACTGCTTACTCTTGCACTTCACTTTCTAATGTTAACAAAATGCAAAAGCAATGCTATCACATGTATTTACGTTAATAATCTAAAATTTATTTAATTTCACTTATAATACCGCAATATTCGTCACACTCGCATTAGTCACATCCTCACATTTAACAGTGAAGAATTGTTATCAATATTAATGGTGAGGTTAATCGAAAAATAATTTTGTTTATTGGTCGCGATGGGTTGCATTTTTTGGTATTCGATGGACTACAAAGCTGTGCTAATGGATTGCATTTTTTAGGATGATCATCAGATCAGTACAATATTTTGAGCATCTTAACCTGCATAAGTCTTACTTCAAGCATTTCAGTATTCTTAATGTACTTCTCAAATTTTCGAAAATTCGCTTGCTAAATGTTAAGCCTGCTTGCCGCGTTTTTCCGTCCCTAGTAATTAGTGGCAAAATTTTAACTGGGGACGTAAGTAGGAACTAAATAGAAATTTTTAGCAAATAAACAGAAACTTTTTAAGAACATTTCTATCTCTCATTTTGCTTTGCATATATTTTATTTCGTTAAGTATTTACTATAGAAGAATGTTTTTGAGCCCTTCTTGTCGCCAGGAACAAGAATATGAAGGCTTGCAGAATATCTTTGAAAACGGGGAGCTAACTGCTTCTTCGTAAAAATGACATTTCATTAAACGATCTCCTCTCTAGAAAATTTCCAAATATATATTACATTCTTGTGTTCTTTTCGTGACTAAAGGATCTCTAATTGAGGAAAATTTCACTGTTGTATTTTCCAATTTTGTGCACAATTTATAAATTAAAGTACAAGTGATCACGCACGGCATTGTGATCGATCGCTTTCTTTTCGTTCGCACTTTAATAATTATGCGGAAATTGAAAAATGATGAAACATAGCAGAAAAAAAGGAGTAGGACTGAGTGTGGAAGGTGAAAATTTTTGCACAAAAATCATTTTAGGTTAATTGTGACTTAAATATTCCTCATTGTTTTCAACATATGATCGACAATTTAATCACTTATTGATTGAAACACCAAAATTTCAGTTGAAAAACTCGATAAAATAATGTTTAGGAAAGTAAACCTTTATAGTTCGAGGAAAATATAATTGGGTATAATTCATTATTCTTGTCGAACAATCAGTCGGTTGCAACAATTCGGAGAGACTGAATACAAAATGCAAAAAGAATTTAATTGAAGGCATTCATATGTTTCATATTAGATCTCTTGCATGATCATATAGAAATTATTACAATAAAGTTTCATAAAACTATCCTAAACATTTTCATTTATTGACCACACTCATTGACTGTTTTGTTATATGCTATTCTGTATATATATATATATATATATATATATATATATATATATATATATGTATATATACAGATCGTTAATCCCCTTTTTTCCTTGCTCCAACGATAATTCTTTTTAAAGTGGTGGAATTTTTAAATTTTTTTTTTCAATCCCTTCCTCTGCCGACTCTCTTGGATGAACTCGTTGGAGAGCTGGATCGGTGTGGTGTATGGCGGTGAAAAAAGTGCTCAAAATTTCGAGGGAAAACTCCCACCCTCACAATTTCTCATATTTGTGGGCTTTCCCCACAGGTTTGGTATCTAGGAAGAGTAGTCTTCGAGGTGAACCCATTGCACACAATCCCTCATGTATACATTTGTAAGGTAGCAGGCTAGGGGCTTGTGACCATTTCGGTGTGAAATATGGCAATTCATTATGAAATACAAAGACGGGTGAAAATGACAAGGTTTGGTTGGTGAAATTGGCTCAGTGGTTAAAGCGGTTGTTTGGGATTGCGGGGGTGAAGAGTTGGGTGCCCTTCCCCTTCGCATTTGTGTGTGTCACATAGGTGGTGAGGCGAAGCCTCTCCTCCACTTTTATGTGTGATACAAAAGGGTAGTGGGCGGAGCCGCTCCTGAGCTACGCAGGGGTCGAACCTGAGTAGTATTTGATAGATTCAGTTTAATTCACTACAACATAGTTGAGTCCATTCGTTAAGCTGCTTTCGCTCGCAAACCTCATAGCGTTACAACCGATTTTTGATCGAACCAAACGTTTCATGACTAGAACGGCTTTCGAGTCTGATTTAGAAACGACCGCGACAAGCCACAAATCTTAGAAAACTCCTAACCGCAGGCGGGGATCGAACCTGAGTACTAGTTGATAGATTCAGTTTCATTAGTGACAACCAGCACAGCCTCTTGGTTGGACTGCTTTAGCCCCCCTCATAGCAATTATGACCGACTTTTGCTGGACCCAACCGAACTCTCTTGACTGGAAGGGCTTTGGAGTCCGATTGAGAAACGAGCGCGAAAAGCCACAAATCTTAGAAAACTCCTGACGCCGGTTCGGGGTAGGACCTGCAATCTTCTGAGCATGTGCCCGGCGCCTCAGCCGTTAGGCCACGCGCCCACACTCTTCAATAATGTTTGCGCACCTGAATAGCTAAAATGAAGAATGTGTACTGTGCGTTGGATTATGGGAAACATGAAGCTGTTTTTATTCGTTTAGTAATAAATAAATATATATGCATATACATATTTATTTATGTATTTATTTGTATTTATATTTATATTTATACTTATATTTATATTTATATTTATATTTATTCATATTTATTTATATTAATAGATATATACTTCACGACGAACAAAATTTTAATGCATTGTTTCAAAAAACACGATATTTCGTTATGCAATTAGCGCACCACAGGTGACTGAGTTTTCTTCAAGCGAAGATTTCTGTAAGCGGTTAGGAAAATTAATCTACGAACTCATAATTCTATATATTCATTATTTGATGCTATCTTCATAAGCCGATTTTTTAGCTGGGGTGTATATAAAAAATGCACGTTTTAGGTGCTTCTTTGGCGTACTTATGAACTTGTTCTCATCGTTTTCTATTTCCGGGTTTTCTTTTCCTCTAAGCTTCGATTTTTTAGCGTTCACATATTCTCCTGCAGTATGATACTGATATCCGCAATCAAATGGCAATCAACAATTAATGACAACAATTATGTAATATAGATCAGTATTTTCACTACTATTCGCATTATCTTCCATCCTTTGGAATATTTTATTTATCGAAATCAGTGATGCACTCCTTTAAATAGTGAACAATTCTAAAGATTTTCTAGGAAGTTATTGATAAATTTCTATGAAAACGATAGCCTATGCACTTGCCGACTCTTCCGCTTCTAAAAATACGTTGATTTTTGATTTTCTTTATATATTTCGTTTGCATTGCCAAATCTGTAATCTGAGTAGGTATTCACACATTTTCGGATGCACTTTCCGATTCATTCAACGGGCGATAGCGTTTCCTTAATTCTCTCCGTATTTCCTTTTAGCGTTATTTCCTTTCAGATTTTAATAAAACGCTTGAAATAAGATGAAATAATTTAGAGGGTAAAAGACAAACGACGAAAAGTACAGGTAGGTGATTGATTATTTCTCGGAATAGTAAAAAAAATACCTTAAATAATTGTGTGAACCTAGAAAATTTTATCACGCCAAGTTTAATTTTCGAGTGCTAAAGCATATATTGAAAAAAAAAATCTTCACTAGGTTAGAGGCATTTTTTTATATTAATAGAAAGTCGCATAAAATTTTCGCATTATCACGTTTGCAATTAGTTTCTCCTGTCCTTGTGTGTGTGTGTGTGTGTGTGTGTGTGTGTGTGTGCCTCTTGTCATTTTTTACTAAACTATCCAAATAAAATCTTCTATAAGCTTATGCTGAAGTAATCCAAGTAATTCTAAATGGAATATTAATTCTAAATGGATTCTAAATGGAAAACTTAGAACGAAAGCGCATTTGATATGAAGTTCTCTACACCATAGTTGAAAATAATATTTATTAACGATTTGCGAGTAACACATAAGAGATGCGCAAATGAGCGTGAGAGAGGGAAAGGGCGGGAAAGGGCTGAAATAGCAGATGAGTGGCATCACATAGAATATGATTTTACATTTGCTTCTTGAAGGATATTGTTAGCACTCTAAATCTTCCGCAGAGAACTTGCAAGCTACACCCTTGATTACTTTTGCACATAGTGATCTGGTTTTACTTTGCTTTATTTTAGTTTAATTTACTTTACTTTGCTTTACTTTACTTTACTTTACTTTACTTTACTTTACACTCCTTACTTTAACTTATTATACTTTCCTGCCACCAATCTTCTCTGAACGAAATAGAGGTAGTGCATATTTACTACATTCTGCATTTGGCAATTTTATGAACAATCCCAACTAAGCTGTATACTTTGAGATTGAAATTAATCACAGCTTTCAACCGTGTAATTTAATCATAGCTTATGATTTGCTTAGTAATTCATTTGCAATTTATTAATAAACATCTTACTTCAACACAAATTATTCAGATTGCATGTCACATATTAGTCGATTCGCTTCTCTTTTATGCCACACCCACCGTTTGTTTATTCGGCTTATTCGCTATCACTTCCGTTTTGTCGATGCGAACACCTCTCGCCTCATGAATGCCTCCTCTTACCTTATCTTCAACTTCAAATGCTAAATTGACGATGAATATTTACTCTTAATAGATTTTTATCAACATTTACATCCTCGAAATTTTTTGTAACGATCATTTCTATCTATCTACTCTGCCATGAAGCATTTATTCTAAATTTTCTTAAATGTAGCAATTTTCGTGCAATATTTATTCAATTAATTTTTTTTTGCTTCATTTTCCAGTATTCTACTATCATTAGAAATGGGCCAATAGAAAGAGTTACGACGATTAGCAAAATATTATTCCTAAGAAAATAAGAAATTAAAAGTAAAGCGATTAAATAATGCAAAAGAGGATGCAGATATTGGATATGATCTATTATTTTATGTTCTTCAATGAGAAAACACCAATCGATAGATCAATTTGAGTACAGCAGAATTTTTTTCTCTTTTTTTTGCAAAAAAACTTAGGAATTCTATAACTTCTTCGAAAATACAATTTTTTTGAACGAGGAAATGCGATAAGGTTGGAATTTTTTCTTTTCGTTTTAGTTCTTTCCCAAGTACCCGAATGTTGGAATTTTCATTCTGACATCTTTATATTGATGAGTCTTTTTTTTTCGCCCATTTGACGCAATTATATGGGAATATTCGATGTGTTGCAAATTTAATGATGAATATTTTAGCAATGAATTAGAATGGTTATTTATGAATATTTAGTGCAAAATTTATACCTTTTATCTCAGCTATCGACCTTTAACTATCTATGTCATTCATATACTATAATTTTCTTTTCTAAATCATATGCATATGATACCTTGCTTTATAGTTTTTGTTCAATTCTGTTTCCTTATTCATATTCATATGCTCTTATAAATAATCAAAGATTGAGAATTTTATTGTGTTGAAAGTGTATTGCATAAAAATGTTTTATTCGGATAGCGATGTAATGTGCAGTCGTCTAGAAAGAAATTGTTTTCTTCCGTAGTTCCAGCATTTATGTATGATTCATAAAACGTTCTATATAGTGGAAATTGAAGTATTGTTTGAAGATATTTGAACAAAAACCATAATTATCAAATGATGGTTTCAACAGTATAGTGAAGAATAGTGATAGAAGTTTTTATAGTTATGAACTTCTCCGTTCGTGATTTAGTACCATGATTCCTTCCCCAATTTTTCCCCTTTGTGCTTCCTTTTTACTTGAAATCGTCTACGATTCAACATCCACCGTACGATGCAGTGCGCGATTGATGTCTTTAGAGTGCGAAGCATGTCCAATTGCATAATGAATCCAAGAAAGTATCGCAAAGGAAGGACATAGCTGCTTGGATTTCTGCTAAAAGCCCAATAAACTCTTATGTGCTTTTTTATTCTCAAGTGCAATTAACGTTTCAATATCCTTTTTTATTTTGTTCAACCGATTTTATGATTTATAGAGAAACATTTTGCAAGATCAAGCCGAAAAATGTTAGTCACCTCTCTCTCTCTAAAATCATCTGTGATGAAGTGGGTGTCAATAGATAACAAAGTATAATAAATAGGAGAACACGAATTTTCTCAACGATTCAAAATATTTCATCAATAGCAAAGAAAATTACCACTAATTTAATCATTGATGAGTTAAACTTGTTGGTAAACATCAGTTGTAATTGTATATAATCAAAGATTTTTAGAATTAAATAAGATAGTAAAGTAATGATTTATTCACAGATCCAAAATAGGTGATCCTAGAAAGTGCAAAAATCTGAAAAAAGAAAAATTCTTTAAGGGCATGACTCAATCTTTGAATAGTTAAAGTAGTGCAAAGAAATCGTCATGAATTTGCATTGTTTGCCCGGTTGCAACAATCAGTAAATAGCAAATTCAGAGGAAGTTACATTTTTTTTTCACTAATCATCAACGACAAAGCGAAAAATGCGCATTTAATGAAAAATGCAATGCACGTTCAATGATTGCTGCAAAATATTTGCAATAAATATACGAGGCGCTAAATTTTTTTTCATAGTTTTGGAAGGAATGCGAGATTAACTGTTGAAAATATCACAAAAAAAACATAGATTAGTTAAGGAAAATATTTTTTCGTGAATTGCTCGCTTTTCATATGAATATTATTAAGACTCGGCAATCACACCTCTCCCCCCCCCCCCCTCCCCACGTCTCTCGCTTCTTCTATCGGGAAACTTCTGGGTATCTCACCCTGCGCAATTTTTGATTTACTGGATTCACTATTCTCTTTTCTCTAGAATCGACGATTTTGTGTGTTCATTGGTGTATTTCATAGTTTTTAAGCTGTCGAACACTCCAATGAAGGAGGACTGTTAAATATTGAGTCCTGCTGAATGCGATGATATTTGAATTATAATTAAATTTTTGGCTATTGCATTCGTTTTTCTAGCAACTATTATGAACGGAATTTTAGTCCATATCAACTACTGCACGTCACATCTCACTGTTAACTAATTAGCAATGTTTATTGCTACGGTGAATTTGGCAAGTGGACACTTATCGCCAAAGAATTGATTGCATATTCGTTTAGCAATGTTACCTGGCTATTTACTTGCGATGTTAGTAATTTATTCAATTGTCTTTACGGTCGGTATTATTGGCAATATATGGGTGATTATATCATTGATACGAATGGTACGGCATAATTGGAATCAAACACATTCCACATTTCAACATATTAGCCTCTATATTATTTCGCTTAGTTTCGTCGATTTCTTTGTGAGTTTTTTTTTCTTGTGCTAATTTTTTGCCTCTTTAAAAATCTCGAAAATTCTTTTGTATGCTTCCATTATATCACTAAATTTTTTACAAGTTCCTTTCTTGACAAAAATGCCAAAAATTCGATCATTGGCAATAACTGAATTTTTTCAAAAAAAAAAAAAAATACCCAAAGAAAAACATTAAAATACTAAAATAATTGCGAATATCTGCTTTGAAGTGGGTGATAAAAATAGAGAGAATTGAAACTAAATTATTAGATTGAAACAACATTGATGTTTACAATTATTAAGGAGTGAATGTGTAGTTATTTAGATCTAGGCAATTTCTTTCTAAACTTCTAATGCCGATTGCGTTATTTAGCACATTTATTTAATCAAATTTCATGTGAGCAATTAATTAAATCCTAGACCAAATACTTTCATGTAGAATAACTATACTTCGCTTTGATCAATACCATATTCGAATGTTTTCCGGACATTTTCCTAGATAATTGCATGAAAAAGTAGAAAAGTTTTCTGAAATTTGACTGAAGTTTAGAAATAATTCAGATTGGACAACATTTATTGTATCTTACTTGTTGAATGTATTTGCCTCTGATCGTAATAAAACGGCCAAATATCATCAATTTTTTAATCACAATTTTATCCCGCTGTTTTTTATTCATCTAAAAATTAACGCCTATATTTCAATGCACAATTCATATTGAACAAAAGGAAAAATAACAAATAATTGCGACCCATTTATTGACGGTGAACGTTCAAATCAAATGGAACGTCAAACTGGCTGTATAAAAAGTTTGCTCAAGCTTTTGAGATGGAAAAAAAGAAATTAATATTTTAGGTGCTATGCATGATTCCACTTCTAATGAGTTATTTCGTGATGGGAAGTTGGGAGTTCGGATTTGTCGTATGCAAATTATTTTGGACGATCGAAAACGTTAATAAACTTCTCTCAGTGGCGATCCTTGCAATAATGAGCTTCGAACGATTTATGGCCGTTTGTAAACCTTTCCGATGGCGATGCTGCAAGTTAGTATCGATTAAAGTTCAACTTATAAAATGTTTTCATTGTCTTTATTACTCTGGTGCTTTCTATAAAAATTATCTGCCGAATAATCAACGAAGGGAATTTCTTATAGTCATTAGCAGCAATTTGTATTTGAAGTATAAATAATTGAACTAGATACGATGTGAGCAATTCCTGGTCGTTCATTTAGGCAATCAGCTCCCTAAAGCACCACCAAAAGTCACCAAACGAGAGCATTTCAAACGATGAGGTGGGAGGGGGAAGGGGGGAAATAAGGATGCAGGCATTGAATAAAAAATTTTTCAGCTGTATGAAATGCAAATCCTGGTGGCATAAAATTATTTTAGTTTTTCAATGTTAAATTCCTTTAACTTTTTTGAAATTTCTGAACAAGTGTCATATAGAAGTCCGCCTGATGGTTTACTTTAAACTTACCAAGTTTCGTGGATCTAACTATAGTGATTCCCCTAGCCATTGAACAGACAAACAAACAGACAGACAGACACTTTAGTATTATATTGATATAACACATAAAAGCGACTTCGGAAAAGCACGTTGAATATACGTATAATAGCAAAAAAATGACTTTTAAAAACCTGAAATCATTCAGAATATCCTTATTAATTAAGGCGTCGTTTTTCCTCATTATCTGTTCGTTGGAAAATATCCTCACGCTTAGAAGTGCATAATTTCTTTTCAATGCAAATAGACAATCGTTTAATTGCTCATATTCTAAAGTGCTATTGAAGAACAGTGATCCTAAAAATTATCATCCTTTTGCTTACTATTAAGCTTAAAATTAAGGACATCAAGATCGGTGTGTATAATATTGTGTTCGTTGGTGAGTTCAATTGTTATGCTTTGTGCACCAATTATTTACTATGCGAGAACATCGAAACGTCCTGTTTATTCATGGAATAGAACAGTGCCACTATATACGAAAATTTTATGCAGGTATATGGATATATAATTTTTTTAACCTCAAATTTTTACAATTCTTTTTTCACAATTCATCAGTACAACATATAAGAACATATCACAGTCATTTTCATTATTTTTTTAATGATAGGTTATATTATAATACTTTCTTAATAGTATAGGTTCTGTTATAACACTTTCTTAATAACCAAGCAATCGGTATTGGCTAAGCAATCTATAATCCATCCATCACTGAGAAGCACATTCATTTGCCAATTCGCTTAACAATCCCAAAAAAAACTCTAGAATTGAATCACACTCATTCACTTTAACATTTCTTTTATGCATCTGTTTTGGCATTAATTTGATGATTTTTCTTTTGGATTACGACAGGCGTGGTTTCATTTTCTTAGAACCTTGGAGGCTTAGAAAAGTTGGTTTTTTAGCCTCTAATATCTTTGTTTGAAATTCGCCACATAGAAAAGAGAGATTTGGCCGCGGATTTATCCGTTGAAATACGTCAAGCCATGTGGAAAATATTTCAAGGAAAACGTTTTTTTTTTGTTGCAGCAGTGATTTACCAGATGCAATATTACCATTTTTCATAATGTATATGTTTGTGCTTGGTTTCCTTATACCGGTTATTGTAATCGTCGTTTGTTACATATTTATTGTGCGGCATATTCGTGCTAAAATGAGTCGAGGTTTGGTTAAATTTTATTCATTGGTTTTACTCTAAAAGCTTTAATTTTCATTGATTAAAGGAAATACGTTTAGTTGAAAAGCGCATAGGGTGGGCATTTAGTTTGAAGCAATGGATGCTATATAATTGAATGAAACATAGCTATTTTACGAAATTATAAGATGGTGAGATGAACTAATGTTGCATGACAATTGCTTTATAAGGCAATAATGCAGAAAGAAATGAGAAAAACGGTGCAGCATTGCGTGGTATGGAGAAAAAGAGTTGAATGAGGAAAGTTCAAAAATCGAAAAATATGAGATATTCAGATCTAAGATAATATGACTAACGATGATGAAAGTAAAGGAAGCGGAAATCGCCTGATAAATGCTCGATTCTTAAGGCATGCGTTTAATAAAGTTTAGGTTCGAATAGGGCAGATGTTGTGGGTTAGAACATTTTGTATTGATGTGATCTCAAAAGAGTTGTTATAATAGCAGATATGAACTTTCATGAGTTCATTAATTTATTCTTAAATCATCTTTCAAGTTTTTTTTCGGTATTTTCCATTTGCGTGCGATGAATTTTCTCGATTAAATACCACCATTTAATTATTGAAGAAAAGTTAGACTACGAAAATTGATAACCGTGGTCGCCGATCGATTTATGGAAATACAACAATCGGTTTTTTTGCGTATTTTTCACATTTTGCACTTTTTTATTAACATTTTGCGCATATAATTTGCATATTAATTGCCAAATTTCGTTGAAATGCTTAAAAATACGTTCATCCGTTCAACAAGTCGTTTGTATGTTGCACTGAGATCCAATTGATGAATTTGTTGCTCAACTACTTTATCAATTACGTTCGCACTTAATAATTGAGTATTTGAAATAATGGTAACTGAACGGATTCGTTCAATGATTATTGCCTCATTTGACCGTGCAGCAGATCAATTCCCATATGTTATGAGATCTGAGTAGAGCAATCGCTCACTAAGTGAAAAATGAGTGTGTGTACTGTATTTCTTTCATGGAAACTTCCCTTAAAATTTTCCTCAAAATTCCTGAAAGTGTGCATTCATTTCAAACACGTTGCCCTTCCCTGGAAACATCTCGTAGAGGTTTTTTGAACATAAGAGGCTGCATGAATATTGAAATTACTGCTCTTATGCTAATTGCATTGAAGCAGTAAGTGGAACAAATATAGATAGTGACATCGAAGCAGCAAAGTGATGTAAATCAACAAATTGTTTCATCGTTGAAATTAATGAGAAATGCTGCAAAGGACGCTTTTTAAGATGGGTAAAAAACGAACACAAATGAAGGCAGATAAGTGAGAAATTTGCAACGAAAGAAGAAATTAACATTGAGAGATGCATAATTGTGAAAGCTTTAAGCTAGAACAACGAACGCAACCCGAAAACGTTTAAACAACAATTTTTTTTTTCGAAAAATTGAAATTGAAAATATTTTATGCAAGCGTGGAAAATACAAAGAGAAATGGATCGAATTAGCGCGATTACATTCATAAACTATTAAAAGTTTTCACTTATAGTTTTAATATGTTCACGCGATCGAATAAGTTAAGTCGTCGTCAAAAATGCTTTATCATTTAACTACTGGGATGCTTTTGCTTGCTTTTATTTTTATTCACTTCATCAAACAGCAGTTATCAACTAAGTTTTGAACGTGACAAACTTACTTGCTTGTAATTGGTGGCGTCCGTTTATATAAAAATGTTCAATTTTATGAATTTTACACTGAGATTGCTGTCGTTATGCAGTTAACAAGCATATTGAAATATATGGCAGCTAAATTGATTGGAAGTGAACGAAAAAGTAGTGCAAGTGAACCTATCGCTTCACCTCACTAGTAGAGCCCAAGTCTAAACAAGCAGGGTAGAGGATTTGTTCCTATATGCTGATAGAGTTTTTATTGGTCACCAAAGTTCAGTTGCCATCTGAGCCTGAGGCAAATTAAAATGTTTGGCTTCAAAAAAAGACTTTACTCATAATTACTCGATGAAATTTATAAGTAGATTCAATATGCCTGAATGAATAAGAGAACATTTTTTGCATTTTTACGCAGAGAATATTTTATAGCTTTAGAATAGGTGATAAGGATGATAAGAGTGATAAGATCGCTTAAAATACATTTGAAATAAATATTCTTTTTTTTCAATTGTTGCACTATTGCAAAAATACTGTCGAAATCGTCTATTCATAAAGCAAAAATGATTGAGTTTAAAAGAGGCATTAACTGAGTTACTTATATTTTTAAAAATATTTTGCAGGGCGTGACAAAGTGGGTCAATGTGCCCGCAATGTTGTGCATTCAATTCTACGCGTTGTCGTTTTCCATTTTGTTTGCTGGACGCCGTTCTGGTTTTTCGTGCTTATACCAATGTTAAGCTTATTCAATTTCTCGCATTCATCACTCCTCAGTTCTCGTTGGATTGCCACTCTGAGGCTTCTTTCAAGGTATGTGTACGCGTATGTGTATGCGTATGTATATGTGTACCTGTGTATGTGTGTGTATGTGCATGTGTATGTGTATGCGTATGTGTGTTGTTGGTCTTTGTATTATGTGTCGTTGTGCACACATGCGCACTTATGTGGAGTTGTAAATTATGTGCCTAGCTATCTGTATATGTCTGTTTATTAACGTGTTCGTGTCTGTGTGTATATGCAGACATACGTTTGTGCATGTATGCTGATGTGATCCGGTTTGTCAGTGTGTATGTGTGAGGGTACGTACGCTTGTCCGTCCGCGTCTGTGTGTATGACTTTTTACTTCTTTCAACTCAGTGACATTTGGTATTTTACGTAGTATCACGTTGTCCTTACAAGTATTTCTTGTAATGGCTTTGCTCTGCGTGAAACAGCTAAATGAAAATGATCTATGCGCATATTGGTGGATAATGGCCTTGATGAGTTTCAATTTTGATCCATCTGAAACAAGCCTTAGCATATTGAAACAGGTTTCTTTCTAATTTCCGGTTGTTAACCGAAATATTTGCATATAGAAATAATAAAATAATAAATCGAATGAATTTTATGATCTTTGAGGAACTTTTTAAAGAAATGGAGTGAAGAAAAATTATCCGCATATTAGTGAAAAATATTCACCAATTATTGATTAATTCCTAATGAATTTACGCATAAGACAGCCTATGCAATTCATCGATTTCAGATATGAAAATTCGATAGATTTTGTTTCCTTCATTATTTGAGAAAATAAAATATAGAAATTCCTCTCTCTTTATCACTATATATTTTTGCTCTAATTGTTATCGTTTCAGCTTCTTACCATATATTAACTCAGCTGGTAACTGGATTTTTTATGCGGCATTAAATCGAGAATTAATACGAAATTTAAATGATGCTCGACATCGAACAATTCATCACGAAATGCGTAAATTCTTTCGTACATTTGTACGTGTAAGTGAGGATTCGAGTTGTTCACGTCCAAGTACACCAAAATCTTCGACACGTTTCTTACAACGTTTTTTCTTCTATGCTGGTGGAGAGTTGAAGATTAACGCACAAAATAAGCCAAATTCAAGTGATATACAACCACAACAAAACGATACTAGCGAAATAATTGAAGATGAGGATTTATTCGTTTAATAGCAAATTTGATGAGTGCGGATTGCTCATCACTTGAGCATGTGATGTGCAAAGAATTAGCTTCATGTGGGCATATTATTGCTCAAAATGGATATTTACCGCAGTTTTGGTCGATAATCTCGCTCACTATTTCACATCGATTATGTTTAACTGAATGAAACGAATATGTGATAGGTTAGAAAAGCGGAGAGAGAATAGATTTCTAAGGATTTTATTATCATCAAGTACCAAGAAAGACTAACACCGAGAATCCCGAGAATCATACAGGTGAATTTCTAAAAATCTAAACACCCACCATGTAAGATGAAGAATAAAAGTTAAGAAATATTGCGCGAGAGAAAAGCTTGAAAAAATTGGAAAATAATTTAGTAAACTTGAAACGGAAAGGGGTATGGGATTTTTGCAGTAAACCATCAAACATCGAAACATATAAAATCTTGAGATGTAAATCACCTTCATACATTCATTCATCTACGCAATGGCATTAATGCTTTATGACGAATTTGCTGTGTTGCCTTGCTTGCAAGGTTCAACTCTCGAGCATCATGTATGCTTTGATAGAATGCTTAACTAGTGGCTTATTAATATGTGATGGTATAAAAATAACTTTTAAAACTTAATTTTTTATATACATAACGAGGCTTTTTTCATGTAATTTTTATATATATAATAAGGCTTTTCATGTAATTGTGCGAGTTTTCTTCTTCGAATATTTCTCTTGCAAACAATAAATTTTTTTTTTCAAACTGGTGTGTACCTCTCTTCACCTATTGCGACATCCTTTCTAAAGTATGGTCTTTCCTCAATAATAACAGGTGTTCTTATAATGGAGTGGCTAACCGTATTGCATGATGGATTGATCGAGGAATTCCATACATTGTTGATCGAGAAAAGAAATATGTTCTTCATGCATTGTCACTTAATTTACGCAACAATTGCTATGGTGTTTTATTTTTGTCTTCATTTATTTTTTATGCTTATTGGAAAATTTTTGATGTGAAAGCATAACAATGCATCAAGTTTTATTTTTGACGAAGAGCATAGGGATTTCCGTTGAAGAATAGTGGCACTGTAACTCATTGATGGTGGTCATCGGGCACTCGATTCGAGGTCACTCGTTTCGCAATATCCGTTAAACGATGCGAGGCGTATTTTGCCTCGTATTCAATTCAACGGATCTTCCCTATGAATTAGGCTGCTGTTATGGGTCGTAGTGAGTTTCGTCATCAGGTCGTAGTGCGGTCAGAAATCGAAACGAGCACGCAATGAGGCCTTCAAGTTGAATTTCACGTTCACACCGATTGCAACATACGAAATGTCCTCTTTGTTATGCCAATATAATCCTCCTGCCTCATTTAAATGACTCTCCCGAAGGCCAGTTCGGTCTAAAGCCACAACCAACAATATATGGTTCGTCAATAATTACACGAAAATAAGATGTTTGGGTATTTCATCTTCTAAAAAAAATGAATGCTTTTTGATGTATTGCCAATTTAGTGGTGTTTACAATCAAAGAGCACTAGGCAAATGACTAATTAGCGCTTATAAAGTATTGAAAAATATTCCATTCAAGTCACATAGACTTTATAAATGCAACAAGTATAGCGATAAAGCATAGATAGTATTGACAAGCCGTAAAGTTCATTGGCATAAGATTTCTTCTTATGAGGGATAAATTTTTCTTTCCAAAATATTCAGTCCATTCGGGTTCCTAGTTTATAAGGAAAGCGCTGCATCGAAAAATTTGGTTGAATTTTTAAAGAGCTCATAATGAACTTTAAAATTTCCATCAACAATTGATGCTAAATAAAGGTCGAAGCGTCGCCAATGGAAAAACTTAAATTACTCGCAATTGAACAGAAGCTATTAATGAAATCCATGAAATAAATCGCCGACTGTTTTTTGGCGGATTGATCCACATATATGTGGATGAAATCACGTTCGCTTGCTGCAATCCAGAATTCGACGGAAAAAAAATGACGCTTTTCACAAGTGAATCGAATGTATGTGACTGGATCGATGAAGAGAGGAATCATCGAATTTAGTAAGATTGCTCGCGCTAATCACATATTCGTGGTTACATTTATCAATTTAAACATGTTTGCTACTGGATCTTGATTCAGCATCATCTAGAAAAGGGAGGGGATAAGGGGGGGTGCCTATTTGAAGTATAGAATAGAGGAGCGTATGTGTGTGTGTGCGTGTGTGTATGGATGTCGGCTGCGCACTCTAAGCAAACAGATGGCCCCGTAGCCTAATGACCTATATATCACCTGCACCGACTTTGACACAGGTCGTACCCCTGTTTGCCTCTTTCACCCCACCCAATTCAAGGCGAAAGTGCGCACGAAAGTGTGTGTGTATGTACGTATTTATGTGTATTTGTGTGTTTGTACGTAATCTGTGTTATTTTCCCTAATAAACAATCGCCGCACGACACAATGGTTTTGATTACAGTGCGGCGTCACTCTTTAACGAAAGTAATCGACAAATGGAGAGTGATTCTTCTGTCAGCAATAATCCACGAAACATTGCATGTGATCATCGAATCTCACCCAAATACAGTTCATCACAATAGCCCATCATCCTGTATCATCTCCTTGAGAGGGACAGAGAGAGAAAGGAAAGAGAAAGAGAAAAAGAAAAATAAGAAGAAAGCGGAGAGGGAGAAAGAGAAAGAGGAAGGGGAAAAGAAAAAGAGTGTGGACAACGTCAATTGTTGAACTGTGATAATTCTCTAGGTTGCATCTTTTTGCGCACCTTTAGAAGTGCATTAGAATGCATCATTGCTTATTTAGAAAATAGGGAACAAGAAAAGAGTATATATTATAAAGAGACTGTATGATTTTAATGGAAATGATAGCAACGCTTTCCATTTCATATGATTGAGTATTCAAGTTAAACATTTCACAATTTCGATTTCTCAAATAGTGAGTGGGTGTATCTTTGTGTTTCTATCAGTGGATGGATAAATTAAGAAAAATCACTGATTAAAATGAATGCCATCGAAAAAAATTTATTTCATTGTTAACTGAAAGCGACAAATTATATAACAAATAACGTTAACTTTTATTATAGATTTTTAAAAATTCTACTTAATGGGCAAACTTTAATCTTTCCTTTTTTTTGTGACGCATAAATATCGTTCAACGTTTTTTTTTTCACACCCATAAATTAGCTCAGATTTTCGCAAGCTTTAATTTATCTCGTCAAAAGCTCTTCAATTTGCATCCATCTCGGCCTTAACCAACAACTACGAATAAATAATTAATGAAAGCAGCCAATGAAATGCAGGTGGTCGCCGAAATGCGAACGATGTCGGTCAAAAATATTCCAGATATATCACAGCTAGAGAGCGCTATCACTCATATCGGGGGTTGAAGATTTTATTGATGAATCAACGATACAGTCATTGTTTCAGAAGAACAATGTTGCGGATCAACAGTTCAAGAGAGGATGATATCAGGTAGGACCATTTCGGGCGATATTCTATAAAAAAAAAACAATGACATTTCTATTGAAATCGAAGTACACTCAATTATCCACTCTGTATAGTTTTTTTTTCTCCTTTATTTTGCAGTGTATTCATTATTCCACATTTCTTCCATACAGTTCCCGCACCAATATCGGCGAATCATTGAACTGTAGAGAAAAACAAAACAAAAAAAGCGCATACAATGCATCTTTATTGTTGCAACATTTCAATATACGATCGCTTATTTCTGGAACGCATCAAAAAATTCGATACCATAGGAGTGGAGAAGCACAATGCTAAATAGGAAATTATTTCCATAAGAAGTTGAAAATATATTTCTAGCATAATTCAGTTATTTTCAACAAACTATTGATAAGCAGGGCTTTTTATCTGCTTCATCAATAATTCGGCAGGCTTAGAGAAAAATTTCAAATTGAATTTCTACACCTTTACATGAAAATTTTCGCTTATGATTTGCCTATTCAATCCTCTTGGTTCATGATAGCTAGCGGTGCGATTGTTCGCTCATAATCGCTTACTAAACCGTAGTGATCTTCAAATTCTTATATTGCAATTATATGCACTAAATGACTGTGAAGTCATTTCTGACGAATAACAAGCATTTTCGGTCGATATATACTAGCAACAAATGGTGATAAAACTGATGAATTGACTTTAAAAAAAAACTTGCTTCGATAATATTCAAGGTCCAATCCAATTTTTCTTTAAATTTCCTGAATTGGTTTTTAATAATCAAAAAATGAGTCTCTACGCTATCATGCAAAAAGTCACTTTGAAATATCTCATTTGCATATGATCCATAAGAGTGAAAGCAAAATTTTGAAAGTTTATAGCCTTGAAAAATCGCGTCCATGGGTGTCATTCGTTGAGTGCGAGGTGTCTTTTGATTATCGAGGTGCTCTTTTTTGTAAGAAATAAGTGAAGCAATCGTCGGGGTTAAACGTTGTGTGTGAAATAAAAAAGTGCATTCATATGAAGGGTTTTTATATATGGTTTTAGAAGGTGTAGTGGCCATGAAAATTGTCGCTGAGAAGTCGAAACTACGAAACGTACTCATTGCGAGCTAAGATCATCAATTATGATTTTAAGAGCACATTACTACACCACTAATGATTCTTTAATTTTGAGTAAAAAGTTCATTCATATCCTCTCTCCGCTCCCATCCTCCTCCTTTTCAACAAAAAAATTTTGTGTTTGTATTTGCGCTCTTTCGCTGAGAATGATTTCTGATTGACGTATAAGTTTCATCAATAGCACAAATTTCATACCATAATCTCAAGCCAAAAGAACAGAAATGTGCGCAACTTGAGCATTTCAAAATCTAATCCGAGTATAGCCAATAGTAGCAGAAAAATGCAACTTTCCATCGTTGCAAATAAATTTACAACAATGCTAACAAATATTATGATTAAAAATTATGAATGAACTGCTTGCACCTTTGCTTCAGAAATTGAAACAAGCCCCGGAATAATGGAATCAAGTCAAAAAATAACGTTGGGTTTGAAGCCTATAAACATATATAATGGCACAGGTACCATTTTTTGCATAACTCGAAATGAATTTAAAGTAGCTCATGATTTGAGCTTATTGAATGACCACTTTTATTTTGTGGACACCTTTTTTTCGCGCCGAATAATGAAAAAAAAAGGTAAAGAAAGGAGAGCTAGAGGAGAGGATGGTAATAGGAATGGCTAGGATAGGGATCCGATAACTGAAGGATGAGTTCTATATCCTCGCTCTTTGCCACTGCCGTATTAACTTCTTTCAGTGAGGTGCCTTTTCGGAGATGCACCACTGCTACTGCTTAAAATTACTTTGTACTTGCTTCCGGGCCAAATCATGTTACCGCTTAATCTCAGCTGAAACAACTGATAAGAGAATGGAAAAAGATAAGCGGCTGCATAAAATTGCCAATGGCTAAAATTCACTACGAACCACTGAGTTCTAAGAATCCGAGCTTTCTGCAGAATGCTTCAAACGTTTTGAAATGGATGGTTCCTAGAAGGTGAAACTTTACAATATAGTCCTCTTCTGGATCACAGAAAATACTAAGATAGGTCCATCTTTCGGTTTTGTAAACAAATGAGGCTCTTTCACAATATCTTTACCGCTAATTGAGCCAATTTTGCTAGCAGCATATTTTGAACTGCTTCGGGGCTCTTCGGACTATTGCTATGAGGAAAATGCATGCTGTCATTGGAAGCGAAACAGAAAAACTATCAAGAAGTTCTCCATTCGCGTACTGTTTCATGCTCTTTCATATAAATGCTCTGATGGTTCAACCAAACCATTTCCATACCCCTCCCCTACCCCTCGCATTAAATTTTTCCCACCATTCACAGTGACATACCTTAATTCTGCTAAAGACTTGAGACGATACACTAACTTATAAAAAAGCTATTGCTTACTGAATAGCTGAATCTACCCCTGAAGCTACAGAATAAATCCATGTCTTTGAAGATGTCAAACTGGGTCTCTATTGCATAATTTCTCTCAGAAGCATATGCTCATCTTCTGTATAATTATATAGCTCTGAAAAGTAAAAATAGATCTGGATTGATATATGCTCATCAGGAATGGAAGAAATCTACCCGCATAGTTTACCGGAACAAATGAAGGCGCTCACAGATGATTATCAGATCTAATATGAAATGTTTATGTCGCTAGGAGTTGAGCGATGGAAAGAAACTCGTTAAAAATTTGAAAATCAGGCAATACATAGTGCAAAATTTAACACAATTCAATTCGATTCATGTATATGAGCGTATTTGCATTTGAATTGAATGCTCACAACGGGCAATGGGGAATGCGATGTGGAAATGAGGTTAGTCGGTGGTCATCATTGATGTCGCATTTTACTGGATATTTCTCCATGCGTCCACTCTATACGCTCCTCTCAACGCTCCTCTAATTCATAGATTCCCGTATTATTAATTTCATTTATATTTAATATTTTTAAAATTTAATTTTTTCGATTCAACAGGTAAACTAAGAAATGTAGACCGCCTATTGCAAAACATTAAAGGGTAATTTTACGCTATAACCTTACTAGAGTAAAGATCGTTTAAGCGATATGATATGCCCTGAATTCGAGTCTCGCAGCCGAAAAGAATTTCCATTGATAGATTTTGTCAGTGCTAATATTTTTAAAAGATTTGGATTGCCTTCTATAAGTTTTTTATGTCTCTTATCAAGGCCAACTGGCTTCTACTTGCCAGGAAGATGTTGCTTTTTGTAGTAAGAGAGCATAGGTGGCTCTTTTGGGCTTATGATAATCGTCCTAAGCAGTGCACAAGCTTGGCTTATCAGGTCATAAAAGAGAATGGCAAAATTTTGGTAATTTCGAGCTGTGAGAGAAATGGAGAAACAAAATTGAAGCGTTATTGCCTTGCCTCTTGGAAAATGCTGCGCGATCATCACCAAAATATGGTGACCAATGAATATAGTGAGCGAAGTAAGTAAGTAGCGAACAGCTATTTACCTCATCGTGATACAGTACAATCGAATTAACCACATATAACTAAAGAATAATATATTCTGCATCTTTGAATGCAGTCTTCAATGAATGTGATTCTCCTTGTATTCGCTCTTTAGACCATTTGAAGTTTTTTATTTTCAAGGATACTTTCTCGCCTATTCACTTCATTTTCGCTTGTCCTCAACGTTACCCATCGCTTAGGAAACGGGAATTTGCATATCACCAATTACTCTTTAATTTACTATCACCTATAAATATATCTCCTATTTCCAATGTTTATATCATATATCAGCAGCATGACGTCAGTCAAACTGATTGCTTGATATGATCGAAAAGAAGATCAAATTGTTGTGACAGAGCCTCATCAGAAAAAAATGTATGAGCAGTGCATCTTTTTGTTTATATATCTTTTCTTCCCAAGCGATGTCATTCTTTTCTGATTGCTAGTCATGTGCGCATACCACCTTCTTTGTGTTATGGTGTTAGTAAAACTGATGTTTGTTTGTTTGTTAGTGTGTTATGGTGTTAGTAAATGTTTGTTAGTGTCGTTGAATAACAAATTAAAAGGGATGAAATGAGCTATGATATATATATATATATATATATATATATATATATATATATATATATATATATATATATATATATATATATATATATATATATATATATATATCCTGTCGTTACACTCATCGCCTGCGTTACCACTGAAAATGCCCGCAGCAGTCTATTGCATCGCTGCCTGGAAAGCAGGACCTTTGGACACAGATGCGCTATTAGGTTAATGCGTTCATTTCTGATCAAACAATGAGATTAGTGACTGCTAATATTGCAATTACCCTTATATTTTTGCTGTTATTATTATTATTATTACTGTTACTAAGATTATTATTATTATTGTCATGACTCTCATTGTAACTATTTTTATCAATTTTGAAATTTCGAATAAGTATTCGATTGTTTTTCAGTATCCGCCTTGATCAGAAGAATGCCCACCATAAGTTTTATATTCCTCTTTCGCTTTGTTTTTGCACAACTTTCTGCACAGGGAAGATTTTAAGCATCAAGGAAGGAAAAAAGTTTCTGCATTATGATCCACTTTTCGGTCGAGGTGTGTTGATTACAAAACAATGCACTAACGCAACAGAAAAAACGTGGTGAAAGTACATTGTTGTATGTGTTTGCGTATTTTTTAGCGTAAAATTCGCTTCGGCTTCTTCAAAAAAGACATAAACAATTGCAAACGAAGATGCGCTCGAAAGATCGAGCGTAGCTCGACCTATCCACATAACGGCAATTTGGGTCAGAGAAGAGATGGCGCGAAAGAAGGCTCCTTTTGACGGTCAGTGCGTCGAGGCCAAAAGGGCGACAGGGACACTTCACATTCGACGGAGGGTCCTATGTACGGCGTTCAGGGTGGATGGCAATGCGCGTTAGACGTCCTCCGTTTTTTTCACGCGTCGATTCGCCCTGGCGACCTTTACCGTCATCGGAATGGATGTGACAGACAGGCTGAGTATGTTTTCGGAGTCCTATTGAGATCGCGTTGACGCCTGCCGTTCCTACATCGGCGCAGAGGCTTGCAGTGTGAATTAAACGGACGAGCTGTCTGAAATCCTTTCAAGGTCTAAGACTCGCAACCATCATAAACTGTTGCTGCTACCAGGAGGAGCGTGTACAACACGCAATACGCATTTCGCGATTAGAACAGCGACTGGCACCTTCGACTATGTTGGTCACCCAGATTTCAAGTGGCAACCCACACGCGCATATACGAACTCTCCCTGAATCGGCGATTACGCACCCCGCCGATTACGTTATACTGCCCTAAATATCACGCGTTGTCCAGCGTACACGTGCTCATCGTTGCCTAGCGCATTGAGACAACGATGTTTCAGAACGATGAACATTTCGAAGTGATTTTCAAGGCGATTCGTCGAGAACGAGAGGAGATGGTCACCGGATGACCGTTGATTCATCAGCAAGATGAGGCGCAATAAGGATCCCAACTGAAATTGGAGCGTCCTCTCTAATACATTCCTTAAGTGACAGCCATCTGTATGTCCTTGCCGCTTGACCGTATTGAATTTGATTCGCCTCATATCGCTGCACATCTGCCATATGGTTACACCTCAACCCTGGCAGGCACGATAACGCATTTTCGCATTCCGCCTACTCTATGTTGGAGCATACTTTTTGAACCATACCGTCTTATGAGTGCTACCAATGCATCATTCATGCAGCTTTCTTTATTAAACTACATATTGCACGATGGCTGATATTTTATTTCGAGTACATTTGATTATCAATTCCCTCAGGAAATATAAGCACATACTATCTCTCAAAATCACCTTCAGTTTTTCCTCTCTGAAATGATAAATAAACTCATCAAGTTTCCAATAAATCTTGTGGTTGCGTAAGTAGAATAAATCAGTCATTTATATCTTCGCAAGCTGCTAAACAGAAAATGAAATTATCATTGTTCCTTAGATAGATATTATGAAAGACATAATGAAATTTATTTATCCTGATATCGATAGCAATCAACGAACAACACAACGAGATTTCTTACAAGCCAAGAATTATATTGGGTGGACTAGTGTTAATCACTCATTGTATATTGATGTTAGTTCGATCGCTTCGACATTCTCATAGACATTTTCAATTGGCATTTGATGGCAAATTCCTGTTTTTCTTATTCTTTAGGCAACTAGGTTCTATCAGTGATCTACCTACTTCTTTCGCTTACTGTCTTCTTTCCGCTGAAGTGATTTTACGCCTGCTTCCTCGTATATGCGTTACTGACATATGTTGTTTTGACTTCGCTACTAACGTATTTCGTTTCAGTGAAAACGCATCCATATGAGCTCGGATTTTTTTCGCATCATATGCACGGTATAAACTTTATATATATATATATATATATATATATATATATATATATATATATGCTTGCTTGTAGCACAGGCAACATTACTGCTGTATTAATAATCTGCACAAATATCCAAGAAAAACTGTTCCATTTAAGAGTATTTTCAACGATGGATGTATTATATTGTATATTCTATTTGTAGAGTTTCGATAGTGCTTGCATGATAGAAGTGTACCAAATGAAATGTGCTGTCATAGTTTAATTAAAATTGCGTGCATTCAAATCTCTGCATCTTCGAATTACAATGTAATTTCACTAACTACTATATAAGTTCCATTCAAAAAAATTCATAACTAATTTTGCGACGCTAAATGAACAAACATTTACATTGTACGATTCGAAAAGTGATCTAAGTGTACTATTATTTATAATGTTCCATATCTCTAGCTTTCATTTAGTGCGTATTCACTAATGATACTGGTTAAATCTGCTGATAAAGACAACCTGAATCATTTGGCGATTTCAATAATAGAGAGTGACTAGCTCTCTTATATTAAATTGCAATTTTTTTTTTTTTTTGATTTTTTTCACTAGCTGCTGGATTAAACCGCAATGAGCTATGTTGTATGGAAAGCAATGCTCACTTCTGAGGGAAGAGAAACAGTTATCGTTCTTTTTTTATCTCATGTGTGAACAAATCTTCTCGTCACCTTTTGCATATCATATTTTGATCGTTAAATCATTTCGTCTCTCTTTCCTTTCCGCATTGTCCAAATTGTTGATGAACCTACGTTCTGCTTCTTTCCGGCTTTTTTTCTTACAGATTTGGGGATTTTGAAATTTTTTGTTGCCCATCAAAATCCTTTTTCCAAAAATCTCGGGTAACATCTTTTCCCTTCGCACCCTCCTCCATTCTCTACCGTTATGAAGAAATGCCACGCTTTCAGTTATTTAGAAAACGACCCGTTAGAAAAGGATATTATTTTGTTGACCATTTTGCGGGAATTATGGTTTTAGCCAAAGCATTTGTCTTTTCATTTGCCATTCCTCTTCCGCTTTCCTCATTGCGGTATTTGATTTCTTCGGTTGCAATTATCGCTCTGTTAAACTGCACTTAAACTGCTCTCTAAGCGTAAGCGGATCTCTCGTAGCAAAAGATGCGTTGATTTGTTGCACTTTTTTCTCGTTGTTTTTCCTGAAATATTTATCCGCAATGTTCATCGCTGTGAGATTTAGCAGATGAAGAAAAGATAACTGCTCTTAGCAAAAGGCAGCAATGACCCTTAACAATCCATTAGATTCATCCACATTCAACTAACCAATTACACTCATCGCATTTTTCTAATTATATGTAAAAAATTGCAATATCTCGAACCTTACTATATGCCTATGATCTTGTTAATTTTTTCTCCTTCTTATAATTCATAAATAACTTTCCATTGCTGTTATTAGTCCGATGGACTGTCGTGT
Source organism: Baylisascaris procyonis (assembly GCA_037389465.1). Classification (NCBI taxonomy): domain Eukaryota; kingdom Metazoa; phylum Nematoda; class Chromadorea; order Rhabditida; family Ascarididae; genus Baylisascaris; species Baylisascaris procyonis. Next base: position 1,105,189 of record JAZARR010000213.1, on the reverse strand, counting down.
TTCTAGTACTCATGTACCTGTGCTTATTCATAAAACCCTTACACTTTATAAGATTAAAAGTAGCACTGCTCTCTCCATTTGAAGAGAAACCAAAGCGTACGCTCTGAAGAGAAACTTATTATGCTCTGAGAACTTAATTCATAAGGAAGTACTTTTCAGAAATGCTGTTACTATCAGGTATGACTACAATGTTGAAAGGATCGCTATTCTGCTGCATTGGCTAGAGATTTTCGTGTTTTTTTTTTTTGTTCAGTTTTGATTAGCCTTGCAAGAAAATTGGAACTGTTGTGTACTTTTTAGCTATGGGAGTGCTGATAGAAGTGAAAGAGTTATGCGCATTCTACGTTCTTTTTGATATCAATGGAGGATTTTGGGGAATGATTGTTGGCTCATATCGATGGCCAGCAATACAGTACGGCATAAAAGAGGCTGACGAAAGCCGAGTTATACAACTATCCTTGGGAAATATAATAGCGTCATCATGGATAGAAATTTTTCGTTGGTTGGGCTTTTTTCTCTTCGTTGGGCTAAAGCAGCCCAACGAAGAGGCTGAGCTGGTTGCCATGAATGAAATTGAATCTATCATGTAGTACTCAGGTTCGAGTCCCGCCAGCAGTCAGGAGTTTTCTAAGATTTGTGGCCTTCCGCGCCAGTTTCTGAATCAGACTCGAAAGCCCTTCTAGTCATGGAGAGTTTGATTGATTACATCAAAAATCGGTTGTAATTCTATGGGAGTCGTGGGCTAAAGCAGCTTGACGAATAGACTGAATTAGGTTGTATTGAATTAAATTGGATCTATCAAATAGCACTCAGGTTCGACCCCTAAAATTACCTGGCTCAGGAGGGGCTTCGCCCCCCCCCCCTTTTGTATCACATATAAAAGTGATGTAGAAAGTTGCGTATCTGTAGAAAACACGCCTCATGTCGGCTTTTCTGATAACTTTTCACATAGGTTAACCATTTTGTCGAAAAAAACTGTGTCGAGTGGCATAGATACGTCTTAAGAAACGAAGATTACGATCCACAAATAAGAACACAAAAATTCCACGAAAAGACGGTGCAATTTTGTGGATAATGATAGTAGTGCAGGGCATTCGGTGCTCGAGCAAGGCACCGTTCAGCACGGCCATCAACAAAAGAAATTGTGCGTGTTTTGCATTGTGTCTTCCATAGAACGCCGAGTAGCCAACCCGATATAGGGTGACGTGTGGTCAGCGAATATCCATTTCTCATCAGTATATATCATTTGAAATCTACTTAAAAGCAATGTTCCAATCTTATGAAATCTTGAAAAGGCTTTCTTAGCATCCAACGTAAGCCTTAATCCTCTTAAAAGAGACTGATGTTATTTTTCCATTGTATTCAATGCTTGTTTTTGTTGCAAAAAAATAATGAAACTATTTACATTCATATTATATGTCCATCTGAGTAACTTTTTTATTTCCGCCTTGTATGTAAAGCTTGTCACATTACCATAAGTGCATTTTCTGTGATACTTTTTTTGCGCTATTGGAGAGTAAGTTAGAGTGAATCGTCAGTTTACATTCGCAATATGCTTTTGTAGTGGTAGAAACGAATACCGCATGAAAATAGTACTGGTTTTTAGGTGTAAACAGTTGCTTTGCTATTGAGTTGCTACGATCTTCTTTGAAATTTTCGTGTTGTCTGAGTGATATTTGAGAATGCAAGTATTTAGCAATGGCTTGATTAAAGAAAAGCTTATATGGGCATTTCGTGGCTATCGTCTGAAATTTAGCTTATAATATTCCATGCGATGGTCTGTGTTGTTATCACTGAATTGTACTGTGCTTAATGATGATTTGTAGAACTTTGACGAAGGGAATCGCGTTTCTGAAATCTTAAACCTTGCATCAACCTATAGTATAGATATTAAACGTGCTTTTATTAATGGCATCTGCAGGAATCCTTCTACGTGAGGCATTCTCTCAAAAGATTTGAGATTTTATCGATTTAAGGGGTATTTTGTGTACAAAGATGCGCGAAGCTCACCAAAATATGGGCGAACAACGTAGTAATTGCTTCATGCATTAATTTTTATGCATAATTGATCGTTATGCTTAATAATAACGGCAGCAAAATTTTTTGATAACATGCATATTTTTGCTCGTGATATGTGTAACCTTCTAGCGTCGTTTCCGTTACAACTTAGACAACATCTTTGTCCCCTACTCCCAGCCCTTCTCTACCCTCTCTCTCCCGATCCTCTCTATCCATTTATACCATTCATGTATGAATTCTGCGGAGAAAATATACCGTTAACCACTCCAATGGTTTACAGTCTTTACCGTCGTAAGCAATAGTATAACTTGATGATCGACGAATTCACGCTTAGCGTATACTTATTATTCAGTGAAAATTTGTTAACTCATTCGAATTCCAAAAAATAAGTAGACAAGTTTATGAAGCATATTTGGATCGATGACATTTCTTCATTAATCAAATATAACATTTTTAATTTTCTAATTTAAGATAAAATTATTTGTATCTTTATCTAATTATATAAAGAGTGTTTCAATGTGCTAGATGCGTTTCTGGTTTTTACGCTTTTTTTTGTTGCTTAGTGTGACACTCAATCGGAACGACAAATATGAAACATTTGGTTTCGCGCAGTACGACTTATGATATGTGTGTGTGTATGTTTCTTGTATGTAGAGGGACGCCCATTTTTGTGCACACTTCATGGTCACCGTATCTGCTTTTACGTTATATGTTGTTTTGTTGGTTGCTTTTAAGAACGCGTTTCTTACTTGCTTTGTAAATATATTCTATTTCGATATTAAGATTTTTTAAATATTTTTAATGCGTTTATATATTCATGTAGTTTTCAAACATTTTTGCAATTAGCGCAATTCTCTGAGTGTCTTATCTGTGTTTATGTATGTGTCTGTCTGTATGCTTGATAATTTCACTGAATTAATACTAGAAGCTATTGTGGCAGACCTTAGTATATTATGAAATACGATCCCATTTTTGTCTCGTTTGAGCAATTTCCTCATCTCATCTTGAAACCATTCATAGATATTTTGCTATTACAGTGTCAGAAAATTTGCACATCGAATTTCGTTATGCAGCCAACAGGTGGAAATTAAAAAAGAAAATTTCTATGGCTGAACATTTGCGAGCTCTGTTATCTTCCAATATAGTGAATAGTGCACAGCACAATTTTCCAGTAAGATTGTATAAATATTTACGCAAAAAAAGTTGATCGAATGTCTACTCTATGAAAAACACATATCGTGCCAACATCTTAGGCAAATCTCCTTACCTCTTATCAACCTAAGTGGTTGATTCTATGATAAATTTTCAGATTCCCTTATTAAGTCGTGTACCTCGTCGTATTTATTATAGAAAATAATGGAAATACCCTTCATTTACGTTAATATCTCAAATATATACATATGTACATATAGTCTTCCCTCTGAGTAGGCTTAGGAATTGCATTCATAAATCTATAACACAATTTTTTGGAAGTTTATAAAGCAAAACGTGGAGATTTTACGAATCACTACGGAAACGTTCATTTATTTCTATTAGCTGCGCGATTTATTGTAGCAAGAAAATCTGATAATCTGGTCATTTATTCATCGATTTATTTAATGCAATTTTACTCTGAGCTACTACCACACAGCTGGCCGGTATTTGTTTGTCTGTTTGTCTGATGTCTGTTTGTCTATTTGAATAGCAACGAGATGCGATAAGCGTGATGAACTACGATGAGCATGGTGTTGCACTACTAGATATTATTGGTTAGTTTATCTTATCTCAAATGTTGAAATGTGAGAATCAAAAGAAGTACTCATTTATTATGGATCACGATTTACGTTCGCATTATTCGATTAAGTTTTTGCTTACTATTCTTTCTTCTCTATCTATTGCATTCTGGTTTTTCTTTATTATTTCTCTATGCCAAAAAGTTGTACTGAATAATATTGATCAATTTTTTAGACTTTTCCATAAAGGAGCATTTCTATAGCATATCATAGTAAGGTCATGTCTATGCACATGTACATATGTCTGCCTGTCCGGTATATGTCGGTCTGTGTTGGTCGGTGACTAATATTCACGTTGTTTGTAGTAGCTCTCCTGGCTGCTACATTATTTATTATAGACGAATGCGATGCGAATGGTGGAAAGATTGAAGTCACCAACTGTTTCATGAGTTACTCGTTCACATATTATATTGCGCTCATCTTCTAGGAGGATTCCGGTTCGAAACTTAATCGGGCGCCTTCAACGGTCATCGGCCATCAGCAAGGCCTTCTGATTTGCGCGTCTAAAGGGAGAAAGCTGGCTCAATAGTGCGATGAGTGTGGAACCAACCTCGGCATTTCGATCTCCAGTGATTACCTCGTCAACATCGATCAAATCTGATCATCCACTTATCGTTCATCCACAACCCATCAAGTAATTCTAGCATGATATATCACGTGAAATTTAGTTGCCGAGAAGCTGAAACTTATCAAGCAGGTTGGCCGTAGGAGGCATCGGAGCGGAATCGTTGAAAGTATTTGGGCCATCTTTTATATATATGCTGAAATGTCCATTTGAATGATGGAATGTTACGCAATTGCTAAAAACTAGCGAAATGAGGAATTTAGTTGAAAATCATGGAGAAGATGAAAAATTTCGTCGGAGCCATCTTAGGAAATTTTACGATAAGGAAAATATTCGTCGCTGCAGCATCCACGGCTATTTTCTAGTCTAAAGAAAGATATAACGGTATCGGAAGGTGGATACTAAGAAGGACAGAAAAGATTCACTTTCGTTCGAAAAGCTCAAAAATATTATCTATCATGAAACAAACTTTGCAAATCTTCTATCACAAAAACGTCTCTTTTAAAAACAACAACTGATGTAGTAGCGTCACTTCCGTAGGCTATAATAATGCTAAAAGCAGCAAGCAGAAAGGGAATAAAGCTAAATGTAATAAAATGCAAGGAATCTTTAACCGTTGTTTTTCTATGCTCAGATACAGCCATTTTCGGCCATTGATTAGAGAAATGATGCTGTATTGTCACCACAGAATCCTTTCAATTTTTATACAGTTATGCTTTCTTACAAATAATTTTTCCCAACGCATTGGTAAATGTGGTCCCTGGCTGGGTTTTACATAAAAAGTAGAATTCAAGGGTGTTTTGCGGTCGAAAACTTTCTTGACGTTTATTTCTGCAGCATAGCGCACATCTTGTTTCAAACCCAAATTCAAATTCTTTGCCTTCTATTAATTACTAAAACATCACCGAATATCATGGCAGTAATTGATACATTAGTTAATATTGAAGGGAAAAGTAAACTATAGAAATAAGGCATGAAACCATCAAGCATGAACGACGACCGATATTCGTTCATGATGTACGGAAGTAAGATGAAGAAACATGGCTAATATGCAAATTTAGATCTTTTGACGAGTTTCGATTACTCTACGAATCCACTAATGTCTAAACTGAACTAGCCGGTTAACAGTATCCAAATAAGATGGCGAAGAATCCCAGAGACAACAATTTTTTTCATCAGAAATCGTGAGACAAAGCTAGCTCCTCTGCATTAGGCTCCATGGTTGAATCCATTCGCCACTCATCACGCTTATCACGATATCTATATGGTTATTCACTTTTTTTTCACAAAAGGAATCATTTCAGGCCATTTCCACATGCCGATCCATTTGCCTTGTACAGTTATTATTTGAGTCAAGTCAGCCATGGTTTCGATCTGCGGCAATTGGCCCACATCGGACGTCCAAGCAGTTTGCCACATCCACAACCGATTCATCCCCCTTCTGTTATTGGTAGTATTGCAGCGACACCCAGCAAACGATGGGACGGATCGCCAAAAACAATGCGCAAAGAACCGTGCAGGTACGTTTTTCATCTAGGTTTCATTCCATTGTCTCAATTAAAATACCCTTCAGCAGCAGATTTTGTGGGATCACATCTGTCTGCTGTTCGGTGGAATGCACTAGTTAAAAAAGTCGTTCATCCCTTAAAGCCGATCATTCGCATCGTTATTGCATTTGTGCCCTCGTGGACAGGTTTCATGTTTGATTGTCCAGCCCGAAGCCACCAAGCATGCTTCAGATCTTCAGGTGACGCTTTAATATATATCAATTAGAATGCTACATGAATTTCTCCACAGTTTGAGAGATGCGCAGTGTTTTTATGTGGTGTTTCAATACGAAATGAACTGCACAGATAATGGTTTCATTTCCTGCATAAGTCATATCGTATTTATTATGCAAAAATTCGATTCAGTTTTATAACATCATATACCTATTGCATTGCATCAATATCATAGTGTTGCAGAATGAGAAAGAAATTTTTTTTTTTTTGAAGGGGTAATGCACATTGCCGTATAATGTAGTTTTTGCATTACTCCAAACAAACGCAACAACGTTGCATTCGTTCAATGCAATAAAAATACCCAAAACAGGAAATTTCAACGTTAAACGTTGTGGAGTTTATTTTCGATTTGGCGCGTTTTAAAGTGATGCCCTTTTATGACCTTGATTATCGTCAACGAATTGTGCGCTTCTAATGAGAAGTGCTCGCGTTCTGAGCGCAAAAAAAAAAGAAATCGAAAAAAATATTGCTAACTTTTCGTAAATTTTTTTACCTAGCGATGAACTTGAAGCTATTTCTCATCAGAGCTGATTTGGAGGCTATCATTGAAAATATATCGTTCATATCGTCGGCTGAGAATAGAGCTTTCGTATTCCTATATTTCTTTGTACGGGTTGTACTGTATTCCCTGAAATTTGCTGTCCTCTTCTTCCGAAAGCTTTTCTTGGAAACCTTAATTTCTGAGGCTTCCTGGAACGTGCAAACGAACTTCGAGCTGAAAACAGAACATGCGCATAATGATGGGCGAGCGCATCAAGCATCCTTCATTCGCCAAGATTACATTCATCCGCATCGTTCCCTAATGCTCACAAAATCACCTTCTTACCAATCCTGCTCTTCTGCCAATGATGTGTGCTGATTTGTCCTCCTCTTCTATTCCGTTCCGTACCATCTCATCGTGAGATCGCTGACTTTTGACGGATCGGAACAATGCATCCTTACTGATGAATCAACCATTTTTAGGCCTACGAACAAGAAGCGCGTTTTTTTTTTAATGATTTTTATATTCTCACGGAATTTTTATTGTAGATTTCAAATTAAGTATGGGTCGATGTTTTGTATTTCCCATTTATCTCTGAGTGATATTATCTTCAACTCTATATTGCAATGCTTTCATCACTTTATTCAACTGAAATATGAAATTATATGGATTGAAATAAATGTAACGAATAAATAACAAAAATAAATGATTTTTTGCAGCAAGAAAAAGCGGATTTACCGAGAAACAAATGTCCAAATGTGATTCTTAGTGCCTTGTAAGGCAATTTTAAATAGTAATGAAGTGTGTTCCTTTTATGAGTGGATTTTTTTTTATGTCGGCAATTTCTGCTATTTTTTTGACATTTTATTCGTTTCTTGAGTTTTTTTTTAGATAAATTTCGAATAGCTGTCATTTAAACGACACTATTTTCGGGGGTCTGCTCTTCGTCACTTCAAAAATTCGACACTATCCCATCCTTGTGCATTTTTTCGAAAAGATTCTTATCTATTGGCAAGAATTGTTCTCGATGTTAAATTTTAACCTCTTAAAATGTAATTTTCTCACTGGATATAGTTGTTTTTTTAATCAATTTGTTGTCTTCTTATTGCGCTGAAATACGCACTTATTAGATTTTATTACCAATTTTTATGCTCACTTACAAATTACATATGATGATATAGAGCCATTGAACTTCATTGATCAACAAGAAACTGCAACCTCTAAAATCTCTTCCCTGTGTTATAATTGTCAGCTCTTGTTGAGAAAACGACGTATCGATATGGAGCAGAAATATTCTTCGGGATTATGTACGAAGAGGAAAAGGAATGAATTTAGGAACATTAACGAAAATGTAGCTTACTTGTAGATATCGAACATATAAATGTTCTTGAGCGGTCTTTAAAATATGATTCCGATCGCAATGAAAAAGTTCCTCAGGCGAATGTCCTGACAGATCGGAGATAAACGTTCGATGCGCAATACATAAGGAGAGGAGAGATGGCAATGAAATAACACTCGAAAAAAAAAATTGAAATGAAATTGCAATATAATACTGAAAGAATTTGCATGCTAAAGGTCTCGAACTTTGAAATTGCATTTATTTATGAATTGAAAATCATAATTCCATAGTATGGATGTGATTATAGGAGGAAAAGGTGAGCAATAATGATGAATTATAGTAAAAAGGTTTTCATAATAGAAATTTGGAAACGCATAAAAAATCGTTTTCCTTGCAACATTGTTCTATCGGTTGAGAGATGTACAAAGAGAGTTGTAATGCATTCCACGCTGAATTACCGCTCTATTGGAGCATACCTTTAAAAAATTTCTTCCATTTTTTACCAAAATTTATTAGCTATATGAAATGACAACAAACACTCTCGATACTTGATGATATTGTATATCTTCATATCTCAATATCGAATTTTATTGAAAACGTTTGTTGCTGCTGAAAAAAATGCATACATGCATTTTATCGTAGCTTTCATATTATCATATTTAATGGATCGATATATATATATATATATATATATATATATATATATATATATATATATATATATATATATATATATATATATATATATATATATATATATAAACAACTCAGAAATGTTCTTTCGCATAAAATTTTATTAATTTTAGGGAATGATGCCTGGAATATAAAGATTTGCAGGATATGCAGCTATACGTGTGCAGATTTTTTTTTCTAGAGTGTTTGCTGCATTTCGCTTCTAAATCATCGGGCTGTAAATGATTGACCTTACTCCATTTAACTCTAATATCTGAATTTGCCCTTCACAAACACAAACCTCTTAAGTTGATCTTAAGTCGAATATCTTCCACCAAATTAACGCTCATTTATGATAGAGGATGACTATTTGGTCTTGCATAGTACTTTTAATTATATAATATAGGTGAATACGTTGTATTTAAGTAGAGCCGTAAATTCATTCATGGTCATCGCAAAATAAATATGTATTTCAGTCCGGAGTCCCCTCAAAGCAGCGATACAACGTGCTCGCAAGTATCACAATCAAGTAGATCCCCAAAACGTACTGGTTCGGATGGAAGCTCTGGGAAGTTCTCATGGCTCAGTCATTATAGTGCCGAACCGAATGCGATGGTGAATTCCAACCTTAGCAGTCCTTCGTTGCCCTCAGGTTTGTTGTATTAACGTTTTTCACTTATCTCCTTTCATATTTCTAGCTAAAAGTTCGCTTATTTCATGTGGATCTTTTTGTGCGCAACATCAGAAATCTGTTATGGTTGAGCACGACTTTTGAAGATTTCCCTCATTGCATGAGTCTTGTTGTTTTATTTAAATATTTTATTGAAAATATTTAGAAAATAGATGTTTTATAACGCCGTTTTTTTAATGTCTGTGATATGATTGTCGAGTAGAAAAATTTACATATTTAGAGTCGAATTTATATAGCAATGATAATATTTCTAATTTTTTTTAGTTGAGAGAGAAATTTTGATACAAATAATCTTTGGGCAGTATTTAGTTTCCTATATTGAGAAGTCAGTGTGTTCAGATGCTAAGTATTTTTTAAAATAAAGCTTCATATTTTTGCCCGTATCATTTACTCCATATTTCTTATTCAACCGTTTGATGAAGTGATTAGATTTTGTCTCATAAATACAACAAATAAACAAATATTCCTCTCCCATTGTTTGAAGGTTTTAACAGTTAAGGGTTTAAGGATTTAAAGGTTGCTCGTTGATAAAGATTTTTAAGAATTTGATATAACATTCAGCTAATTCGAATGGTTCCGAACCATGTTATGCGTGGAGCAATCGAATCGATGGTCATCGATCGGCCGAGTTGACATCTGCATTGATGGCAGATTACCTTGATGATGATCCGTTGCTGTGCTCCATTTGTGGAGATAAATCATCCGGCTTACACTATGGTATTTATACTTGCGAAGGGTAAGTGCTTATTCCGATATCTTTTTCATATGATCCTCCCAAATATATTGTACAATTATCTTTGGCTTTTTCTTCTCTATTATCAAGTCGAACATCCCTAAAGCGTTCAAAAATAGATCAAAAATTATTCGCCACTTGATCTACTGTTATTGGTTTACATAGTAAGTCTGAGGCATTATCCAACATAGATACTTCCAGCATTGTCCCATACTTCCCATTAAGATAGATCATTTCCTATTTCGTCACAAATATTCTATAAAAATTATCTTTCGAAGACTTAGGAAACTACTTACTTACCTAGCAATTTTGCGAGAAAATTTCACGTTTTAAATCTGCTAGTGAAAATTGCTCACATTATTCATCCCCAAATATTTTATTACTGCTCTATTCCCCTCTAAGCATCCCTCTTGAGAGAAAAATGGCCTGATTAATCAAATTTCCAATTTTTTTATTCCTATTTTGTTTTTTCGCTCGTGTGCTCAAATTGATTGCTGAAAAAAATGTCCCTATGCTATATTATCGTACAATATTTTTCGTTTGATCAACTTCATACCTCTTCTCATTGAAAGAGAAAATTTGCCACTATGTAAATAACAGCTATCTTTGAAAAAAATTTATTAATCCCTCTCTCTCCAGAGTGATTATTCTCGAAGATCTCTACAAACAGAACGATCTTAGCAGATATAATAAATCTATGAATTTATATATTCCATGATATTTGTTCGATATTTGCCTTGTAGACTGGCTGTCGTCGATATTTATGATATTTTTAATAATATATCGTATTTATGTGGTAATTTTAAATGCACGGATAATCACTTCTTTCCTCATTTTCTATGGAAATACGTTGGAAATCTCATATGTGCGGGCTGTCGACTTAAGTCTAGAGACCGAGACACTATATAGGGGAGGGGATTAAAATATCGGGAGGGATTTTTTAGCGATTTAACCATTTGCCGAGAACGGATGTTCGACTGAAGTTATTGCGATGTGCCCCGTCCCTTCTCTCTTCCGTCTCCCACACTCTCCCCAAAAAATGGTCTTATATTACATGAGCGTATTTGCGAGGTCTAGCATCCGAAGAGGTGTCGCAATTGCAATAAACGTGCGTGTTTATCGGCGATTATATATGTCGCAGCAGCTGCTACCTGAGGTCAAACGAAAATTAAGGTTGAAGAAGGCGGGGACAAGGCTATATATGTGTGCATGGGACATGATGGTGATAGGTGTCACGAATATGGGCCTCTAGGTCGATAGGCAATAAACACAACCGTGTTGCACATTGCTATCGCAATTCGCATCTCATATCACTCAGCTATCCGACGTCAAATCTCGGCATGTAAAGGGAATCAAGTCGAATGATAACACTTCACAAAATGCGCCCAACAACGATCTGATCAAAAATTCACTATTATTGATAACAACCTTATTTTCTATGCGCTCGTATAGATTTGATTACGCAACGGTATATTATGAAACGGTTGTCTCTTTGCGTCTGTCTATGCGCAATTGGTATAGTCTGTTCAGTAGATTCCATCTACATTCATGTATATTTTCGAAGACCACAATACATCTTAAAAATCAATTTCTTGTAATCTCTGCATGAGTTTTTATGAATTGGTTAAGGAAAGATTAGCCAGATTGTATAGATAACTCGAATATATAAACTACGAAGCAGATGCTCTTTCTTTGATATATCCATGATTTCACTGAACTATCTTCTCTTGAACAATTCAGGAACAGCTCTTTCAAATAAGACAAAAACATTATTCAAATCCTTCTGCGGAAATTGTCACTTTCGCCGTATGTGACTTCTTCACATCTAAGGTTTTGACATTTATAAACTGCACAATTTGCCAGTCTTCATCCTTATGTAGTCATAATTTTTTCAGCCCATTGATTTTAGTTTCTGCATGCGTTTATATATATATATATATATATATATATATATATATATATATATATATATATATATATATATATATATATATATAAAGAAGATAGCACGAGATTCAAATAAAGGAAGAAAAATTTTCTCGAAACTTAGTGCTCTTCTCGATACTCTTTGGTCTGTGTGTTTTCTCAATACGTAGTTCTCCCGCCGACGGGTAGTTGTGTCCATTTTCAAGGTCATCTTCCGCTGAGCCAGGTGTGCCATCCACAGACATTTTTCTTCATAGACATTTCTTTACAATTCTCATCGTTTTGAAAGTTATCTACGCCTCCACTATTAGTCGCATTCTGAAAAGAGATTGGAAGATTGTTATTAATGTGAGCGGGATTGGCGTTATGATAGTTGTGTATGAATTGTGAAAAACTGTAATGAAAAATATTTTTCTGATCATTGAAACTCAATGATGCGCTGGAGTAATGTTTTAGTTTGTTTCCACAAGATTAATTTCAAGTAGCATAATTTGAACTAATTTATAGATAAATTCAAGCAACGAATTGCAAAATGATTCATCTCACCATAAATAATCGATGCTAATTTATAATAATTCTAGAAATTTCCCCTAGAATATTTCCCGTGAAAGAAAGAGAATTGAAAGAATTTATAGATAAGTTTAGTTAATCTACTACTGTCGTTGCGCATCAACATCGCTATTATTTGTATTTATAGTCCTACTTCTTGTACTCCATCATCGGCTGTGTTATCGACATTTGTGACTTAGATTACCTCCACTATATGAGATTGTGAACTTGTTGATGACTTACTTATATGTAGTGTTACTGTTAACACTATGTGTGACTCATCATATCCAACAATCGTGCACGCTGAATTTCTCTCGTTGATGAATCGTTTTCTTGAGTTCATTGACTAAAGAAACCGAGATTTACTGCTATTTACGAAAAAAGAGGAAATGGACTTCGTTAAGATTCTCTAACAGTTATTTTTGAATACACTTGGTCTAATTTATTAATGACTGTTGCATCATGATGCATTTTATGCTCTTGATTTTATATCAATTGATGTCTGCAACCAATACTATTAGGCTGCTGATGCATAGTTCAATGGGTCGATAGAAGTGCAATCATTAACTTAGAGTTTGCAAAATTAGCACCTTCAAAAAAAAGAAGAAAAATGAATCGTTGACCGTTGGCGATTCAAGGCAATAGGTCATCGATGATGCCAGGTCATAAGACCATATTGACAAAGTACATAGTGATGCAGATCGCCGAACTACGTGCATTAGTGCATTCTAATTTCGGCACGACCCGTGCCAACTTCAATGCGACACCCGTCGATCCGATCTGGGCCATTCGATTTAGAAATTACCACCATCCGACCGATATTGGTCGCTTCCTTCATACGTCGTGCATCGTTCGTACGTTGAATGCTAATCTACGTTTGTGCTGTGTGATGACGCTCTCCTTTTATGACTATCTTTAAAAATACTCTATTTTCTTGCATACAAATTTTAGCTTTTAGAATTTTAGTGCTATCTATATTCTCGACTTTAGAGCTGTTATTTACAATAGTGATTGCAATTTTATTAACTTACAAAGAATTCAGTAGTAAAGTTAATGCGTTTCTCGATTTGTGACATTGTTTAATGCTGATGGGAGCTTGTGCTAATTTGTGTTGCAGTTAATACAAACTGAATTGCAATTGATGCAAATTGCATTTGCATTTTGCTTATCTTGATTGTAAAGAAGTATCCTTGCATTTTTATTTTTTTTTTTTTGAAAATGTCTCATCAATAATCCTTGTCATCAATACAACATGTTTTATTTCCTCGCTATCGCTTTCTTTATTAGATTTCAACCGTTCATCACATTGCTCCTTCATATCTCTTAACTGTTTAGTGGTTTTATGAAATAAAAGAATTAAATTGCTAATTCATTAGTATATTTCTAAATTACTAAAACAATCTCTGCGTTATTGGCCGATTGCGACCGGGAAATATGTCTGATTTAATGCCTAAACTATACATCTTCACTTTGATGACAAATATTTCTCTATTTGCGGTTATATTTCTTTTCATTTGTTCTATTTTCATAAGATTTCTCTCGTTATTGAGGTGTGAAAATTTCAGCGAAATGCCATTTTTTTTTCTTTTCGTTCAAATAGACATTTTTGAATATTTATACCGGTTTTTTTCAGTTGCAAATTTTCCGTATCGGCAAATGCCGGTTTTATGTGAATGGAAAATAAACGAGATTTGATTCGTTTTGTTGGATTCTTTTTCGAAGAATTTTCGATTTCTCAACAAACTTATAGTGTTTACATTGTCTTAAATAAGTTGAAGAAATAATGATGAAATCCGCTTAGCATAATTTCTCGTTTTATTGGCTTAGATTATTCGATAATGAGTGATGATTTAAATCTCTGTCATATTATTCAAATCCGGAAAACGTTGCTAAAAAAAATTCATAGTTTTTTTTCGTTACAAGTACTTCTTAGGTTCTTTTATTCCCTGATATATTCATGTGGGTGATGCTCGTATTCTATAGATTTGTCTATCATGCGCTTTTTTTTCCTTTTGTACCACTCAAGTTCAACTTTATGAATAATATTCATTGTCATTCATAGAAGAGCAACTAAGCACTCAACTATACTACAATTAATGCATATCTTTTCGATTTATTAATGATAATTAATTCAAGCCTCCATTATAACGTTTATTATATCGTAGACTTAATTTAACGACATCATATTTTCATAACGAACGGAGATGTTTATAATAATTTCTTTCGCAAAAAAAAAGTATTCTACTAATATTTGCCAAGTTTTTAATGTATACAAATTCAGCTGTGTGTTGTTTCATTCTTTTGTTGTAATCCTCCATTATAACACAATGTTTTATAATCCCATGCTTCATTGCTTTCTACAATCATCTAATGAAATATTTTTATGGTATTCGTTTCGCTAAAAATTCCAATATAAAAATATGCATTTTTTTCTTCCGCTAACATTATAAATATTAAGACGGAAGAACATGAAAGATTGAAGCAAGAGACACACTGTACCATCTTGCCGCTTTGACTTTCTTATAGCCATTGTTTGTGAATCGCACGAATACAATGACCCAATTCTGTATCCGTTTTTTGCATATCTCCATTTCTTCGACCTTTAAATCGTATCCGTTTAATTGATTTACATTTCATAAAGCATACTTTTATTTATTTCCATTTTTCACGGATTCGAAGTTCCACAAAAATGCATAATGATGAGACTTTATGCAAATTTGGCTGTAGGTTATCGAAAACGCAATATGGGAGAGGTATCGTCGACCTTATTGTTTTGAAATAACAAAATTGAGCTGCATGAATTCTATAGAAATTATGGAACAAAAATGAAGCAACAATAAAAGAAAATCCAAAGGTACTTTATAACTCATGTCTCGGAGCATATAGATTCCTCAAAAAAATTTCTTTTTGGTAATAAACGTTTTTGAAAATTTATTTCTTTTAATGAACTAATGAATGCATTTATTGTCGAAATTTCACTTCACTCATAAAATTCTTTCAAGTTGAAAGCCGCTTGTTTTCGAGCAAATCCCATCATCCCCCCCCCCATCAATCCTTCCTCCTTCTCTCAATATCATCAATACTACCTCATTCGAATGCGTGGATCACATTCAAAGATATGCTTCTTTTTTTACAATGAATAACTTAATTTTTCAATATCTCAAATGCTTCTCAATCTTATCACTTCTCTTCTACTATATTTCCTTACTGAAATATTATACTTATTTTCCGTCTTTAAGAAAGAGCATATGCATCAGGCACATGTTAATTTTTCCATGAAGTCATTGTTTCCAAAACAATGAATTTTATAATGGAGCATTATTGCTGAAGCAATTGTGAATGTAAATTTTAAATTTTGCAGTATGATAAACCATATTAATATTGAATATTTCTAGTTATTTCACTCTATCCTCGAATATGTTTTTGACATTCACTATAGCCATTAGTGCCATATGGCCAACGCATTGTGCGTTGAGCTCTTTCGACGCCATAGTAAGACTTCCGCTTTATAATGAAGGTCACACAACGACTCATTGTATATTTTTGTTGCCTTTCTATCGTTCTTGTTGTGCTTTCTATTCGTGGAATTGATGCATATTTCTAACTTATTTTTTATGTCGATTTGTAATGATCCAAGGATTGTTGAGAAAAAGCCTTGGTTGCAACATTTAATACGAATAAGTTTGTGCTAAATACAACACGTTAGCATTAAATGATTGCGTTAGCAAAAGAAATCAACGTTTTAGCACTAACATATTGCAACGCTTTCATCTTGTCGTTTTACTTTGTAATTTATTTTTACGTTTGAATGTTTTTATGAGCTGGCATCATCTATTGCCGTCTTTCTAGATGCCTCAACGTTAATCTCGACGATTAGCTACTAGCTCAGATATGAGCTACTTGAGGTCAATGTTTTTCATATTGCAACTACTTACCTCTATTCATTGGTCACGTTCTATTTATTGAAATAGAGTAATGTTGTTACCTAAGAATTACACAAGATAAAGATCTACCGTTTGGGCAACAATTGAATTACATGATCTACTTACTGTCATATTCGGCGTATTGTTTATACATTTCAATCATATGCATAGTTTGCGATCAAAATTTTTGTCTATTGACTTATCGAGGCAAAAAGAAATTCGTTTATTGTTTCGCTGAAGCATACGCTCAAAGGAAGGGCGATATTCAAAGGTAGAGCAATGATTAAAATCGTTTAGAGGGTCGTCTAATGCATAGACAGATGTGCGGCAGCATTGTTATTGCTTTCAAGGTCATGACTCGTTTATTTATTCAATACTAAATTGTTCGCCTCTCATTTCTACACAAATTCAAGGACAACACATCCATATTATTCGCTTTATGCGATCGCCAGCTGTTCATTTGTTCATTTTTAAGTGATTCAATTGCTTGCTATATTTATGCACGCAATTTTAGTTAAATATTACCTCTTAATCAGATTTTGATTGCTTATGAGGATATTTCCTTCATAAATCCTAAATCGTTGCTGTAATCGGTGTCATGAGATCTTCTCGAAGGTTGACGGTATTCTGAGTACTATATATCTCCCTTTTTCTCCTCATTTACAACTATTTTTTAGGACTGAAAAATTGGTAATCTTTATTTGAAGGTATTTGTTGGTGTTATTGAAACTTATTCAATATGGAGTACTTTTTGCTGGCTGTTCTATGTTGCCAGTACATTTTTACGAAGCCGTAACTTCAATTACTTGCCGAGCTAGTGATATGGTTCAATTCGTTCCAACTTAAAACTTTTTTTTACGAACAAGCTCGAAAAGTTTATGAGATAATCGATTCAATCGATCAGCCATCTATGATATACTACTGCTCACTTATAAAATTTAGTCCTATTTGATCAGCATAGAAATTTTTTTAGACGTGCAACACGTTGAAATTATTCAGAAATATTTGATCGATGTTGCATTATTGAAGGTCATAGAACAACTAATCGAAAATATTTTATTCACATCACCTAGAATAGTGACGAGTGGTTTTCAGTCCATAAACGCGGATATATTCGATCCATAAACGCGGATATATTTTATTCACATCCCCTGGAATATTTGTGGATATTAAATTGTATAGGTGTTGTTTGCTTGACTTCAATCGTCCATGATGGACTCATTGGTCTACAAATAAAATGTTGCTTTAAACTTAGCCAATCACGAAGTTGACCCTATATAAAATAAATATTAACTGTTACTTTGAAAATGGCCAATTACAAAGTTATCCTATATGAGACGCAAATCATTGCGATCTTTTCTATTATTGAAGTAAAGAAAGGAACCTCCATTTGCATAAATCGTCTACGTTCAATGACTTCTCGGAGAATTATTTTCAAATCTTTATTACCAATAATCTATTTCTTTAACGTTGTGTATCTTTTTTTTTATATTCGTTCTTTAGTTCTATATGTCTATCCATGTCAGTTATATTCTTTTCTGCCTTTCTTCTTACCTTACTTTACTTTATCGTTATAGTTTTCTATCTCTTTTAATTGGGTTATTGAGCATCACATATTTACCGTGTTTCCTTTATTGTTTCCTTTATTGTTAACACAATAAAGACTTATTGCTGCACCGAACATTTGCCTATATGTCTTGAGATGTGCTATTTAAGTTGGTCGCTTAGAGAATGCCTAATGCGCTTTCCTAAAAAAACTGAAACTTTGAAAAAAAGTGGAAAATGAAAATTCCTGCTGCTTTCCTAGATGAAAAGGTTTAAAGTGAAAATAGAATGAAATAGTATAACATATGCGTATTCCACAGCAACAATATTGGAGAACGCATCGCAATAATAGTTCGTACAACTCCATTCGAATGCTTTATTGAAGCCTTACAAGCATATTGCAATCTTGCATATGACACAAATGAGAGAATGAGTGGAAAACTGAATGAATTAAGGTTCTAAATATTATCTGATGTTGTGATAATCTTATGATGCCATTTCGATAAGCTCTTATCATTGATAATTTCAGTGATAATTTATGAATCTTATCGATAAATTTATTGCAGGTGCAAAGGTTTCTTTAAGAGGACCGTACAAAATAAACGTGTTTATACCTGTGTAAGTGGTACTGCGAGTTGCCCTATGACAAAAGAGCAACGAAATCGTTGTCAATATTGTCGCTTTCAAAAGTGCCTTCAACAGGGTATGGTATTAGAAGGTGAGTTTGCATTTTTTTTTTACGCATGCTTTTGAATTATTATCAGATTTCTATGTGAGGTGATTAATCGAATTTCACTCATGAAATTGGTGCTCTTTCGAGTGGTTACTATCTTTTGTCTCATTGAATTTATCAATACTTGAAAATTAGTTTGAGTATGTTCTACTTCTTTAGCACATCGAAACCCCGAAATATTTTCATATTCCTTCTCTTTCCCTATTATGTTATTATGTTCTTTTGAACGTCTTCTTAGCTCTTAAAGTCATTATATATAATATTTTCCATGATATAAGCTTTCAGCTAGCTAGAGGAAAGAATCCATCCTGTAGTAATCATATCCATATATTCGCATAAAAATCGTAACCGAATCTTTGGAGTCTAAAGTTATGAAATTTGCTGACTTTATTTCGAACCATATGGCGATCCTATATATCTAAAATTTGTGTTGATTCTTTAGCTCTGAAGAAAGCTATGGATATTTAAGGGTAGAAAAATATTCGCATGCATATTCTAAGTCGTTTATTTTTCATTTTACGCTCTTTGAGGTGAAAAATTAACATTTTTTAGACGATTTATGCAAACGTTTATGTTAATTAAAAAATGAAGGTAATATTTCTGCATATAAATTATTTATTTATGGCCTATGAAACCGGTTGGTGAAATAAGAAGAAATGCAAAACACATATCGTACTAACTTCTCTAAAATTCTTCTTTGTACTTTCCCAGAAATATTCACTATCTCAGTTCTTTCGACTATACTGAAATTATCATTCTTTTTGCTTTCATCTCTTTTCGCCTTTCGTTCATCTATGCAAAAAGCTTTAAAAGTATGGAGGCGCACTATATGCTCGGTGAATGGAGATCATCTGTGGTATAGTTAGTAGAATTTAAAGGTTTATATTGTCAAGGCAATAATCGAAATATTCCTTACATATTTCAAATTTTATTATAAAATTACACATATTCAATATTCAAATATCGCATAGAAATATCGTATAGTGAAATTTTCTAAATATTTGCAACATATGATATAACGTTATGGTTGTAAATTGCAGCTGTTCGAGAAGATCGAATGCCAGGCGGTCGTAACGGAAGTGCTATTTATAATCTTTATAAATTAAAATATAAGAAAACACGTCGACTTCAAGCGCTATGTGAAACAATTCTACGTGAGAATGCAACAAGACATAGCCCACCGAGTAGCCCTCTTGCCGCTACACCAGCACCTATTCTACGCAACGGCATTGAACCATTGAATCTTTCTGCTAAAACCGAAACCATCATCAAGAATGAAACAAATACACAACATAGTATACCTACTGCACCACCGCCTCATGTCCATAATAAGAATCTCATACAGGTAAATATGCCGATACAACACTTTTGAATTGAATATTCAAATTTTTGATTTCTTTGACAGAAAATATTTGCATATCGGCGCTCTATTGGGTTCCGGTGTCATTGTTCCGGTCAGGAAACTAATGGATAGTTCAGGAACTGTCAGTCGTTCTTACAAGAATAAAAGCTCTCTCCTCGCTCGGGAAGGAGCTTTTTTTTTGAAAATAAGAGCAAAGTTTCATCGGAGATCATTTCATTCAATCTTATTCTTTGCTTTCTTGAAGCATAAGAAATTATGCCCTTGATTGATTCCATTTAATATAGTATGCTGAAATTTTTTCAAAGCTTCATTTAGAAATTTATCTGCGTGTCTGCGCTCATATCAGCCCACTGATCATAGCCCTTCCCGTCCCTCCAAAGAAATCCCTACCCATATCTGTGGGCATCCCAGGTGAGAGATGATTTGAGATGAAAATTTACGGTGGAGTTTGAAATAAGTATCGCTTAAAACGTTGATGTGGGTACCGATTTTTTTCGCCGAATGTAAGCACAGCCTAATGCCAGCAATTCAGCGCCAACGTCCTAAATTTTGAATTAAATTCCACAATTTTAGTAGATAGACAAGGATCGAGCAGATACGTGCATGAACATTTCGAATGCAACATTTTCCAATCAACGAACAATTCGCACAAAAGAAATGCCCTTGACCAGTTTTGCACCAATGACTATGCCATCGTTAACTTGTGCCATACGATTGTTGAGCATTATGTTTAAAGAGTGTCGTCCTATTTAAATTACCGCCTGACGAAGTTGACCGATTTTTTTTTTTTGCCGCATCCATTATACAAAATGCAATTTTATGCAAAAATTGAAATGAAATTTAAAATTTTACTCGAAATAATAGGCAATATTCTAATAGAATGAAGCGCGATGAATATATAAGGTCTATAGGGAATTTATTCAAAATTCTTATTGCAAGAATATTTTTTTTCAGGAATTGATCGAAATCGATCGAATCGATAATTTGATCAATTTGAAAGGTTTACGAATTGTACATAAAGTTGATAATGGCTCATCAGGATTACTCGCTTGTCAGAGGTTATCACGAATCGGTGACGAAATTGTTGAACAACTTGTCGAATGGACTAAAATGTTGCCATTTTATCATGAACTACCCGTTGAAGTGCATACACATTTACTTACACAACGATGGGCTGAATTGGTCGGTTATATAGTTGATTTTATTTTCAAAATTTTACGCATCTTCAATGTACATTTCATTATCAGCATCTATAGTTGTTGCATAATTCTAAGCATTCATCTTACTTTAGTGAACTTTAAGAGACGCCTAGTGACGCCTAGCGCAGATGACAATCATAGTAGTAGTATTGCTTTATCTAGTATTATTTTACTTATTGCTCCTTTCGCTTAGGCTTATTTTACCAGTTATTTGGTATCCACCTTAAGTTGAGTGACGAATATCTAATCTATTTTGCGTTTCCATTGAGCGCTAACGAATCCCACTTTCCAAAACATTTATTTATCTCGTATTGAAATATTATTTTTATATTTTCTCTTTTATGATTTGATATACCGGAAATTGAGCAACTGTTTTGAATAAAAATATCTTCTAAATAGTTTTTCTTTTTCGCTGAGATTAAGAATGAATAGACTTTTTTTTTGATGCACCTTCTATCCACATCTCCTGAGTTCCTCCGTCGACGTTGATTGGTGGGTACTCATTCAGTGTTCGTAAAAACATTCAATATTATTTCATGAATTGAAATTTCCTATCTATGTATGCGAATATGTAATTCCAATTTTTCAGGTTTTTTTTTTTGCTTTCCTGGGTAGTTTCGGTTTTCCGGGCTGAATTCATCGGTGATTGAGCTACTGTGAACTTATCTAATTCGTATCTTCAGCCGCATTCATTTAATAACCATTTTCTTCGATCGAAACTGATGAGTAAAAATTCCTTTGAATCATGAGTTTTAGATCGACATGACGACTCAGTGAGATGCAAACTGAAGTATCTAATCTTAAAGCATTATAATATTTCAATAAAAGAGCAAACTAATTCATCTATACTTTTAGGTGCTTTTATCGGCATGTTACTATGCTACATCAACAGCAACCGCATCACAAGATACCCTCCCAGTTAGTTCGACAACCGTTGAGGGTACCGAAGAGGTGTCTTTCGCCGATTCATCGATAAACTTACAACTACTACAGAAACGACTTAGTGCCGTTATGGGCAAAGAGATTCCTCTAGAACATGTGAACAAGTAGGTTTCATTGTCACTTTCTGATAGGTATATATGAGTAGTGGAAATACCCATTAAGCATCTTCGTCAATAAAGTTTATTTGCAATCTCATTCAATATAATCTGCCAAATGAAATCTGATAATGATAAATGTAAATTCGCAATTAGACAGCAGTACATGAAATCTGATATTCATTTTTATCTATTAGCAATATTTCAGTTCTTAAGTACTGCTTGATTTGGATTATTTTATTGAAGATTGTAATAGGTTTCCAATGAAATATTGCAGAGAAGCAGGTCCTTTGGTCGAGAAATTTACCGCATTGCTATATTCATTCAGTCGACTTAAAATAACACTCGAAGCATATGTATGTCTTAAAGCGATAACTCTACTTCACTATACATTACCCAATTACGGTAGGTTGATTTTCTAAAGAATGCATTAAAAGTAGAAAAAACTCTATCGAAATTAAATTCATCGAATATTTATTTATTTTAACAACGCCATTTATTATTGCCTATATTGGCTATTTAAAATACTATTCATTTATTCGATGTATAGACATGAAAAATTGCTCAATTCTATCAATATCTATTTGTCCTTAACAAAGTTCAAATGATATCTTAACGATTATCAAATTAAAACGATGCGACGACGAGTCAAAGACATCGCAACCTATGTAGAGAAATTTCCCATTATGAGAGAATAGGCCGCAGGTAGCTACGATTGTTAATGATAAATTCGTCCTTCATTCGTTTCTGAGAGCAAATTTTAGAGACCTAGCGTATAAAATTTTCTGCTTCAATTTTACCATTTAGAGACGGGGTGAAGGGAATTACTATCGAAAATTATGGCTTTGAGGTCATTAAAATGTAAAAGAGAGGTAGAGAGGAGTAGTGGGCTGCTTGCTAAACCACCAAATTTTAAACAATATGGTGCGTTATGTTTAACACATTCCGTGCTATAATTTGGTACACATATGGCCATCTCATGCCGTTTTTATGATCTATAGATTTTCCCTTCTTCTCTCTCTAACATTATGAATATACTCCTAATATTCGTTATAATTTTGGTTTGCACATTCACATATTTCTTTCAAAAAGTTAATTAGGGCATATATTTGTGCAATTTCAAAACAAAACCGTTGTATAGAGATAATCAAATTCGAATAAACTTCAGCAAGTTTCAATATAATACGAACAATATAACACAAAAACGTGTTATATTTGTTTGTTGAGGTATAACATATGTTAAAGTTTGGAAAAGTTTGGATCATTCATGCATTTAAGTATCCTCCTCTTCATTTGTACGCATACAGAAGTTGCGTTCAGCTTATCCATTTACTAATGATAGTTTTACCAACTGAATTTTGCATATTCAATAACATTTCATCTGCCGATCGATGACTTCATTACCATATTAGCACAGATATTTATATATTTCATAACATAGATTGATTGTAAAATTATGAAAGCAATTCTTATAAAAGTACTTTCAAACACAGATAATAGAAAGCTGAATAAGAAGTAGTAAAAAACGTCGAAAGTAAGCGAACAGACTACGTGCATTTGGCCTGCCTGTGTTTTGGATCTTAGTCACTGATACGAATATATGGGTTATGCGTGGACGGGGGTGTCGACGGAGCCGGTCGTTGTATGACGCGGCTGGAGCAAAAACTACGAAATTTCACTGGGAAAACGAAGAGCTTATCCCATAATAGAACAGAGGAAAGCGGTCTGTGGATTGATCCTTAATGGAGTCCGTGTTAGGGAGGTAGAAATCTTGCAGCACTTTAGTCGATCGTTCATTTATCATTTCGTGGCCCTTATTTTATAGGTGATTAGGTAGAATTTACTAATTACGATGCTTTATGAGATTGTGGAAGGAAAATATATTCTTTCTTATTTTGAAGCAACACCTCAGTAATGTATAAAATGTGTGATGTTTTTCAACTGCGATTGCTTCTCGATCTTGTCTGCAGACATGAGTGTATATAAAGACATGGTCTGCAGATATTCAGCGACTATGTCTGCAGACATGCATACATAGCCGTTAAAATAACTTTTGAAAGTAAGCCAGTTTTGAAAATTATTTTAACGATTATGCCCGCATGTCTGCACCCGTTAGGCCGTTTTCCCAACTTATTTTCAACACTTGGAAATTCCAAAAAAAAAAAAAAAAACACTCAAAAAGGAGAAATATCCTTTCAAAGAAAATATAAGCAAATTCATTCTGTTAAAAATTTCACTTCTTGTTTTCATTCGCTACGTTCGATGGAACGAAGAATTCCAACTCATGTTTTGCTCTCACAAATATAGACTATTACCAGCCATCTGGTTCTTTAAAGAAGCAAATAATTTACACTCATAATATGAGCAATTTTTTTTTTTGATGTCTCACGAAATTTTTCATGAATCATTCGCTGTCACTAAATTGTTGCCGATACGATTGTATATTGAAAATTCATCCATCATTTTATGTTCATGATGAGATTTTCGCTTGAATATATTTGTGCGTTAAAAAAAAAATTCGCAACCGAACTATCACAAAAAGGTGAATTTCGCGCAACGAAAACTAGTGATTCCAAGAAGAGCGGCAATATGGAATCTAGCAATTCCAAGGGGAAAAAACCGGTTGGCAAAGAAAATTGAACATTTGGCATTTGACCAATATTTTGTGAACGTATCACATTCTTTGAATACTCGATTGGCATTTAGAAGGCGTTCTTCCTGGGGCGGGAACACTTTTTTTTTCTTCGTTTACTTCTGAGTTCAATCGGCACTATGACCCTGAGAGAGTTTTTTTGCTCTTGTGAATTATTCACAAAAAAAAACTTCATGGATGTGTTTATATTTGCAGGGTTCGCCTATGAGTCCTTCTAAAAGAGGATTCATGGGCGAATCCTTCTAAAAAAAAGCAGGCGTTGAAATGAAATTTGAAGTGCTATTTTGGAAGGAAATAGAGGAATGTTTAAAAGAAGAATTTAAAAGAAAATCGCATTTGAGAATTCTTAATCAAATTTAACTAATAGATAATATTATTGTTAAAATTAAAGAGTGTTCACAATTGTACGAGAATTAATCGAACAATAAATAATGAACAATTCAGTATATAGAGTATTGCGGCATGTTGAAAAGTACTCGCAAAATACGACAATCTCCCCGTTTGCTTTTTATAATATTATCAACATGATTGTGGATTTCGGGTTTATGGCTTCCAACGACATTCGAATGAAATTGTTTTCTCTGAGGCTAAAGGCAAATATATTAATGGAATAAGTGCTTTTGTGGGATTAAGGATATTTTTAAAGATTATCAGTAGATATGGAGGCTTTGTTATCATCAACGAGAGCAATTTATTTGCTGTCAAATATTGCAGACTCGAGTTGATCATTGATAAAAGATAATAAACTCTCGACGAGTCCTCTTTTGACTTATTTATATTCATAAATGGAGGCATCTAAATGCATTAGATTGATATATGTGGCACAAAATTGCAAAGCAAAATAAAACACTAACGCTATAATGCTGTTGGATTATTTTTAAAAAACGATTTCCATAGGTGAACGGCGATAAAAGCTGTTGATATTTATGAATTGGCCATTTTATATGTTTCAGAGAGATTAATTTTAATTCGTAAAACAAAACGAAAAATTTTTTATCTCAAATTTGATATGCAGTCGATTTAAATGCGTTGGCCATAAATGATTCGAATAAATTGGCCATAAAAAGTTCGAACGAGTTGGCTGGCCATAATTGCATTTGCAGGCATAATTGAATTTCCTAAGAAAGCAACAATCTGTAAGATAATTATTGTCAGAAATCTTGCTCGTAATTCAATCGTGACGATGTTCATAGTTTGAATTATGATTTCATTTTATTCACATACAATTCGACCTTTGCAGCTAAAGCTTTTTACAACAAGCTTATTCTTTATTCATCTATTATCATATCATTTGATCCTTATCATCAATTATTTTATATCACTATCATCTAAAAAATATTCACCTTTTTTTTACATTCCACCCTATATTGATTCATTTCCATTGAATATCAATGCACGATTGCGCATATTAGATTTGTTTAATTTATTCACTCATTATTATCTCTCAAAAATATTCGATTGTATTTTTGACTTTCAATAATATTTCATATGATGTTGGTGTCGATGCAAAAGAATCACTCATACAAACCGCTTACATCCGTAAGGTATCGATTATACAGGATCAATTCGTCAAAGCACTACAAATTCATCTAAGTCAACATGAAAATGGTGCTCGTTTAACCGATATCCTTACATGGTAACGTTTTTTTTACATTATTTGCATATACTATTTAATAAGAGCATTGCGATCATAACGTCGAATAGATAATATATATTTAAATTTTCAAAAGTTTCTAAATTAAAATTTTTGAGTCAAAAATTCGTCTTCACATTTCCAATAACCATCATAATATCATCTTTTTTTGCTTGAAAGATGTTTAGGAAATTTCACTTTTCTTAATACTATATAAACGGTTTTATTCATATAAGGTGCATCGTTTAAAAAGTCTATAACTTTACGAGAAATGTGATCTCCGATAAACTTTAGCAAATCCGCATTTTCCGGCAAACTTGGTACTGTTAGAAGAAACGGAAGGGGTGGGGGATTGAAAGAAGGCAAAGGTTATCTTAATTCTTCTATTTACTAATTATAAAATTTGCTTAAAAGCTTCCATTCGAAGTTTTTTTTTTATGGGTCTATATTCGAGAAAGAATAGTATTTCTTGACTACTTTATTTTATTTACAGCAGTCGTTTATATTTAATGTATAAAAGTCGAATATGTCGTTATGAATCAATGCTATCTATTACGATATCTTTTAACTAAGATTAACAAAAACAATTTTCTCGGGAATGACGTGAGAGCAAAAAAAAAAAATTAATTTAGTTGTTAACTTCATATATCGCTTATATGAATAATTTCATTTACATAAGAGTTGATAGCTTTTCGAGCGTTTTTATTGAAACTTCTTTTTTTTTTCTCTTATTTATGATTTTGTTCAAAATTCGATTCGATTTTCTCGTCTCGTTTACTTCATTTATCTATTCGAACGAAGATTTTATTTTCAAAAAAAAATAAATGAATAAAAGACAGAAAATAGCAATTTACTAATTCACTATATTTTTCGTCAATCTCTCTGTCAAACTTATAAAATCTCTAAACTTCTTGCATCTATTTGATTTCATCATTATATTTTCTCTTTCAGGTTACCATTATTACATTCGGCTTCATCGGTATTGCTTCATAGTAAAATGTTCTATGTACCGTTTCTTATTTGTAAAAATCCACAATGTTTGGCACTTACATCGAACGCCGATAGCAATACCGAATCGGATGAACATCACGCATCAAGTAGTTGCTGATATATATATATATATATATATATATATATATATATATATATATATATCGAATTTTTCGTTTATTTATGATCCGTTGGATCATATCGGTCATCGCGCCATCAATTTTGGGTCATCCTACATAGGATCCTTGTCAAAGGTGTGTAAATTATAGGAGGTGAATATATATTTGACAGGTTGCGATTCTGAAATACTCCTAAATTTTAGCTTAAACTTTTATAGTTACCTTCGAAAAGTTTTCTCAGATAAAGCTATTATAGTAACAGCGATAAACCGTTAAAATTTAACAACTTTCAATAAATCATCGATAGATGAGTACTCAATTACTAAGTAAAAAGACGGTTTTTTTTACTTTTCTGAAAAGATATGAACCATAAAATCTGCGCACTTCAATTTGGCCGAGAATGATCCAACATTTTGAAGTGGAATGTTTCTTGTGAATACATTTAGTGCGAGGAGTATACGAATTTAATAGCGCAATACATTCGTAATGAATTTTGACTTCGTTATTTTTATCTTAAAACATCGTCCCGATCGAATAATTTCTCAAAAAGGTAAATCATACCCGTTGTTGAAGTAAATCATACCTCGTTGTTTAATATCGATTCATAGAATCCAGTATATTAAACTACTCTCCGCTTTCTTGAAAATATGCATAGCAGAGCTTTGGTCTTAGCGAAGACAACACTAATGTCGTCTATTCATAAAAATTCAAGGCTTAGTTTCAGTGATCTCATCCTTCCGACTATGTAATTTTATTGGCTTCATTTCAAATCTATCATTGCGATAAGAATTTTAGGTTATCGCATTTCAAATTTTTTGAAGTCATCTGGTGAAATTCCTCCTCATATTCGATGATTGTTTTTTCTTTTTTTTTAATTTTCGCTCATTCTATTCAGTGATCTTTATTGTTCACTTCACAGTCATTCTATGTCTTTCGATGTCTTTCAAATATTTTCTCATTCTTTTTTTTAATTTTTTTTTTGCTTTTTGCAAAAATGTTTAATATTTTATCATACCAGTTAATTGTTAATTTGTAGTTTGATTATTATCACTGCCGTTTTATTTGATGCCTCATTTATTATATATTATTGTCACTTCTCTTATTTTCCTTTAGGTTTACTGCGTATAGTTTATTATAATCGTAATAATGTCTAATAGTATTTCATCCAAAAAAAAATTGGTAGTCATTGCGAACGTGATGATGGTGTCATCTGACTTGAAGTCTCATCTGACTTGAGGTCTCATTTGACTTGAGGTCTCACCTGACCCGAGGCCTTATCTAACTTCAGGAATTTAAGAAACTCAACCCTTGCTATTCCATCTTGTAACATTGTGATTGGAAAACAAAAAAAGAGACTCATTGCATCTTTCAGTAATTTTTATTTGTTGATAGACGTACATTTAATTCAGCTAAAACGTCTCATTGCTTTATATTACGCAAAAAGAACAGAAATATCAACCCCTAAAATCTGATATATGGATTTCCTGAAGTCTTCTGAGAGGAAAATATCATTTCTTCGTTGAGAACATAACCAGTTTAGTTGAAGAAGGATAGAGGGGGTGGGGGGGGGGGGCAAAGGAAGGGTTGTAAAGAGGGGACCTATCTGTCAAGAAAGCAGAAGATGAAGAAAAATGATACTTAATGCATAGATTATTTATTTAGCCCTGAATATTTACCCTTGTGGGAAAAAAAAAAAGATAGTATAAAATTTTCAATGCGATTATTCATATGTTAATCGGCTTGATGTGATTTATTCAATATTTTTTGATATAGTTCTTTGAAGTGGGCAGTGTTATAGAGTGGATAAAAATGCTTCCTTTTTCCCTATCCCTTTCAATATGTCGTCCTGTTTCGATTTGTCTCGAACAACCCGCTTGTTTCATCTAAATTTGAATTTTGATACCTCTGAAAAGATTTCAATAATAAAATCTCAGCAACTTTGATATAAAAAATAAAAAATAATTTAATTTATATCGTCATTTTGAAAGAAAAAATCATTTTTATTCCCTAAAAATTTCTTTAAACAAAAAAAAAAGAAAAATCTTCAAAAAAATTTTAAATTTTCCATCTGAGTCTATTTCAATGAAGAAACGATATGCATCATCCTTTATACTACCAAATAATATCTACCAAAAAATTGTATTTTGATTGTTGTTAATAATTATATGTTTGTTCGAGTAAATATTTCATTTCGTTGATTCATTATGCGTCACACGAATCATATCAACTCATCTCGATGTTTATTCGTGATAATTCAAATCCTTAAAGGGTTTTAAGGGAAGGGGGGGGGCTTAACAAGTCGAATCCTTAATTCATATATTTATATGCTTTTAAATGGTTAATTCTCAGCGAACATTTAAAATCACCAATGAGAATAATTGAAATGTTATGCGTTTTCAAAAAATCGTTTATGCTAAACGAATCTTTATATAAAATGAATTTTTGAAAATTTTTAACACAATTAAATCGAAAATTTTATTCAGCCATCATTTTACAATAACAGTCATGAATGATGTTATCAATAACTGTGAATCGCACGCTCATTTTTTGATGTGATTTCTTATTCAGTTCGGAAGTCGCGAAGTTCTTGTTCCACATCGAAACGCTTCCTGTGCCCGAATGGATAAAATGGCATTGTATCCTATAATAACTTGTCATTAGCTCCAGCTCCAATCCTCTAAATCGACTCCAATGACTCCAACAGTAGCTAAAGCTCATTTATTAAAGAAAATTCGGAAAATTTATGAGATCACTGCATGACCTCTATTTTTCTTCTTATTGAAACCGATTTTTTTGTCTCAAAGAAATTTTTCAACGGCGCAGAGTTTTTTTTTTTGTCTCTCAATATCTGATAATATAGTTGCGATATCGTTGTCTGCATTGTCTTTAAATTTAGAAGTTGAAAATAATGAAGAAAATAAATAATTCTTATGGAAACGACAAATTCTTTGCGAAATTATATGCGTAATTTTTTTTTTTTATAGATTGTAAATAGCGTGAATATTTTTGAATGATTGTTATTAATGTGGATAAGTTTGGATCTTTTATAAGGTGACATCCGTTATCTTAGGAATTTCATACAGTTGTTTCGTATATCTAAATTAATCTGAACATGGAAATCTATCAATAGTTATGAATGAAGTGAAGTTGATCGTTGTTTTTTTTTTGAAAATGAGTGCGACAACTTATAGATCGTAATAACCTGAAATTCGAATGCTGAACTGTCGAGAGGGAATTGAGCATAAGTTGGTTGGGGTGACACTTTGTGCATACTTCTACCACTCCTGAATAATGCTCCACGTACTGCGTCCGACATTGGCAATGCTATGAGCACTGCAATCGCGCATAATAAAGCTGAAACTATTATTGCCATTAGCAATGCTATTTTATAGATATCATCAAAATCACTGATAAGCTTATGAGGTCCGTATAGCCTTTATTTCTTATCAATATTGAGAGAAAAAAGGTTTTATTTCTAGTATAAAAAGTTGTTTTTTTTTCGTTTTCGTTGATAAACCGAACTTAATGCAACTTGCTGAAGCAACTTGCTCATCTTTTTTTGTCGATTGTCCTAAGCTCTTGTCTCAACTCTCAACGAATTCTTCACTATTCAGTTATCTTAGATATTCTCGAAAAAACGAACAAACATGTTCATTAAAAAATTAAAATTTTTTCCAAAATTATTCACTATAATGCCACTTGAAATCACTCAAAAAATGCAACCAATATCATCAGAATGGGATCTCATTTATAATATTACTCAAAACCTAAATCATTAAGTAACAAGGTTTTACTAGGTGGATATACTTACAATAAAGTAGCTTAGTGAGATAAAAGACTGGAATCGAAGTGAGCTACGTGAATGATTCAATTCGATGAGTTAAATCCATAGCGTCAGTTAATTTGACGATTGAGATGTTCATTTACGAATATTTAGTCACAAATTTTCATCGAAAAATCATCTAATTTCGGTAGAAATTTCAGAATTGGTCAGTTTTTTCAACAATATCAATAATGGTATCATAGACAAAATCATAGACCTCTTTTTCAGTATTACCTTAGGAACGAACATCTATAAAGGATCGCTTTAATGCGTCCTCAAAAAAACAACATAAGAATAGATTGAAATATTATTTGCTGCTGTAAACGATTTGAATCTTATATGTGATTTCAAGAAATGATTTATATGAAATTCTAGACTCATATAAGCGATGAAATATTTGAAATATTTACCTGCACTCATACTTCCGTTATATTTCATTGTTTAGAATGAAGTGAGCAACGTGCCTATAGCGTTAACTTATAAGCAAATACCGATATTTCTTAGCTTTTATTGTCTCATGCCACGCCCAAAGATTTTGTATCGTTTTCAAGTGAATTCAATTATGTAAAGGTAATTGTTTGCTCGCCTAACTTCACTAATTTCATTTTTGATACATTGCGAACGAATTTCACCTCAAATGGCTTTTTGAAATACTCTTTAATTTCACTTAAATTCATTCTAAATCTTTAGCCAAATTTGATAGCAATAACGCATTACAAAATTTGATTAATTTTCAGAGAAAAAAATTTGCTGACGAATTACTGAAATTTGCTAATCGGTAACTTAAGTAAGTTAGGCAGCAATTGCCGGACTTTCTGAATCAAATTTGTCGCCTTTTTTTCGATCGATCTCGATCTAATATTTATTCATTTTTATTTTTCGAATTTTTATTCAAACCAAAAATTCACTAATTCAAAGTAACATTTATGATATGAGAAATGAAAACGTTCATTATTTCCAGCCGACTGTCGATTCGAGCACATCGATTAACATATAAGAAGTAATAGTATGTTTGTTGTTGTTCTAATAGAAAATTTTAATAATACTCGCTTTATGAAGCAGATATTATTGACGAAGAATCACGATAATTTCACTCAGGAATGATCTCTCGAATTACTTTATGAATTAAGTTTGAATAGCAAGCTTGCAACTTTTACTCCACCTGGAAAGTTGGAATCAAGCCATGGTCTTCTATTCGCGGTTTTAAGAAATTTGAGGACTGATATCGATGGATGCGAACTGACTTTTGGGATCGAGGCCTGAAATCGAGCTAAATGACACTGCGGATCCACTTCACCTTCAGAAAGCAAATCCTGGAAAGAAACACACTGAAACACACTAATGAAAAAATTATTTACTAAAAATTTACAAAATTGAAAGTGACAGTCGGGTGGTAGCAAATCTTTACGATTTTTTTTTAATCATCTCAGCGTCGGAATGGCAACGATGGCAATTTCTGCTTTTATTGAATAACAGAATTCAGTTATAAATTTCAAAAAATTTCTATTTGATAGCTCACGTAATAGCTTTGTATATGGGACATCACCATATATTCTTTTAGAAGAAGAAACTTGGTCGTTCAAATCAAAGATGCTTAGTTCATAAGATACCTTATTCGGGTACCAATTAGTTGCTTATTAAGAAAATACAATCCCATAAAAATAAAAATTTATTAAGTATTTTATAACGAAGTAGATAAAAATAAAAATATTTAAAAAATATTTAAATTTTAAATTAAAAGATTCGTTGAAATGATGGGCGTTCATTATTTTATCATCACAAACTTATGCTTGTAATGAATAGCATGCTGTAACTAAACGTTCAATGTTAGCTTGTCGTTTATTGTAAAAACTACTAGCAAACGTTAGTTTCACATTCGTTGGGAGATTTGTTTGCCGACATCTTGACATCCTCGATGCATCTATAAGATGGGCGTTGCTAACTGCCGGTTAGCCACACAATATTCGAGGAACTAGTCCTCGGAAAGTTGACGATCAACGATTTTGTCCGCCTAGTTCAGCAGTGTCTCATATCCACCTCGTGCAGCTTCATCACCGCTACCGCATAGCTCAGCTTGTATAATCGTCCACTCAAACTTCATCGAGCAATGGAGGTTATTTCATAAATTACTTCCTATTCATGTAAATAACAGTCAACTACCTTACCTATAGTTAATTATTTACCAAATTTTTACTCTTATATTCCCGACAGTTATTACTGATCCTTCGTTATCCACATAAGTATGCAGCAGTTACTTTTGAGTTGATGTCTCCTATATGTTAAGTACATTTCAATATGAAGCATTTCAATATTCCTTATGCAGCAGCATCTTCCTGTTTGTTATTATTATTATTATTATTATTATTATTATTATTATTATTATTATTATTATTATTATTATTACTATTATCATTATTATTATTATTATATATTTTATTTATTTATTTATTTATTATTTGTTTAATTTAAATTATTTTTGTGCGCTAAAATTTATTTACTCTCGCTTTTCCTTGCATTCTCTCAAATATAAACGCCAACTCAATGGAGAATAATTGAAGAGCATTACACAGTCAGGTTTACAGATGAGCGAGATGTCGTATTAGAGAAAGCAAATAGAGATTTAGCCAAAACTCTCATCCTCGACTCAATTAATATATGTATAGTGATGGAGAAAAGAATGCAATTAATAAGACAACAAGTGGGAGAAACGCTTTAGGGAATATTTTGTATCTTCAAACTTTAGCCGAAATTTTACTCGAATATCCGAAAAAAATAATGCCAAATTCAAAAAAAAAAAAAAACGAGTTTTCATATTTGAGTGATTCGATAAACAAATCCAAATATGACGTTGTGCAACATCGATCACATTTACATCAAATTTGATTTGCATAATTTATGACATATGTAAATTTGAGTAATTTATGCGAAAGAGCATCAATAAGAATTAAATTCGAAAGGGGAATTTGCGCTATAGTACAGAAATGGTTCATTTAATTTTACTCCTATAGATTCCAATGTTCACACGATGAAACTATCAAAGAAATGTATTATAAATCCAGAAATGCATATGCAAAAAAATATGATACCCTCAGAAAATTTAAGCAGTTATATAAAATATTAAGGACAATCATTTTCACAGCTTGGACAAGTAATTTCTAATACATTTACTATCATGGGAAAGTAAAAACTTCCCATAGTTATATCATCTCCTTTCCCACTCTCAGCTGCAAACTGCTAGTGGGAATGGAAATCAATTGCCTCGAACCGATAGTTGTCGGTATGAGCAGATCATTCGCCAATTTTCAAGTTAGCGAGAGATTTCTGAAATTAGTTCGGAGTGGAAAATAGTAAGCTCCCTCAGCGAACGCGGAGATATAGAAGACCGGTTGGCGGGAAGAAGAAGTAAAATTCCTTACCTCTATGGGTAAAAAATCCTTACCTCTACGGGCAAAAAATGATATTGAGGAATTTAACATGCAGCCAGCATACTGTAGCGTGACATAGTGAGAAAAGTGTTCTCTGTGGACATTACACTGTTCTCTATCTTCCTAAAATATTTGAACACGTTGCTTAAACAAGCTACCTGGTAGGATTGTCTCTTTCTCTCTTTGTTAACTGCCAGTTTCTTTCTTTCTTTTCTCTCTCTTTTGTTAAATGATAGTTTCTTTCTTTCTTTTCTCTCTCTTTTGTTAATTGATAGTTTCTTTCCTTCTTTTCTCTCTCTTTGTTAACTGCCAGTTTCGCTCGTCAAATATACTAAAGTTCTGCGGGAAACGACTTTATATCGACCACCTAGGGTATTGATCGCTGGGAAGTTAAACAGTATTAGGATTCACGCTATCCCATCTCGATCCTTCCGCTCAATGTACTGCAATTTTAAAAAACTATAGCAGATCGAGTTTAAAAACTTTTAACAAGTTTAATTGAGTTTAATTCCCCAACTTTGGTAAGTAAGAGTGATCTGAGGATTCACGGGATAAGTGAAATGGAAAGAAGGAGTTGAGAAGAGGAAAAAAGACAAGGAAGCGAGGAAGTATATCATTACGATTGTTAAAAGTCAGTGGATCCATCGTTTTTCACAATTTGTGGAATTTTCAGGTCAAGAAAAAAAAGAAAGATTGATCTAAACATTTACTTTAATTAAATGTAGATGCTCGAAAATCTATAATTTTACCCATCCAAAAAACGCACTTCTCAGTAAATATATTTAAGTGAATTTTTTTTTTTAATGAGAGGGAACGAAAATTACAATTAGAACAATTGGGCAGAATGGTCCAATGAGTGAATTGAAATATTTTAGGAAGATCGTGAAAATGAAGAGCAACAACCAATTAAGCGGAAGTGGAATCTCGAACAACTTAGAGGTGGACATGCATTTCTATCGATGCAAGCAGCCACTAATAGATTTGACTCCCAAAAAGGCATGACAGCACCTGGAATGCCTAGATGGAATATCACTAAGGATAAGCATCTTGGGTGAGTGAATATTTCTTTATAAGATTATCCCTTTTCATGATCTACTATAATAGCATAGACCCTCATTGTGCATCATTTTGCAAGCGAGAAAAATGTACATCTTTTATCACAAATCATCAGCGATCAATAACGGTCTCTCTGAATCATTTAACGGTTGTCAATTTGTTGTAATGGGTTTTCTTGAAGAATCTCCCATATTATACTTATTTTATCTTAACCTTATTTAAGTTTTGTAAGCTTGATGTTGGATGAGAACATTGCTCTTAGGTATGCGAGCCAAATTATTATAATAATTTTAGATCTTATTATAATTACCATAGTTTGCTTACGATTTTATTACAGTAATTTTTTATTCGTCAGTAATAACTTGTTACAGTAATAACTTTGGGTATTGTTACAGTGATTATTAGATTTTGAGATGAATATGATTTGAGAGAAATATATTCTGTCAGGGATTTGAGAGATCCTTCTATGAAGGAAGTAATCCTTTATCGTTAGCGTCAGGTCGAAGACAATGTTGCAGAAGTTAGCAGCACAAAGATGGCAAATCAAAAAAAAATTAAGACATAGGAATAATGTCTATGAAGCAATATAGGTAGAAAAAGGCTTCAATAGGCTTATTTCTCAAATACCTTAAAGAGTTCCACTTTAAAAAAAAAAAAATGGAGCTTCATATGCTTTGAATGATTAAAATCCCACGATCACTATCATGTATTCAGTTGAAAGCCCCCTAGGAAATATAACGATGAGCTAAAAATCAGATATTTTTAGATTTATCGAACCTAATCGTAAAAGTGAAGAGGTACTTCGTGCACAATGTGGTACCAATCAATATGCATCACAAAAAGGTCAGTTAATCGCTTAGAAACTTTCTTTGCGCTAATAAGGTGGAATATTTTGTAAGCAATTAAAATGGTAACGAAGTATTTTTAATGCTTCGAAAGCTTAATTTAAATGAAATTTTTAGTTGAATAGTTAGATTGATTTAATTGTTACATATTTCTTGTGAATTATATAATAACTTATTGAAGTATATTTACTTATAAAATATGAATTTTTTTTTTTCAATTTCTGAAAAAATTTTTCACTAAAATGAGTGAAAAAATTTTGTCTCATTCATTGAATTTTCGAAAATGAAATATTTTTCAGTGAAAATTCACTTTTTATAAATCATTATTCATTTGCTGTGCCCATATTTATGCATTAAATATTGTATAAAATTTTGAATTTTTTTTTTCGCTATTTTATCACTAGTTTTTTTTTCTTTTATAAATCCTTCGAATAAAACTATACCACAAGAAATATGATTACTAACGAGAATTTTGGCCAAAATGAATTTCGCCATTTTGAG
The DNA here is from genome assembly GCA_037389465.1 of Baylisascaris procyonis. Taxonomy (NCBI): domain Eukaryota; kingdom Metazoa; phylum Nematoda; class Chromadorea; order Rhabditida; family Ascarididae; genus Baylisascaris; species Baylisascaris procyonis. Next base: position 1,067,816 of record JAZARR010000213.1, on the reverse strand, counting down.
GTGCGCTATAGAAATATTGCCAACAAATATGTCAAGTATTTGATGAAGTTAAATATTCGATTTGATTTTTAATTTACAGCTTTATTTTTAAAAAAAAAAATGCTTTTCGTTAAGGGCAAACTCCAATCGGTGCATCAAGGTATCAAGTACCTAAAGTGGTATATAAGAAAGATTGGGAGACGATTCTTGATAAAGAAGGCGAAAAAATTATGCCAAAGCAATCCGGTGATTATGGAATGGCAACACAATCCGGAGAGGTAATATTTCAATAAATTTCCGGAATATCGACTACTTTGAAATATTTTGATCGGATTCTATAGTGACAATGCTCCAATTCTTACGCATTTTTGTTTTGGAAAAAATTATATCTTATGAGAGCTTAGTGAATCCATGATTCTAATCTGAAGTCAATTACACCACATCAATTATTTTATAAGCATAAAAGTAGTAAATTGACATGTCACCAGCCGATAATCGTTACCATTAGTATCGTTAAGGATCTGCTCATTAAACCCATGAAAGTACCAGCAATTGAAGTAATTAAGTCTCCTATATGTTTCCACAAATTCATTGCCAAATAGAAGATAGCTATTTGTGCGTAATCTTATCAGTCTTATCAATCTTAATCATTACATTTATCAGTCTTCAGCTAAATCTTTATATTATTTAAAAAAAAAAACATACAATAATTTCCTACCCGTACTCCTTTGCAAGCAAGCATATATTTGCTTGTTCGCTTATTTCATTAGTAAATTAGCGCTTAGCCGGTCGAATCATTTTTGATAAGTCTTACCAACCAAATATCTTGGAAGGTATTATTCAGTCACGGCTGACCTATTCGTATGAGTAGTGAACAAATTGTAATATTTAAAAATTCACTTCATTGATCGTCGTTTTTCACTAATCCCATTATCGAATAAATAAGTGAAGAAATATGCCAAAGGAATTGAAACGACACTCACTTTTGTATTTCTCCCCGTCTTGTCAATCAATTTAAAACTAATATTTAATTAATATGCAAAATAATGCTTTAAAGCTTGATTGATCCGGCCACTAACATAGGCCATAGGCAAATGACCTTTTTTTTGAAGCTTAATCGATGTAAGGTTGAATTTCTATCCTCTTACATTTAAATACTTAGCACTTCTTTAGAAAGTGATAAATAAAAATGATATAAGCTACAAGAGGTCAGCCTATCGTTAAGAGAGGTCAGTCTATAAGAGGTCAGCTCATTTAGCCATTAATCTCTGCCTCAAAATCTCTGGGCAGGTAAATACAGAGATATATGCATATGCGTATTGGCAGCATGGTACCATAATGTTCTTTTGCAAATAGAGTTCGTAGAAATAAACAACAAACGAAAAAGTGATATGATATGAGCCTTTGTACTGTATTCAACAAAACAATCATCGTTATTAGTTATCAGCCAAAGAATAAAAAGTTATGGAATAAAAGGGAATATGGTTTGAGAATAGAGATATTCAAAAGACGCATATAATAATTCAGAAAATTATTCGAAATTGAATTCAAAAAAAAGGGGAATAATAAAATTCAATGAATATTCACGCTTATAGCGTTCAATGGGAGCACATCGTAATCAAGTGGCCAACATCACTGGTCGTTTACCACATGATCGTCGTACACATGGTGTATTATGTTATCAATCAGGGACGAATCTATTTGCATCACAAACGGGAATGACTGCACCACCTGGTGTTGGTGCTGTTCGACAAGCAACAATGGATATCGAAGGACTTGGATTCACGTATTTTTCATTAAGCTGCTTCATTAGCACAATCTAACAAATTAGATGCTTCGATAGTAAGCAGCTATTAGAAGTAGTTCTATCGTGCATGATGTTACTTTACTAAAAAAAAATACCTGATATGTTAGAAATAGGCGCAAAATTACGTCGAAGAAGATAAGGTATGAGGTGGAAGCGGTTGATGATAATTTAAGGCTTTCTTTCTGCTTTCAGATATATTTTTTGTAGATATTAGTGGGCTATTTAAGGCAATGCTATTAAAGGAGCATTATTGACAGCCGTTACAATATTATAAGATGGTAGGTGCATTTAAGTTTCGAATTGAAACACTTTTCAGTGAAGATGGATTGCGTAAAGGAACAGAATTTACACCATGGTATTCGGGACAAAACAAATTTGCCAATCAAGCTGGTAGTGGAGGTTTTATGAAAGTTCGCGATGTAATACCACATACAAAGGTTTGCAAATTTATTAACTTTTATACTACTCACGTTTATATGACATCTTTAATATTCTTTAATACCACTTAGGTTGATATAGCACCGTTTATAGTACTGTTTATGCGTTTGATTATAAAAGGATTTATTCGTTATGTTCAATTCAGGCTTCTCTAAAAGAGATTCGATCTCCCCAGTTCGAATGTTCTAATCTAACCTTTTTCTATCTTTGAACAATCAATCCCATTTCGATTATCTCATACTCAAGAGGAGTAATAACCGCACTGTTCTCTTCGAAATAAAAGATTTTAAAACCAGAATATGGGACCAATTGTAAAATACAGATAAAATCAAATATTTTTAAATGTGTTCAGTTTAGTATTTCCAAACTGACATGAATGTATTGTTAATTTTTTTTCCTTTTATTGAAAATTTTGATCTCAATTGATGTATTCTTTTTATTTTTCGAAAACAAAATAGGCGTTATTCTTTCATAATTCACTGAGAGCACATATCCGGAATATCTTGAATTCCGGTTGAGATGTGAAATCCGGAATGTCGTAAATTCCGGTTGAGATATAAACGTTTAGCATTTTATAGGGTGGTAAAGAGATTGAACAAGAAAAGAAACAAAAATCCGAAGGTATTGTACCATTGCAATCCGGAACGAATAAACTTGCCTCACAAAGAGGAATGACAGGTTTTGGCACACCGAGAAACACCCAAATGAAGAGTGGTTGGAAGAAGGAATGGTGAGTGCTTCATCGATCGTATCAATGCTTCGCTATAAGTCGTTTCCTATAAAGAATCCATGAATGCTTCATTAGATACTTATAGAAATAGTGAGCAGAATTAAACACTCGATGTGCATTTGAATGATTTTATTTTTTATTTTTTGAAAATTTGGAAAAATGTTTAATGTTAGTTAAAACTTTTCTCTTCAATTATCAACTGAAATATTAAACAAATAAATAAATAATAGATCATCAATTATATCGGTGATGCAATAGGCATGTCAAGATCGCCGTTCTCGAATAAAACGTCTCATTTCAGCACTGTTTTTAAATGCATCCAAATAAGACTCTCTTATCAACGTATCAATGATATCATTACGTATATGCCACCGAATAAATCACATGGTTTACCTTAAAAGCATAGTATTGCTGAGACAACTTTTCAACTTGCATGGAGTCGAATGATTTGTTGATGCCCTTGGTGGTGACTCCGTTAAAATGTTGTATAGCTCAGAAAGCATCTCTATCACCGTCTAGTGCATTTTAGGATTGAAGAATATGAACAGGCACTAAAGGAATGGGAAGAAACACGACCACCTGGATCCGCATCTTCCGTCGATCCATTTGGCCATTATAAACATAAATTCGAAGAACGACAGCAAGCAGTAAGCAAGCTATTTCAATTGAATATTCTTAACGAAATAATCTATTTTAATAATGGGTGTAGAACTATGTTTTAATATTTTAATATTTCAATAAAAATATTTTAATAAAAAACTTCAAGATAAAATAATTCAAAATGGAAAAAAAAGATACAAAATTTCCGTTTTCCAACACAATACGTGGCAATAACTCTCAAAAATTTTACCACATCTTTTGCATCAAATCGTTCAAGGAAGCAACCAATGAAATAAATAGTAATCTATCGTAACGATGTGTCCCTGGCTGATTACTCATAGAAGCATCGAATAATGAACAAGCCTTTTTTCATGCGAATATTTTAGAAAGCCACAAATAATTATATTTGCAGAAATCAGAGACAGGTGATTCACATAAATCAGAGGATGAGAGCAACAAGAAACAAGACGATGATGAGAAAAAAGAGGCAAACGAAGAAAATGAGGTTGAAATATTTTTTCCCCAAATTTTTCTTCATTATAGAAATTTCTTTTTTTAAAGAGTCTAAAATTTCTCAAAAGAAAAAATTACATTGAATTTATTTTTTTTTAACTTAAAGATGAATAAAATCTTCAATAATAAATAATTTAGAAATGATTATAGACCTATAGATGAATTAATGAAAGAGATCTATGATCAACGATCTATGCTCTTGATGATCTGTTCATATTTAATGAGTGCTTATAGGAGATTTATAAAAGTTGAAATAATGCACGAAAATATTTTGCTAGAAACGATTAGCCCATTGAAGTAATATTTCCGTAGTAACAATTTTCTTGAAGAAAAAAAAGTCAATGAATATCTAAATGATAGAAAATATAACAAGCATAATCAACTATCGAAGCGAAAAGTTTCCTAGATTTCATTAGCCGTAAATCAATCTATAGTAGATTTCTATTTCTGAATCGGTCTTTAAACGGAAGAATAAATGAAGCGACAAGCTGCTTAAGTGAGACGATATATATATTTGTTTATTTATTTATTTATTTATTTATTTATTTATTTATTTATTTATTTATTTATTTATTTATTTGTTTATTTATTTAGTGAAGTCCACGAAGAGCTTAGAAGAAGCGATTTAAGGATTAATCATTTTTACTTCTTATAAGTATTTATTTCTAAAGTATGAATTTATTAATAAAATTTGATAGTCTTGCTTATTAACAGTGAGAATATTCAGTAAAATAATTCTTACATTAAACGAGCATCATTCAGGAAAAGGAGGCTGACGAGTCAAAAGAGGATGAGAAGGAAGAAGGTGAGGAAGATGATGAAGAAGGAGCTGAAGAAGAGGAAGAAGCTGTAGAAGAGGAAGGCGAAGAAGAAGCTGAGGTCAATTCAATGACGTCATTTTTTGCTTAGAATTATTAGCAAATATCCACAAATATATGCAATTATTAAATAGATTTTCTTACTTTTTTTTACTTAATATTCACATATTGAATAATAAAACGGTTGAAAATATTTATTCAAAAAATTATTTTTTATGTTTTCATCGAGAAATCAACAATAAAAATTTCAGGAAGAGAAAGAAGGTGAAGAAGAGGAAGAAGAAGAAGAAGAAGAGGAATAAAGATTCGGTTGCTATTTCGTTCATTCAACGCTCAAACTATGGCTTGCACTTCAATCACTTCATCATCAACAATGTGTGCTTTTAGTGAACTATCATTTTCAACCAGTCGGCTGGCAATAACAACAAATTTTAATCTTCATGACGATTGCAATATTATTGTGGTTGGAATAAATAATTGAAGTGTTTCGTGATGTAGTTCATGTGAATATCACCCAAATCACCTGCAATATCATCTCAGTCATCGATGCTTTCCCAACACTTTAGACGCTTGATCTATTCGTCGTGATGAACGCCACGGATTGGTACAAAAAAATGATCACCGATCTGTGATGAGATGGATGACCCTTCGAAAAAAACGAAAAGACCACAAGAAATAGCTAGATCACTCTAACACTGAATCGAAACTATTGCGACCGAAATGAATTGAGATGTTATTTCCCGTTTCGTATACATCACATCGGTTTCAATCTTTTATTCGAATATGTGTCAATTTTTTCTTGCTGTCTTTTAATATTGTATCAGTGTTACTCGCAAAGGTAACTAACTAATGTCGCGTATGCGAAAAAATAAGGTGAAATACACTTATTTGCATATTAAACGTAGAACAGTGTTTGAGCAATCCTTTCCTAGTCGATATTAATCGTCCTCTTCGTCATCGTTCAGTTGCTCATAGAACTCCGCAGACTCCGCAGGAGCGAATCTGGTAGCACAACGGGCGTCGCATCTCATATAATAGTGGATAAGATAATGCCTTTGCATGGGATAGCTAACGGCTATGTAATATGGAGACAGGTGATCTCACGCCAACTGCATTTGCAGATCTCATTATCTTATCCACTATCGGAAGTAGTTCTGAAATTATATCGAAATAATATCGGTTTATTTCACTCCCCACTGCCTATAAATTTTATACTTGATTCATCCCTTTTTATGACGCTACAATCTCTCTATTCATTGTGTGCATAAAGTATGGTTACAAACTGTTAGATGCCACTGGAAAATCGGAAGTTGTCGTCGAGGTCAATTTTTTTCTTCCTTTTCTAAAAAAGGTTTTTTCTCAAAAGTCACTAGAATAGAATAGCGGTTAATGATTTAAAACAAAATATTCCATTATAATCACGAATTGTGTGAAATAAAACTCGGCTGCACTGTTTGCACATAGGAAGACGTTGTGTTACTGTATTCTCGTAGTTAATGTTTACTACGATCGGTTGCGTTCGAGTCGACGGGTACATATCCGTTGCGTTCGAGTCGACGGGTACATATCCGTTGCGTTCGAGCCGTCGGGTACATATCCGTTGCGTTCGAGTCGACGGGTGCATTCGATGCAGTTGAGCGGATGTCTAGGGTTGTAATACTTATTCATCGTGCTCGTGTTAGGGCATATATCCTTCAAGGAAGTATGATAATATCGGATACGTGGTGAGTGGAAGAAGGATCGTCAGCTCTCGGACCCATTAGTTACATATTTAGATTACTTTTGTGCTCTATATTGTAGCGTTATGTCGATGCCGTTTAGTATTGAAATGATAGAATCTGTATCCTTCGTATACAAAACATCCTAATCCAAGATCACCTTACGATATAACATGGTGAATTTCAACCTTCGTGTGTGCCTGCGACAATGGAATAACATCACTGAAAGGTTATCTGCGGTACTTTTAGATCGACAACGATTTGGTCACGTTCAGGTGAACCATAGTACTATCACTGTTCGCAATTCATCTATAATCGATGATAGCTGCGTGTTCACACCAATATTACTGGAAAAGATTGGAGTTACGTGAAGCTGAAGCTGAAGCTATTGCTGAGAATCTCCGAGATCGAACTACAAAGCCATTTCCGGGAACTTCTCTTCCGCAGAACGATCGAAGTCCAGGTTTTTTCTTTTTCTCCTTTTTTATTCCTCTAAACTTCCTTCTTACCATTGCCAATATGAAGTAGTTGTTGAAGGAATGAATACCTAATAATATTGCTTGTGTTTAAACAGGACTCATTTCACTTCCCATAACTTGATGATTCTCTAGTATCGGTGTTTTTCATTTCTCTTATATTGTAATTCCCTCCCCCTCCTTCCACCTGGAATTTTATCGACCATCAACTGTGCATCCTTTGCCATCATTCATTTCATTTTCATATGCATGGATCCTAGGCAGATCTGCACTATCAATTTCATTTCCAATATTGGCATTCCTCTCGGTTGTGGTTTTTACGGTGAGGATAGCGCTGCTCTCACGTTAGCTACAGATAGATGGAAGAAGAATATACGACAACAACAATGGCACCATATTCCGATTTGCCATTTTTGCTTGTTTTTAGATGCGCTGATTTTTTTGAAAAAAAATTAAACATGTAGAAAATAAAAATCTTTATTAGCATTCTACTTATCCATGATAAGATATCATTAAATACATCTATTTTATTTTTTTTTTAACCAACATTCTATAGGAGATCCAACGGATCCATTTTCATCCTTCGTCGTAAAAGCATTCAAAAATATTCAGTCATAGATCTGTCGACGACAGAAATTACCAATATATAAAATGATATCAGTATATGGGAATTAAATAATTACCTGCCCAAAAATTCCCTTTCCCGAATATTATTACCCGAATAGTCATCAATCGGCACTAGACAGTAAAATTTCTCGAAAAATATGGTATGAATTAGTTCTCAAATGCATACCTCTAAGGAAGCAGATGCATCATCAATTAGCATAATCGATAAAATAAGCAAGAACATGAATAGGTATCATTATTCACAATGCGTATAATTAAAAAGGAAATAAAAACATCTGCAATCGAATCTCTATAAAAATAAAACAACAATTATGAAGCTGTCCATTTAGGTGAGCGTTTCTCGGCGAATGCTGTCATACCCTCTTTACGATCTTTCTAAAATTTATAAATATTTTTACAATATTTGAATATTAATACTATTGTTAAAGTACGACGATATTTCCTGTGTAAAAATTTGAATTTAATTTCATTTAGCAGTGAAAATAAAAGCTTTTTTTATCTGCAGAGAAATTTATGACTATAATTTTCCTCAATCTTCTTAACTATGGTTTTCAGTTTTTCCAAGTTTCGATCGCGAAATTTTAAATTAACCTTTAAAACCTGAAATTCATGCGAATCATTGAAATAGTTCAATTAATATTTTTCAAAAATCTAGAAAGACTCATTGCTCGACTATAATGCGATAGTTCAAGAAAATAAATTAAATAGAAAAATGGTAACTTACAGTGGCGAATGTCTGATGGAATAGCCTCTTCTCAAAACGTAATCCCTCTTGTAATGTCATCTCATAGGCACTATTAACCGCCTCCTTCATCATTGCAACGATTACAGGTGATTGCTCAGCAATCTTTTCCGCCGTTTTTATCGCTTCCACGACAACCTGTTTCAAAAGAAATAAATAAATAAATAAATAAAATAAATAAATAAATACCGTTCTCAGATACTGTGAAACTATGAAATAAAAACCCTGGGGGATAAGAATTTTTCCATAATTTTCACGGATGCTCTATTGAGAAGAGTTTTATTAAGGTGGGGATTACTTTTCGCTTCAATAAACTAGGCACAAAGAAGTTAACAAGTGAAAACTGTTAAGGAAAAAGAAGATTGACTCAAGATTCTATATCAACGACAGAATGGTTTTTGTAAGCATTTCCCGACCGCTATCACTATCTCGTTCCCTTCATCAAATGGAACGAGATAGTTAAACCTAAGCGGATAATATCATCAGTATCAATGCATATCTCTACTAAACACCATCAGTGCTTTTTTATTTATTGTGTTGTTGTATTTTTACGTTTTACAGTAGTATTTCTTCTACGTTAGATCTACTGTACAATATAATACGGTACCGTATATGGTATAGATTATCAAACTATAAATTAGGGATGTAGGTAACTAATTTTCGAAATACGATGAAGATCAATGGTGTTTTCTCGCTTATTTTGCCACTTTTTTGTTTGAATTTCTATGATCTCTTTTGTCTACTTCATTTTCGGTAGCATAATACTCAACTTCATTTTCTAACTACACCCATTTTGTGCAATGCTTGGAATATAATACAGCATATAAGTAATTTGAAATAAGTAGGTGATCTTTAGAAGATACTGGCGGAGGCAAAACTATATCAGTTAGCTTGCACTAAAGAATCACTTCTGAACAGGAAATCCACGAAAACACTCAACGCTGAATTTTACCTGATCGGCAGGGAAGACTTTTGAGACAAGGCCACATTGTTTCGCTTCCTGAGCTGACATACGGTTACCCGTCAAGCAGATCTCCATCGCAAGCGATTTACCCGCAGCACGTGGCCATCGTTGTGTACCACCACTACCTGAACTAGTAGAAATAGTTGCCTGAAGCAAGGGAAACCACGGGTCGGAGACTCTGAATTTTTTTCTGCATCTCTCAAGTTCTTCTAGATATGAAATTTCACCGGAAGGTAGTATAGCATATAAGTAATGATTCCGGAAGGATCTAATGTGATTTCGGAAGGATCTAATGTGATTCCGGAAGGGTCTAATGTGATTCCGGAAGGACCTAATGATCTGAGCGGCAAATTCTACCTAAATAGGTATTCCTATCCCTTACAATCATCCGACTAGCCCTATCTCTATAGACGTAACCTAAAATGAGATTCAACTACGTACCTGGAATAGTTCCAATGTTGACTTCAGGTTGTGCGAATTGTGCCTTATCACCGGCATATATAATATCACACATCATCGCCAATTCACAACCACCACCAAGTGCGAAACCGTTTACTGCGGCGATTATCGGTTTGCGAATCCTCGACAATGCAGTCCAACTTTCCAAGAATTGATTCATATAAACTTCGGGGAATTGCTTATTTTGCATCTCTTTTATATCCGCACCCGCTGAAAAAAGAAAACATATTTGAACATTAAATTTCGTTTAGTAACATTATTAAACACCTAGTCAATTCGATTATTTAAATGTCTCTTTGTAATCTATCAAAAAAAAGAAAGGAAGAAAAGACTTCCTTCAAGAGTCCTAAGAATCAAGACCAGGTTTAGAGAGAGTCTCAAATCACTCCCACTTTATTCATTTTTTAATCAGGCTTGCCGGAAAGAGTGCTAAAAACTTTTACGGTATAAAAAAGGTCAACAATAAGAGATAAATCAAAAACTAGGTTTATATAAAAATCCGATCTTCAGCGGTTTCCATTGTAAAATTTCTGCTGGAAAATTTCTTTAATAAAATTAACTTTATAAAGTAGACGTTCCTGATTAAAGGAAATAAATTGAAGAAGTATGACAGTAGAATTAGCACGTGAAGTGGTTATACAATTCCGCTCATTCTATTACTCAATTTTATTTATTTATTTTTTTTTTAATTATTATTACGAATATTTTATTACTTATTAACAAATAATAAAATATTTATAATAGTGCATTTGTATTTCAATTGAATTAATCATTTACATAAATTATTTTTGCAGAAAAAAAAAAAAAGAATTTAGTTCATTAAGCTGCGTTACGATTTAATTCATACAAAATTTGAGCAAAATTTTAGGTTAATTTAAGGTATTTGTATCAAATTTAATCGGTAAATTAACTGAAAATTTCCTATAATGTTGGCGTGGTTCAGAATGCTGTTTTGAAGTAATACTATTAAATTATAATAAATTATGAGTTTTAATTCGTTGAATGAATATCCAGGATTACCAGCAAATGAGCGTTCAGATCCTGTAATAACAATCGCCCCAATTGTTTCATCGTTATCAAATGCTTTTAACGCAATTGACAGCTGAAAAGTAATACTTTCAATCATTGAATGGGTATGGGAAAAGCTGAAAAAAGGTCACATAAATTAAACATTTTTATTTTCTTTTCCATTTACCCATCTTTAGGGTACCCAAATAAAATGGGAATAGAAAGGACGCCTTTCCCATCGTTTCATTTTATTATATGATAAAGAAAATGAATGGAAAATATTAAGTAAATAACCGTTTTCGAAATAGAAATATTAAATAAACTCTCAGTGAAAAAAAGAAATGAAGCATTTCCTGATAAACTATAGTGCTCTGATATGATAACCTTTAACGTCATCTTTTGAGCTTATAAGTAACTGCTAATCCCCTCTCTCCAACTTCCTCTTGTCATCGACAAAAAATTGTAAAGAAATTTCAAATGAGAGTTAAAGATGAAAAAATTTGAATATCGGGGATCGATATTCTTATTTAAATATTGACCCAAAATGATGAAAAATTTTGATTTACAAGTCCTTACTGAAGATGGTCATTCGCGGACGTAACAGTGACCAATAAGGTCATTCTCGGACATAATAGTGACCAATAAACTCACCTCATTCATCAACTGATCGCAAAGGGCATTGAGTGCCTTTGGTCGATTGAGGTGAATAAGACCAACGTTGTTCTTCTCACCTGCTTTTTCTGACTTGATCATCTCCATCGCTGAAATATTGGCTATATTATAATACTCGAAAAATGATCTACTATATTTCATATACAAAGTTCAATTTCATTAAGTATAAAAGGATGAGGAAGCAACATAAGGGGATTTTTTTGAAGAAATGATCTCATTTTGTGGATTTATTTAGAAATATATATTTAATTTTTTTTCGTTTTTGAAGTTGAAAATTGTTATTTAATTCAATAAATAATATTAACGAAGTGCTTTATATGAGATAAAACACATTTCAATGGTTTTTTAAAACATCATAATATAATAAGTAAAGAAATAAATAAAAGTGAATAAATGAATGAATAAACAAATAAAAATAAATAAAATATAAATATAAATGAATAAAAATAGGCAAATAAATAAAGAAATAAATAAACCTGCCGGTGCAGCGCTATTAGTGGATGCCATCAGCTTAACAGTCGAATTAAGCGTCGAAGCACGCAATGTTCGTGTCACAAGAGTGCCCAATTTAAGCATTGTTGTTTGCTAAAATAAACAACCCAAATCAGTAAAATCAATGAGCAATCAACGCATAACGAATAATGCAAACATTGCTCAAAAATAGGTGATATGAACCCTTTTAGGTATCCTGAAATTATTACTCCTATCACAGGTGTGGTATAGATTGGTCATGAAAATATTGCACCTGTTATAGGTAGGATAAGGGTTGCGAGATGGGAGAGGGAAGGACGAGTGAGGTGACGAAGTAATAAAATAATTTATTAACGAAAACAATATAATTGAAAGACCGTCTTCTAGATTTCTATTGAAACCAAAATTGATTTATTTCAAACACATCGAATGTTGTATATTCATGATACGTTAAATCACGAAAAAGAAGAGAAATATGTATTATATGACACAAGAAAATTGTTACTGCTAATGCATTATTGGCATGACCTATTCTCTCTCTCTCTCTCTCTCTCTCTTGTTTTTTCTTCCTCAAGCATGAATGTTATTCATCGAAAGCTGCAATTAAACTCGAATTTTATTCTTAAATACGCTTACTTCAATTATTAAAATCAAAGAAACTTCTTACGACTAATTTTTTAGAATTTCTATGATAGATCGATAAGTAAATTCATAGATAATTTCCCATTTCAGTCATTCCCATCCATCCACCCCCATCTACTCCTCGATAACTTATCCTTTCCTATTTCATATTTTCGCAAAAAAATTTATTTTTAAATTAATAAATAAAAAATTCTTTGAAATAAAGTAAAACACAAATCGTCAATTATCAGTGAAGTTCGATGCAGTTAAGCATAGTAGATGCACTCGACGAGCAAATCAACTAATGCCTAGCTCATCGCATCTAGAGGAATGCTTTAGTGGTATTACAACAAAAGGATACTAAAAGAAAATGCAACAACTGTTCCCATTCCAAAATATCGATGCTCTATTGCATCCGTTTGGGTTATTCATTTAGCTCTCTACCTATTCATTTGTCCTTTAATAAAATTTTCTTTTAAAACAAAACATTTCAGGAAATTTTTTTTTTGAAGATAGAAAAATATGTTTGGGAGGAATGAGAGGACAACTTTTAGGTATAGATTATTTTATTCAAAAATTTTCACAACATAAAACAACAAAGTAATATTTCAACGTTTCAAAATTTGTAAAAGAAAATCAAATTTTATGATAGAGATGGGAAAGAATATTGAAGAGTCTTATTTTATAGAGGGTAAGTTTATTTTTTCCTTGAAAAAAAAAGTTTAAATAGATTTAAATTTTTGAAAAATAAGCTTGAAGAGGTGGAAAGTTTTTCCTAGATTGTAAAGGTTCCATATATTCAATGAATAAAAACCCTACGAATAGATATGTACTATGAAAATTGGTCATACTAGTAACGGCAAAAATAATTCGATGGACATTGGAAAAGCTAGAAATCATATCAAATTTCGTTAAATTTCAATAAAACAGAAGATATATGAAGTTAATCTCGGCGATAACTAATATCAATTGACCAATTTATTTTTTTTTATTCTATTTTTTTTTTAAATTTTTTATCTATTTTTATTTTTTTTCTATTTATTTTTTATTTTTTATTCTTTCAATTATTTATTTAATGATTTATTCTTTTAATAAAGCAGGAGTTATTCTATTTTATTTCTTTTTTTTTTTTTAATTATTCTATTATATTTTTGCGAAAGATGTGTTATGATAACACAAAGACGTGTTATGATAACGCAATATTCGTGTGTACTTATCCACATAAATTAAATCAATTAATATTTTTAATTTATACTAATAAATAAAGTTTTTTGGTCATTAAAGCGGTAAATATTACAAGATAGGTATCAGGTGGCGATTGCCATCACGCTTAAATTATTGAAAATATATGAAGCGCTTATCTATTCAATTATAATTACCAGTTAAATTGATATATGCTAGGAGATATTTGAAAGGGATTTGAAAAGGATATTAATAAAGATTTAATTTAAAAAAAAAAAAAGAAGACAAAAAGGTCTCTAAAGGAGACGATATTTAAACAACAAAAGATGATACGGTAATTAAGAGATGATACAGTAATTAAGGTGATATCTACCTTTATAAAAAATTTTTATCGAGAATTTTTCAAGATTTATCGATGCGGATACAATCATTTCAAGTTTCTTTTCGTTTTCTGTAAATATTCTTGATTTAGTTGAGGTGAGTTTTTTCACCTGTCATGAAATAGGAGTTTTACGGATTTTTATGGATTTTTAAGGTTATCAAAAAAAGTTATTTTTCTTTTTTCTAGATTGCTATTAGTGTTGAATCGCGATGGTATTTTATTAGAGACAAAAGGGGGCACTACAGGAGCATTTCGATTGTACGGCCTCAAAAACCATTCAGGACTCTCGAGGTTCAATTACCTCGAGATTGATGTCTCTAATACCAACAGTAATCCAGATGGAATATCCTTAAAAATTCTTTTCTAGAAGGTGGAACCTGCAAATGAGAGGGGGCTACTAGTTGAGGTTTCCTTTGAAAATTAACGACTCATGAAAGGAATGAAAGGATACTGTGCTTACTGAGGTTGGAATGAATTGGGAGGGCGAGTGTTTGCTATTCGGCAGTTGTGAAATCATTTGAGCGGTGGTGTAAGATGGGTGGTGCTAAAAATTGCTAATCTTCAGAAGAAATGTCGACGATTCGTCGCTGATCGATGATTATTCGACTACTCTAATTTGGCTTAAAAAATGCTTCTTTTCGCATCTTTTTAGGGGTTTTTTTATCGCTTTTCTTTTAGTTCTTTAAGGATAAATTTTTCCCTTCTAGCAAAACATTCACTTATTTTTTTTTCTTCATTTACCATCTCGTTGTTCATTTAGTTTAATTTTGTTTCTTTTTTAAATGATATTTTAGGGATTAGCATGTTTTAGATTTTTTCTTTCACAAAAATCTTTTATTTTTATACTATTTTCTAGATCAAAATAAATGCCATTTTATATATCCCAAAGATTTGTAATATTTGAGAGTATTGAAGTCGTTTGGAAAGGTTTAAATTTGAATTGAACACGTTGTATCGTTTTTAGCTCTTCAAATTCCATGTATACACTAGGCAAAACTTGTAAACGTCGAGTAGAATATAGTGATCTTTCATTGCTTTGCTTTCGCATGTCTATTGGGATTCTTCCTTGCGTACGTTGTAGGTGCTTCTTAGTTTTCGTCGAACCTCGTGATCTTATTGACTCGAAAATATTTAATCGTTGAGAATGAAAGGTCATGAGCTCCCTGAAGGGATTGTATTTTTATTTTTTTATCGACCTGAAATGTCGCCCTCCAGGTACCCCTACGCATGAGTCCCCGGAGGGTGACATTTCTAGGGATAGGAAGTTTTCAAAGCACACTTTAACATATATATATGTCATTGATTTATGCATCACAGAGCTTAGGGATTTCATTTATTCACTAATGCATTGTGCTGTTAGTTTCATTGTTCAATTTGTGTTTTAAACGTTTCCTTCACTTACTGGTTTATTATTAACGATGTACCTTCCTTTATTTGCAAGTAAAAACTTTCGATCTCATACCGAGAGAGAGAAAGAAGACAGGGATGGAGAGAGAGAGAGAGAGAGAGAGAGTTAATTCCGCATTCCAAAAACTTGCTTCTATGTTTCGCCCACCTAGGGAAGCTCAGTTCCCAAAAATTTTCCCGAGGCTCGCTTTTAATTGAGCGATAAAATGCATCACCTCTTCCTGCTTCTCTGTTTTTCTATTCCTTAGCACGTTGATATTAGCTATAATTTCGTTCCCTTGATTTGCAATAAAAGATTCTTGAAAGAAATTTGATAAATTTTCAATTTTAAATGTTTTAGGTAAATTCATAAAGCTTTCCGGGAGTGAAACGAGAACATGAGTGCAGAGGTGATAACCGAACGAATAGATATCAATCCTATTGGAGCTGATGGAAAGCCCAAGTCTGCGGCTCAATTGAAAAAAGAAGCAGCCAAGGCGGAAAAATTGGCCAAATTCCGTGAAAAAGAGAAGAAAATGGCGCAAATTAAAGCCGCACAAGCCAATAAATCTAAAGAAGTAAGCGTTTACTTAGTAAAGGTTTCCATCAACTGATTGATACAGTACAAATTGAAATACAACAACAGGGTGAAAATGAAAAACAATAGTATTTCGGAGAAGCACACTTAAAAGTCTAATGAAAACTTCTGATAGCCTTATATGATATAATAGTTTGATGTTTTCTACGTATATTGCACAATTATTTATACGTTTTTATTTATTGCTTTCAATTTATGGTCTTGAAAAGTGTGAGAAGATTGTTTAATATGAAAAAGATAATACGATAGGATCTAAAGAAGGAAGTACTTCATGTTATCGAATATAGCAAGGAACCTCTCCTCTGCCTATTCCTTTTTCCTTCTGCTCTTTTATTGAAATCTTATCAAATTTGATGTTGTTTGATATGTGAGGATTCATACAATTCTCTAGTTCACCTTACATCCTACCGGCTTTTGAACTGCTTTACGTGCTTCATTGATTTCGTCTTAATCGCTTTCAAGACGCTTAAATCTACCCGCAGCACAGGAATTAACTATTACCGGGGGGGGAGGTAAGTTCGTCAATGAATTATATCAGAAAATGTGATTTTATGTCTCGTAAATATTGGTTTATTATATAGGAAAGAGAAGCAAAGAAACAAAAAGTTGACGTATTGGAATATAAAGGCTCAACAAAACCCGGTGAAAAGAAGGATACGTCGATGGAGATTCCGAACGCTTATAGCCCGAAGTATGTCGAGGCAGCGTGGTATGAATGGTGGGAGAAGGAGGGCTTCTTTAGACCCGAATACGGTGGACGTGACTTAAGGTGACATTTATTTTCTGCTTCTGTAATTCCCATCATGTTGAATGAAGATCTGTATTAATAGTAGAAAAGAGAAAAGAAGATACTTTGAAATCTTAATCCTTAACCCCAATCCATCCTTAATCAGGAATAAATTTTTATTTGTATTTTTATTTGTTATGATTTTTCGTTTATGATTTAGTACACAATAACCGTCATAGATTATGTTGCATACTTGTTTCCCCTTCCCTTCCTCTCTGCCCGTAATCATCTTCTGTGGTAATTATTAGATCTTTGTTTCTTTTTAGCTTCCTCGAGAACTTTTGCTGTCACATTAAGGTGGCAATTAAAATCACTATGCAGTTAACCAAGCGCACTATATTTATTTATTTGTGCTTGTTTATTTATTTATTGAACGTTTATTAATTTGTGCTTTTAAAGAGTTGAACAAATTTTTATTTTTTGTGGGATATCCTGGAATTTGGGGTACTTTAATTCAATACTTGGAACGATTTATCACCTGTATCTAAATATTCAGCAAGCCGAATCCAAAAGGCACCTTTACGATCGTTATACCACCTCCAAACGTCACTGGCACCCTTCACTTGGGACACGCTTTAGCGACCTCTGTTGAAGATACGTTATGTCGATGGTAAGTCTCTAATGATTTTCATATATTTGAATGCTGTGTACCTGCATTTGCGTTGCAAATCTTTGGAGAACGCAGATTCTTGAATATTTGATTTTAATTGAGTGTATCTTTATTAAATATTTTATTATTAATTGAAATATTTTATATATTTTAATTTTATTAATATATATTTTAATATTTTCATTGAAATATATTAAATATTTTATTAATTGAAATATAAAAAAATATTTTATTAATTGAGATTGGGTGTGTATTTGTCAAGTTCTTAGCTAAAAAAAAGTTGATGGCCATCTTCCGCCGTTGTATCATGCACTATTTGAGGTTTACGGGATTTCTGAAGCAAATCGCAGTTGCTTAGGATATAAGGAATTACATTACTATTTAACTCGCATTTCCGAAGATGGGATAGGCAGGTAGCCGATTCATGGTTTTATCTAAATTGTGCATATTTTGTAATTGAACTTTTTTTGTGAGCATATTTTCCTTATTTCATTATAAAGAACATACTTTGCAACAATTTTTGAGTCATCGCATCTCTTCTCATTGTTAGTTTTGTATTAATTGGCTTGAAATTTATCACTCTAGTTCCATCTTTTTACTAATGAATTCTTTTTTGAGGAGGTGCTCATTCCGAATTCATTCTTGTATAGTTATATTATTTTTTTTTTAATTTAAGGCATCGTATGAAAGGAAAAACGGTATTGTTCAATCCGGGTTGCGATCACGCGGGTATTGCTACGCAAGTAGTTGTCGAGAAAAGATTAAAGAAGGAGCGTGGCCTAACGAGACATGATCTTGGTCGAGAGAAATTTATAGAGGAGGTCTGGAAATGGAAAGATGAGTAAGTGACATATTTGCTTGATAGGGGGGGGGGGTCATTGCAAATTTCGATACCCTCCTGATCGGGAAATTTACATCATTCAGTTCCTCGTGGAGTTTATTTTTGAATGTTTTTCTTCGGAGAGCGATGTATAAATCGGTCAGTTTAATATTAGAATGATATTAAAAGAATGTATTTTTATTGTTTAGGGGATCGAGTTGACAGTTATGAACCTATGCATCTACATTCATCGATTTCTTTTATCTCTTCTGGTTTCGATTAGACGTCCACAAAGTTTTTTTTTTTTTTAAGAAGTAAATATTTTTGAGTCCCTTATTGAAGCAGAGTTGTTGGAAATAGTTGATGAAGTATTGCTTTTATGGTGGAAATAATCGCTGGATTAGAGGGCCAAATCTGCTTGAATTATCGACGCTTTAATTTCCACTTATTAATTTGGGTTTTCGTGGAATTTATTTTGTTTTATTTTCGTGAAAGCTGTCGAAAATACGTCATTTGAATATAAAAATTTAGAAGAACGAAGAACGATGCCATAGATGCGCATAAAATGTTGCATATCTAGTGGGGGATATTGCATCTCCGTTCTTCGACGGAACATTTTTGACGAACAGCTGCTCCTCTTTTTTTTCTCCTTGAATTTTTTCTCAAGATACCTACATCGGCAAAGCGTTCCCTGTCGGGAACTTTCCAGGCGAAAATTCCCATCCTTGCGCCATATTATCCCCTGAACCGTAGACCATCATTAAATCGAGTAGCAGTTGTATTGATGATGGAGAGGAATTTTTTAGGAAAGGAGTGATAATCTACGATCAGCTCCGCAAGATGGGTGCCGGAGTGGATTGGGAGCGCGCATGTTTCATGATGGATCCGAAGATGATGCGGGCGGTGACACATGCATTCGTCGACATGCATGATAAAGGAGTTATTTATCGAAGCAATAGACTCGTCAATTGGTCATGCACTCTTCGATCGGCTATATCCGATATTGAGGTTGCTTTCAAATCATATTTCTTATTCGATGTGGGTTGTTTTTGAAGCATGTCGGAATATTTATCGCTTCTTTTTGTATAGATAGTTTTTTTACACACATTTATTACGTATACAAAAAGAATTGGGCAGAATTCGAGCCTAAGCCTTGAATTCCATGCGATCGACGTTCAAGAAGTAGAGCAGGACCCGAAGACCGTAGAAGTTAGCTGGATCATATCAGGGCAAGTGGTAGCGATATGAAGAGAAATTTATTCGTAATGAATACTCTGTTCATTGAAATAAGTAAATAAATAAATAAATAAATAAATAAATAAATTTTGGTGCAAATTTTAGGAATACTAATTTATTTTGATTTACTACAACAGTTGTGGAATTTATTAACGTTGCAAGTTAGCTGTAAGTTAAATGTGACGAGAACTTTTCTTTTATTTGTATAGAAATCACTGAGATTATTCACGGATATTATTGTGATATTTTGCAATGTACGTTATTATTTGCTCTTTTTGGCACTCTTGCGTAGAACGTTGGCACTCCGGTTGCGAACCGCGAGCGGAGCTGAACAGGTGCTCCGCATTGCGTACGCACCATTACCGTACTCCATACGATACAAGCGAAGACTAGCCCATCACAGAAACTCTAAAACGCAGTGGGAAGACGCAATTTTTTCCCAACATTCAGCTGTTCCCCTACTTCTGAAATTCAGTGTGGGGCGTATTTTAAGGTTCTGAATTGAATGATGAAAAAAAATTCCATGTTTCTATTACAAGTTTTTGAGTTTCCATGATCTACTAAAGCACGATTGCAGAGAACGATGGCCCATCCGGTAAATGCACTTCCCTACCTTTAATTGAGCTGAATTTTACCATGGGGGGCATTATTTGACATTCCAAATTGATTGGCGGGGAAAAACTGCATGTTTCTGTCACAGGTATTGGAGTTTCAGTGATGGGTAGTAGTATTAGCTTACGAAGAGTGCGGAGTACGGTGGTGGTGCGTAGGCAATGTGGAGCACAAGCTCAGCTCCGTTCGTGATTCGCAGTGAGTGCGCCAACATTCTCTGCAGTTGTGCCGTTCTTTTTTTCTTTTTCTTCTTTTTTTTTTTTTATTGTCGAGCGTTATCTAATGGAAGCTTACTGCATGATCGGCTGTGTATTGTGGGTGTTACTCTGAACCTGTCTACCCTTGATTTCTTTTGTGGTTGTGGGTGGTCGTACAGATATATTTTTTTAAATCATTAACTATTACTATTTTTCCAGAAGGCATTTATTCAAGCTTGTTGCATTCCACTACTTACGTAGCAATTCTTCTAGAATTGTTCGATTTAGACGCAAACGTCTATGAAGCACTAATATTTTTTGAGGGGCAAGAATATAGTACAGTATAGTATAATACGGTCCAGGTGGACCTTAGGAAAAATTAGAAATAACGAGGTTTAAGTGTACTTCTGGACAAACACTGCTGCACGCGGTATGTGTATAGCTTAATCTCGTATTGAAGCTACAAACTGATTGTCTGCTTTAATAATAATAGCTGTTATAGGTAATATTCTCTATCTTTTTCAAAGGTTTATTACTTATTTGTATTGAATTCCGAGAATGCAAATCTTTTTTTTTAAATTTAAGAAACAATCGAAAAGGTTTCTTTATATGGAAGCAGTATTCAAAGTTGATCATCTCAACACCGGCATGAATACACATTGCAAGGATATCTTTTGAAACGTTTTCATTGTCGTCTGTTTGAGCAAAGTTCATGCCGATGAATTGGTTTTATATGGCAGGGTAGACTTGCAGGTGGATAAAATCGAGTTGAATGGTCGTACTTTACTTTCGGTACCTGGTCACTCGAAGAAAGTCGAATTCGGTGTTCTCGTTTCATTCGCATATCCTGTTGAGGGATCAGGTTCGTCGTATTTTTTTCTTTACCTGCAAGGGATTAGTACAGATTTTGAGGTTCTTTTATGAGCGGATTGAATATAAATTAAGATATATGAGATTTGAGTATTATTTTGGTTTGAGAGTACGGAATGAATTCTTTTAACTTTGGGTTTTTTTTATAAATACTTATTCTCTATTATTAACGTTTCGTTGTTGTTGTTATTGCTCGACGTTCTGCAGAGGCTATAAAATGTTTATTAATAGTACAGCTAACAGTTTTATAACCTTATGCGCTGCCGCGTTCAGAAGTTTAATTTCAGGTTAGTGAAGGGGGGGGGGAGGATTTTTTCGACTCGTCTTTTATGTTGAGATAGAGGATTTTAATTAAAGTTTGGTATGGATCGGAACGATTTTATGAAATTATAATTTGTATGGGCATAATCCAATAACGTTCCTGAAATATCTAGATTCTGTAGTGATTCTGAAATTGGCAAAGTACCTGCCGCATAATTATGTTTATATCAGCAAATATTGCTCTCTTGTATTTCTGCCTTTTTTCATGCCCAAGGACTACCAGGCCCGGGAAATGTTGGGTTATTGGGATATTTCGATTGGATGGATGTTTTACTTGAAGGTAGTCAGTGAGATTTTGAATATAGATATTACCAGCCTTATGTAACTATTAAGAACCATAAGGAAGAAAAGGAAATCCGCGAACAATAGTGAATTACCTTCTCGATGTTTTATATATTTTCAGAAGGTTTATTGATTTTTTTAATGAATTTAGATGAGGAAGTGGTGGTTGCAACAACTCGAGTCGAGACAATGCTCGGCGATACGGCGATTGCTGTTCACCCCGATGACGATAGATATCACCACCTTATCGGAAAGGTTCTTTTCCATAATATTCTTATTTCATCTAACAAATAGTTTTTCGTTAATGTTTTCCAGTAGTGTCTGACTTCAATCTTTGTCACGTCGGAATGTAAGAGTTTGGGAGAGTAGGTGATGGATTCGGATTCTTTTATAAGCCATTTTTATCCGTCATAATTATGTGAAGGTTTTTTATTAGTGATGTTGTGGGCCGCCTTTTTAAGTTTAATATTTCTTTTTAAAGCGAAATATTTTTGTGCATTGAACTTTCATAAAATATTCCTTGAGAAATTCCCTGTCGCGATTGTAATGATAAGTTTATTGCATTTATTGACAATATAAGTATATTCTTCATACAGTTGATGAAATTTTTTTTTTATTTTTGCATGTGTTAGCTAATTATTGTAAAACCGTTATGCGAACATGCATGCTTTTTTTTTATTCGTGATATTATTGTTGAATGCTACGGAAATGAGGGATTTCCCGGTGGAATCATTTAATAGTGAGTTCAGTGAGCTCCCATTTGCTTTGTATAGGGAAATCAATATGAATAATTCAGTTCTGCAAACATCCGTTCGTGGATCGTCGATTACCAATTGTGGCCGATTCGTTCGTTGAGAAGGAATTCGGAACAGGTGAGCGACTTGCTTTTATTTAGGTTAGCCTTTTTGATTCTTTTGAGCGAGGTCTCATGAAAGGGATTTAAACTCGTTCAGATGGTTGAATACTGCGGTCTTCTATCCAGTGGAAAAACGTTAAGCTTCATGTGGGCTATGAAGAGGTTTTTAAAATAAGTGAAATTTATATGATGGACTTTTTTGTATTTATTTGAATAATATAGGAAATAACTTATCGCCAGTGTTCGCCATCTATAAATGTTGCTTTAAATTTGTAATATTAAAAAAAGACATTTAAAATTAAAAAACATTCATTTTATTGTAAAGTGAAATCTCTCTTTATTTCAGTGGAGTGAATTTTTGCATAGATTAGGTTACGCTTTATCATCGATATTTGCATATTATTGCACACGTACAGATTATTTGACAACGCATTGATCTGTGCGATTCGTTTAAGTTGATCAACTATCGACTTTATTAGCCTAGGCTATGAGCTTATTTAGCCCAGATGATGGCCTGATGATTGACAACTGGCCAAAAGCCTAGAATTTATTAATTCGGAACCATTGGGAATCCATCTAGCATAATATTGCTGAGCTGATATTCTTTTAGTGATCGATGATTTGTACTAATTATTTTAAGGTGCGGTAAAGATTACACCGGCACACGATCACAATGACTATGAAGTGGGAGTTCGTCATAATCTACCATTTATTACAATTTTCACTGACGATGGGGAAATGAACGATAAATGCGGAGAATTTAAGGTGGATTATTACATGATATTTATTAATCTTAGATATTCGAATTATTGAATTCTTTTTTGAATATTATTTTATCGCTAAGAAAATATGAAATAATGGTAATATTTTATAATATTTATGCTTCATTTGTCTCGTTTTGTTAATTTTTGGTGCTTTGAGATTTTTTTTTTAAATATTTAATATTGGGCAGAACTTTGGTGATTTGTGGCTGTTTTTTCCATCAAAAGTAGGCAGATTCTCTTTTTTATTCATTGAGACAATATTGGTATTGTGGACGAGGATGTTATATTGTGATCTCGCGTTATTCCATATGTTATTTCGTTTTGTTGAGTGTTAAGAACGCAATACATCGTATCTGATTATGTTGGCGTTATCGTAATTGTAGAGGGCAAGGAAGTCGACGGACAGTGATATTAATTTTCGAATTTAATATAAATGAATAATCGTAGATTGTTGTTTGGCAGTGGCTTCTGAAGGTGAGCTTATGCGATATGTGAAAGTGGGTATCTGAGAAGAAATTTCCAGAGACTGGCTTATATCTGGGACCCTTTTAGGGTCGTGATAAAAGTGGCCATATTTGGTCATTTTTGGCCATATTTAGCCTAAAATCGTTTGGAGTTGTTAAGCGTCCTGGTAATCACCTTTAGCTTCATTTATATTTAACCAAGGCTTGCATTGCTTGTTCTATAGGGTTTGAAGCATTTATTATCGGGCATATTGTTCATTGTTGGTGCATGTTTATAGGGTATGAAAAGATTCGAGGCTCGAGAAGCAGTGCTTGAAGCGTTGAAGAAGAAGGGCCTATATAGGGATGTGAAGGATAATCCAATGATTGTGCCAATTTGCAGGTACATTTCAGAATATTTTTTTTTAAGTTAGAAGCAAAAATGTTCTCTAAAATGGTGATTGAATCAGAGTTTATCTATGCTTTGAAGTTCGAGTAAGCAGTGAAACTCTGACTTAATTTGAGCCGTATCCTCTCCTTAGAGGGGATGATTTCCTCATCTTTGAGGGTTGATGCATACTCTCCTTGATGTCTTTTCGTGCGCATCCAGCATAAATATTAACTTATGTGAGTGGATGGGAACTTCGGGTTTAGATATCCGTTTATATCCATGGATTCAGATCGCTGACAAATACAGCTATTGATTCGAGGAGCACGAAAGCTCGAGATTCCTGGCCTTTGTGATTCTCGATGGTTTTCGATTTATCTCACTATGGGATTTCTCACCCTCTAAGTATTGCTCTTCGACCTTATTGCTTGATGTTTTTGTCCCCTTCTTACATAACACAAATCGGTACTTAAGTAAAGGTCTTGTGTTACGTTTTACAAAAGATTTCATAGCCGTGGTGAAATAAAATTGTTAATGCAATCTCTGTTCTTGGTATATTTATAAAATGGGAGAAAAAATGGAAAATTTTGAAATATTGTTTTCATTTATCAATTCCTTCATATTTAATAGCCGTTTGTTTGCAAACTATGCAAAAATTTCATTGAATTTAAGTTAACTGATATAATTGATGTAATATCGATGATCGTCGCCAATAGAATGGAATATCAAACGAAATCCTATTCAATGAGATGAATTAATTTCAGTCGTTCAAAAGATGTGATAGAACCAATTTTGAAATCGCAATGGTATGTTAAATGTGATGTTATGGCACAACGTGCAAAAGAGGCGGTTGCTAGAGGGGATCTCGTTATCATTCCCGACTTTCATATCGCCACTTGGAATAGATGGCTTGAAGGCATGAGGTTTGTTTATTAGCTTTGTTCATATTATTTGAAGAAAATAGGTTTTTTTTTTGTTCATATTTTTTCTCTGTCTTCTGCTTCTTCCCCCTCCATTCCACGCATTTCCCCTCCCTTAATCTCAATCATCCACATCTTTTTTCATTTTTGGTTTGGAAGGGAGTTCATTTTGCTGTTTCCGTTTCGTCCACTAAAAGATCAACTCAGCGTTTAGCATTTGTTTTTCACATATTATTCTTCCCTCAGTAATTAAACGGAATTTTTTATTTCTATTTAGAAAATATTTTTTAGAGATTGGTGTATTTCACGTCAACTATGGTGGGGTCATCGAATTCCTGCATATTTTGTGACGGTTGATGATCCTGGCATACCCGAAGGCAATTCTGATGACAATAATTATTGGGTTTCGGCACATAATGAAGCTGAAGCCATCGAGAAAGCGGCTAAGAAATTCAGCGTCCCCAAAGAAAAAATATCCGTTAAATGGGGTAAGTCATTAAGAAACGATTATCGTTTACTTCAGCAATTGGCAGCAGGCAGCTCATCCATCAACTTCGGTTGCAGAGGAGCTCTCAGATGTTTGAGTCGACGTTATTTGCCTCAGAAAATTTGGCTTGCTAACCCGTCCTTCTTTTTCTTGGAGAACGTCCTCCCATTTAGTTTGTATATATCGAGTAATTATGAATTAATTCGACGACGACGAACAGTTCAATCTTTTTTATCAGATTTTCTTGTGGGATTCTTTCCTTTCGTTTGCCCTGGATACGCCTCATAGGTGGTTAAATTAACAAGTTTTTTTTTTTATTCCTTATGGTCTGAAAAACTCTGTTATGAGCTTTTTTTTGATGTAAATGTCATCATCTATCATCAGTGAACGTCCAGCGATTGGTTGGAAGGGGGGAGCAGGGGGAGGGGGAATCGTCCAATATTATAGTTTTCGTTAGAAGTTCTGAAGGGGTAATATTTGAACTGTTGAAGTTGGTCTGCTATTTATCTGTGTAGTGCATAGTGATTTCGATCATTGATTTAACATATCTTCTTGATGTTTATACATAACGAATAAATTTATTTGTAGATGAAGACGTTCTGGATACATGGTTTTCGTCGGGTATGTGGCCATTTACGGTATTCGGTTGGCCTGAGAAGACATCAGATTTGAAGAACTTCTTCCCGGGATCGGTTCTGGAAACAGGACATGATATTTTGTTTTTCTGGGTGGCGCGAATGGTATTCATGGCGCAAGAGCTAACTGGACAGCTACCCTTTAAAGAGGTTATTTCTTGTTATTTCTTAATTTCGTCGGTGAATGACGCTCATTTAAAACATAAGGTTTATAGAAAATTCGAAATGAAATTTTTGAACATTGTCAAGTGACTTTAACTCTGGCTTTTCTCATTTTTTTTTTTCACGTTTTTGATCTAATGTTGCTCAAAGGTAGATAAATTTAAAGACTTCTCTCGGCATGTCGAGTCTCACCTGGTGTATAGAGGAGAATTATAATAAGAGCTGTATAGTTTGGCTTTCGGCTTGTTTCATATGATCAGCGCGCATTATTCTAACTTGAAATGGAGAGGCATTTTATAGTTATCGAAGTATTTGAGAATCTATCAAAGCAAGAGGGTATTAGCTAAGGTTTATTGCTCAACTAAATAGGTGTAAATTAAGGTTTATCTACATGCGATGATCCGTGATGCACATGGACGTAAGATGAGTAAATCACTGGGGAATGTGATCGATCCAATTGATGTCATTCATGGTATATCATTGGCACAACTCAATAAACAACTCGAATCGGGCAATCTCGATCCCAAGTAAGGCAGTCTAATTCGCTTATATATTTAGAGAATTATATTTGAATTGTTCTTGCTAATTTGTTGTTTTAGTTATTGCCCAATTTATGTGGTTTATGAGTGGATTGCTGGGGCGCGAAGGTTTTGGGCAAGGGAACTATGAACTTGCCGTTGATATTAGATTGCTGTTTTTCGCTTTGGACGAGAAGAAGAGATGGAGGCAAGAGGTGAGCAATACATGAAATTTGAGGCACTAGGAGTTGTTTCAGGACGTGGAACCTTTGAAACTCCAACGAATATACTACTTAGAGTATGAAACATTTTCACTACGACCTATTTGCAGGGAGTTGAAGACAGCGAAAGAAGGTCAATCACGTGATTATCCGAACGGTATACCTGAATGTGGTACGGATGCGTTGCGTTTTGCGCTTATGGGTTATACGAGTCAAGGACGAGATATCAACTTAGATGTGCTACGGGTCCAGGGCTATCGATTTTTCTGCAACAAGATTTGGCAAGCATCAAAGTTTACGTTGATGCAACTTGGAAATGATTTCAAACCACTAGCTGAATTCAAGGTTAGTTTATTCGCTCTTTTTTTTTCGGGGGGGGGGGTGAGATCTGAGAAAAATGTATTGTCGTAGTACTTTTTTTCTAGAAGAATCGATTTTCTTCTATATCATAGAAGGTAGTAAGGAGGGATCAATATTAGAAGCAGGGATGAAGCGAGGAATTTTTTTAGTGGAATACAAAACTCCTTCGGGATTCTACAATTTTTACGGAATCTTATATTACATTTACCTGTCAATTTGCATTCTTTTCTCTATGACATGCTACCCGAAGTTTTCAAAGATGGCAATTGCATGTTCCTTTCCCCAGCCCCCGTCGCTCTCTCCCCTTCGACCTTTCCCGACCTTCCGGACTATGCGTTTGCTAGCGGGAGACTTACGTTGGAGTTTGTGAGTGCTTTCATTGTTACATGGAATATTATAGGCAAATCAAGTATGCCGAGCACATCGAGATGTAGTTTATGTTTAGCATCTTCGAGTACGACCATTCTCAAGCACTGAGTTAGTTGAGCATATTTGGTGGAGGCATTGAAATTTTTCTTATTTAGATTGTGGTACCATTATTTATTCATTGATATCTATGCAAAGATTATTATAAAGTTGTTTTAGTTATCTGGATCAGAATCAACTTTGGATAAGTGGATCCTATCGCGATTGTCGTTTGCAGTTGAAGCATGTGAAGCAGGCATGAGCTCATACACTTTTCATCAAGCCACTAGTGCTATGTATAATTTTTGGCTATACGATTTCTGCGATATCTACATCGAAGGCTCAAAACCGGTTCTTATTAACGGTTAGTAATGACTCATTTTATTATTTGATTATCGAAACAGTTTATCAGCGATCTTTCCATATAATATTTGCATATTCCGATTTGCATATTTGTTTGGAAATTTTTATTGTATTTTGATGTTGTATATCGTTTGGGTGCAAATGTGATTAATAGAAGAGCAAATGATAGCGAGAGGAAAATTCGTTGAAAAGAAGGATTAAAAAGGAAGAGATGTGATTGCATTTAATAGTGACTTATTTCCCGTCATGATTTGAACTCTAATACGAAGTATCGATTTCGTCTGGATATTATCTCGGTATCTTCCGATTTCTATAATTTTAGCGTTCATTGGTGCTATTGCTGAATTTGATTGTTAAGCTTTTGTTTGAGTTTCGATGTTTCTTCCAATCAAGCTTAGATTATGAAATTTGTCAACAAAGGTCGTGAGCACAAGCTGAGGTTGGGCTGTATTAAGTTTATTCTCGTGTTAGCACTGTGATTTGAATTCCAGCTAGATTTCAGTATCGCCCTCTTCGTATCTTTTTCCTTCTTTCTTTGAGCAAGCTTTTGCTTATAACTTTGAGCGCAATTATGTGCAACTCTTTCAATATCCATTGTTGCGATGAAATTAGTTCAGGTGATCCAGAGATTGTTTCGACAACTCGTCAGATATTGTATACGTGTGTCGACACGGGTCTACGTCTTTTATCACCATTCATGCCTTTCATAACGGAAGAGTTGTGGCAACGACTTCCTCGAAGACCATCAACACATAAACAACCTCTCAGCATTTGTGTTGCTGAATATCCCGAAGTGGAACAGGTAACGTTCGCTTTCTCTTTCTTTCTACACATTTGTTCTTTAGAATAGGCAGTTTCCTTTATTGGCTTTCTATATTTAAATCCCTCGCAGTGTTCATATTCTCTCTCTTGTCCTTTCTCCCTCTCTGTCTCGCAATTCCCCTTCCCTTTACTTCCCCACTATGCCGATTAGGGTGAACGCTCCAGGAGGAAGCCTTAGAGGTAAATCTTCGTTCCACGCATATGGACTTAGCCGTTTAAAGGCTATTTTGTTCGCTATTAGTAAGGAACAAGGATTCAGCAATGAAACTCATTGAAAATTGCTTTAAATT
Organism: Baylisascaris procyonis; assembly: GCA_037389465.1. Lineage (NCBI taxonomy): Eukaryota > Metazoa > Nematoda > Chromadorea > Rhabditida > Ascarididae > Baylisascaris > Baylisascaris procyonis. The sequence continues at coordinate 1,038,256 of JAZARR010000213.1, read as the reverse complement.
AATACAGTCCTTTTCTTATTGGATTATTGGATTGTGGTGGATGCTTATTGCAAAGAAATGCAGTCTGCGACAGAGTCTAAATATTGTTTAGTGAGGTGACTGCCAAACTGGGCGCCAAGTGAGCAAAATTCTGCATAGTGACCGTGATTAATAGCAATGAGTTAATAAGGCAGGGGGATTAGAGAGGAGTAAGAGAATCATGGTCGTTCATGTTTTCATGGATGACATTTGTCGGGCGTTTAAGTATATTTCGTAATTAATATGGACGCATTATTTGATTTTTTTGACTTTTATATATTTCGGTACAACTCTCTAAGAACGTAGATTCGTCTACGTTCGTGTGTGATGGTGATGTGCCATTTATTGATTAAGGTATATTGCTCTGATTGTATTCATATATTGGTAGTGGATCTAAAGAAGAAAAGTGATTCTTCTTTACCAAAAAAAATTATTTCGAAAATTGGTTTTTTTTTTATTTGTAGAAGCGAAATAGCTTTAGAAAAAACTATTACGAATAAGGGAGCATCAGATACTTGTAATTTTTGGCCAAAGACTAGTTGGTAGTCCTTTACTTTATTTACTTTAATCGACAAAGCATTCATTACGAATAGGTGTCTCTTCATATCACTTCCACTTCCGCTCAACTGAAGTTATAAGGTAGCGTGCGGGTTAGGGCTTAGGCTGGTCTCCTGCCCATCGGATACTGACTAGTCGATTCATCGTTATTCCGCCCAAGAAGAGAGTTCTGACTTGCTCCACCCCTTCGTCACTATGGGGCACTTGGTTGGGGTGACTTGGTAGGACGAAGCCAAATAGTCTGGTCGGAGCCCTCTTTAAACGACTGCGCAGTAAGCAATACCAACCGATGAATGTTAGTAGTCCGTAATCTTTATTTAATTAATCAATTTTATTTGTATTAAATAAGCGGATTTTAATTTTAGTATAATTATCGAAATGAGGAACTAGAGAGCCGTGTTTCACGTGTGATGGAAATCGTGAAAACAGTTCGTTCATTACGATCCGATTATGATCTAACCGCCAAAGTGAAAGCTGATTGTAAGTTGAAGTCTACGTTGTGTTTTATAATGTGGGTGGTCTTTGAAATTTAAATTATTGTAGAAGGATAGTTGAAAGTTTGAGTAATAAAATATTTGAATCTTAGCAATTGAATTCTCATGAGACGGAAGTAGAATATTGTCTAGGATGGTAGATAGCTGGCAGGAGCAATGAGGTTGAAATGCTGTATTTGAATGAAATATTTTCAGTGGGCAGTGTTTTTTTGTTGTTTTAAACTTTGTGTTCATTTATCATTGAGGATCACTCAATCAGAAAAACGAATGTTATGCGAGAGGAATATATAGGGGTCTTTAGATTAAATGAATAATGATGTGTGTTAAGTAGGAATAATGTAGAAAAAATTGCTTTAGTGTATGTGACGTTCATGGAGAGAGAAGACGCTGATGCAGTGGGTGATCTTGTAACGTTGATCTCTACGCTGACTTCATCGCAGATGGTTATTGAGCTTAATTTTTATTTTATTTTTTATTAATTATTAAAGGAGATTTGTTCAACTACGTTAATGTTATGGATTACTTTTGAAAAGTTCGAATTTGAGTAGTTTTTTTTTAATTTGTTTTTAAAGTAAATTGCAAGGTGCAGCAATTATGACATAATGGAGCTGAATATTATTCACCTGCGACCGTGATTCGCCCGGTATAACTCCAACTTTTGACGATAAAAAGGAGACATGATTTGCCTTTCAATTGTTTATTGCATTTATTGCAAGTGAAATGTTTATTGAAGCAGCGTTAGTGATGGCTGCAAAAAGAGCATTAAATATTTAATTTTTTTTTTCTTATAGGAAAAGATGGGCGCAGATTTTTTTATTTGCATTCTGAAGGAAATTGATGTAAATTTTTACGTTGTGGTAAAAAAAAAAACTTCAATTGATAGATTGCCAGTCAACAGGTTCAAAGATGACCAATTAAATTAGGCAATTGTTGTGATGTAGCTTAAGATTCCATTGCATTTACTATATAGTTCACTTCATTGCGATGTTTATGATAACGGAGTGTGTTAGAAGTTACTAGATGATAACGCTTTATGATAAAATGATAACACTTTATCGTGCTAATATAATTTATGGGATTTATGGGGTGATAAATGCTGCAAAATGGAGTATTGTTTTGAGATTCCGCATCAGTTGATGAAACGGGTTGCAAGCCTTTATGATGTTTTTTTTCTTTGATGAGAAAGGTCTGTGCAAAAAGTATTTGATATTATTTTATTATTTCTCTAGTAAATTTTTATGCATGAATTGTTGCTTTGTATTCATAATCACTCACGTTTAGGTATCGATCCTAACAGCAGATCAAAGTTCGCAGATTCCGAAAGGATGTGCTCAAATCACTGTTTCGGCAAAATGCAAAGCTTCTCTTGCATTGCAGGTAAACTGCTTAGCGTGAAAAATTTATTTTTATTTATATATTTTTTAGAAATTTATAAAAATTTTCAAAAAATTGGAAAAATAGCATTAAAAAGTCAGTTTTTTTCTAATTAAGATTGATTGTGAGATCTGAGATAGAGGCAGATGGGGAGGAGGCAGTTGGGAGTTGCAAGAGAAGCGTAAATGAATTCTGAGAGAGTAATTGCCATTTCGGCATCAGAAGGATTTTATGCCTAGCCTATTCGTTTCTTGATCTTATTTATTTTATTTTATTTCACATATCACCTTGTTTTATAAAGGGAAGAAGTTATGTTGTATGAGCGAATCGTTAAAGTTGATGATTAGCTGTCATATGCAAAATGAGTGAGGTAGATTTAAATCAGATGAGACTATTGATAAAGATAGTATGTGTTGAATTCTTGCAACGAAGGTGGGCAATTTTTTTTTCTTTGAAGCGTGTTTGAAGCTTAGCGATTTTTGAATGAAGTGTATTTGTGGTGCCAAACCGATGGCTATGCTTGTTTTGGGGGGTCTGAGCTTTGTTTTAATTATAAGCACATCTCGGTTGGCCATTAAAAATTTCTTGTTAATGCAGGATATTATCGATGTGGCTAAGGAACTAGCAAAATTGGGCGACAAGAAGGCGAAATTGGAGTCACAACTTCACAAACTCGATGAGATTATGTCGAAACCGGATTACGAGCAGAAAGTGCCACTCGGTGTGAGAACGAACAATGCTGAAAAGGTAGGTAATTCATGGATTGTTAATGTTCATTTTCATGCTAACACCTTAAATGGTGATTGATATAGGTGTTCAGGTGATTTGAAGCCGAAAATTTCAGGCATTAATTAAGGTGTTTTGCCAGTTATTATATAGTTTTTACTCGATTATAATTGATGCATTTTGGAAAAACGGAGGCGCAAAACTTTCACTGAAAAAATGAAAGTGTGAAGATGATGCTTGGCTTATAAAGCAGTTTCAGATTCGCTCTCTCTGTTCTATGTAAGGTGATTTAATCTTATTCTTTATCGCCCAATTTCATAAACTTATCACCTTCTATCGTTCGTTAATATGCTTTTAATAATGCCTCCTTTATTGCGCCTTGTTTATACCTTGTTTGACATGAAAAGATTATAGTTATATTAGTCGACCTAGAGCCAAAGAATTAGGCAACTCGATGCGATGAGAAAGAGAGAGCCGACTTAAAAGAACACCTGGATTTATTGGATTTTTTTGTGCTTTTGATATCTCATATCTATTGCAGAAGGATTCGCTGTGCATTGAATTGAAGCACATCAACGAAGCTGTCACAGCGCTTAAAGCATCCGAATGATTCTTGTGGATTAGTGGATTATTCCGAATATTCTGTTTTTGAATTCTCAAGAACTCATCTTCTTTGCGATGCAATCATTGTAATGGAATAAACACGTTTTGAGAACGATACAGTACGCCTAATTGAATCATTTCGTTTTGAGATCAATATGAATTCTGTGATATTGTGGATGGCGATCATATATTTATTTAAAGATTTTTTTATTGTGTTTTCATGTTTCATAATCATAGAAATCACTTATTTTCGGAAATTTGATAGATTGGGAGGAGGGAATAGGCGGGTGGATAAGTGATATTTCAAGCGGATTCCGCTTGATGGGTATCTGCTGCTTCGTAATTGATTTCTTTATGTTTTATCATTACAACCACCTTTTAACTTATCGCATATTTTTTTTAAAATCTTTTGTTGTTTACGGTACATAGATATTGTTGTTTTTAAGAAAATTATGAGCAGTGGACTTTATTGTTTTGTTCTTTTCTTTTTTTTGTTTTAGGAAAATATTCAACAAGTGAAATATTTGATTACCTTTTCCGGTGTTTTTGCCTCAATGAATGTGATGTTGAGAAGTTTTGGCAGCAATGAGTATTGCACGAAAATTCCGTGATTGACAATAGATTAATATTGCGGTGGTAAAGATCGGCCTATGAAACGATAATCCAATTTTTGAATTTCTATAAGTGGATGAAGCGGCAATGATTTTTTTCATGCTCTTATTGAATATATGAAGGAAAAAACTTAAGGATTTGGGTTAGGTATCGTGAAGTTCGAGTTTACATGCTTTTGATGGGGTCTTTTTGAATAATGACCTTCAATGTTCGATAATTTTTTTTTTAATATGGAATGGGAAGTAGTTTGGCATTTTGCAATCATCTCTTATGCCTTCATATAAAGGTGATCTTGTTATGGTCATTTTTTTGTTGTTCTCTTGTTGAGATTTGCTAATTGTTTTCAATAAAGAGTTATAATTATTTGTGATGTTTTTATTATAACGTTATGTATCCTAACTTTCACCTATATCTAATTATTCATTAGATTCGTTTAAAGAATTGATATCTACAGTTTTATAGGAATCATTGCACTTGCAGTAGATGAAATTTGCATAAAATAAGAGTTGGAAATTCACATTGAAATATGTAAAAATAGTAATGAAGGACATATTATTGGCCGAGTTCTATTTTGTAATCTTATTTATTTATATGCAATATAGAGGGTACAGGAATGCAGTATTTAGTCGTAATAGTGCGTTAATATGGCCTTTACCGCACTTAGAGGCATTCATAACTATATCGTTCTGGGCAGATCAACTCCCCTTGTAAATTTACATATTTGTAAGCATTTACATTATATATTTAGGTATACCCTTTTACATGTAAGTGTGCGTTTGTATATATATATATATATATATATATATATATATATATATATATATATATATATATATATATATATATATATATATATATGAAGGTGGGCTGAATACTAAATATCAGCATTATTTGGTGCAACTATGCAAGTAGTGTTTATCAAAATTTACTTGTGAAGGGTTTAATTTGAAATAAACTTAGAGGATGTTGAGTTTCTCTTTAATTGGTTAGGAATCGATTGAATTATCAAGTATTTTTTTCATAGAATCATGAAAAGATGCCATGGATCTATCAATAAGGAGGAGTCTAATGGACAGCCGGCTGGCGTTTATGATGATGTAAGCAAATCGCTTAACTATCATCTCAAACAGGATTATGCGGCAATTATAGATGTACTGTTCACGAAGAAGTTCTCACTTAAAGGCAACAAACCGGAAGTTATTAAAAAGCGTACGGAAGTATTGCGCGAGTTGGGTTACCTGGAAACGCAATTAAATGATGTAAAGGTATCATCTGACGTTTATATTTATTTCTTTTATTCAATTGGCATAGTATTTACTCCTATATATAGTAGTAATAAACGGAGTTGAGTTCACCCGTATAAAATGGAAACAGCAGAAGTTAAGTTTACCTGTGTGAAGTAATTTAACTTAGTATAATGTTCCATTTATAATCGAGGCCAAGTTTACCAGTATAATTACAACCTAAATGCCACGTACTTATTTGCAGTCTCAAATTCCCTCTGATCAATTGAAACAATGGCGTTTACATACAAAACGAACACATCCAATGCGACCGCTAGCGTTACAACTTTCGCAGCAATATGAATTACAATGTTGCTCACAAGCATTTTGCAAGTTCTATGAGTTACTTATACAATTTCCGATTCTCTGTGAAAAACGGAACGATGCATCCGGAAATGAATTCAGGTTTGTTTCCGATTTGTTGCTTGTCTAGTTTATAGTGCTTCTAAATATCATGTGAATTTAAAGGCAACTAGTTTTTTTTTTTTTCATTTTCAGTTCAGTTGTTCAAATTGTTTTACAAATCTATGAGAATATTTAATAATGGGCTGCAATCCACATCGTTTCGGTTAGGATCTGGAAGTACATACAGAAATAAAAATCTCGTTGTTTGATCGTTTGCCTGAAAAGTCTGCTTTGAACAGGGAAAAAGTTTCGGCCTAATTTTGGCGATATGATTGTAAGACAGCTAAATATATAAATGGTTGGGAGAATGTTTTATGAGTATGGAATATAAACAATGTGCTTCTTAACTTTTATATATTATTTTTCTGTTGTTGTTTATATGGGCATCCCTTTGCGGTGTTTCCCCATTTTTGAATTGTAGGGGCAAATTTTTCCCGTCTTTTTTATAAAGACTAATGGAGAGAAATTTGAGAGAATTAGAGAAAGAAGGAAGGAAAATTTAAGCTTTTAGTATTTTTAGTATACTTTACTATACTACGAATAGTTCTGTTGGTATAGTGATTCCTAATATGGTTGTGAGATGCACTCGAAGTTCGAAAGAAACAGGAGGTACTTTAACGTAATATATCTGGTATAAAGGGAATTTTATTCGAGATAAGAGAGATCTTTGAATAAGGTATGGAGTAGGAGTTTTTAGTCGATGAATTAGTTTATTTGTTCATGTGGTTTTATAATTTTTGAAATTTTTCATGCAAAATTCCTTTATATGATGCAAAAAGTTGAACCGTTCACGAATGAATAAAATATTTCGCATGTCAGATGTCAATTTATATAAAATAGCTAATAAAACTGAATATTGTCGAGTATTTTTCATGAGTATTTAAGTTGGTTCGTTTCCAGATATGGAAAATTAATTTTTTTTCTTCAGGTCACTGCATTTATGTGAAGCTCCTGGTGCATTTATTTCTGCGCTCAATGTTTATCTTCGACTTATGAAGCCGAATTTGAGATGGCTATGGAAAGCGAATAGGTTCGAAATGTTTTATGTAATTGTTGTGGTTCAAAATTCCACTGAAAAAAAATGTTAGGGAATGATTGCAAAAATTATCCCCTCAATTTTTATTCACTCTCAATTTTAGTGAGTTCAAAGTGCTTGAAGAATTTAATATTCTTTTAATCCAATCTATCATCTTTCTACCTCATTTGTCTTTTTACGTAATAAAGCGAAGATTTTTGTTTTTTTTTTGTTCTAATAATTTTTTTTCTTTTCAATTAAATACAAAAATTTTAAATTCAGTGTAAAGCTGCGCGCTGATTAATGCAATTTTTTTGTTTTAATTTTAGAAATTTATTTATTAAAACTTTTATCTTTCCCATCTTGACTAAAGGAGTTCCTGCTTTCCCATTTAGGAATTCTTAGCTTTGCTAATAATCATTAAATGAAATTTCATCTGCTTATTTTCAACCTTTCTTTCATCTACTTTTTGGTTTTATTTTTTAAAAAAAAGTTGTCGTTTCTCTTTTCAGGTGTTTTTTTTCACTCTCTATTAAATTCAAAAATGATTTCTTACGTAATTTAGTTTAAATCCACATTATGAATGGAATCGATCGAGCGATATGTTTCTTGATGATGAACTTATAACGAATACATATTCGAAATGGTTATTCGGTGAGGATAATAGTGGTGATATTTGTAAATGGACTCAGCAATATCTTATTCATATCGTCAATTCTCATCAACGATTTCATCTTATCACTGCTGATGGTAGCTTATATTGCCAGGTAGTGATTAGTTATCATTGCTTTTATAGGTATATTAATTAATGATTAGTTATCGTTTCTCCTATATTGTAATGTCGCTTAGAAGTTTTCCTTATCAATATTCTCTGCTTAAGAGTTTTTCAATTTCGGCTTATAAGACTGACTACTATAAAGTTTTATTTGTTTTGAAAACTTTGGCTGCTTTTTCTGGTATGCGCTTATGACTGCTATTTCCCAAATCGACCTAACTATATCGCAATTCTATATTCCTATTTCAGTTGAAATTTGTCTGGGAAGGAATGTGAATCATCGTAGTTATTTGCATAATATAGCTGTATGTGTATTTTGAATGTTTCTCCTTTTTCATCCTTTATAAATGTAAATAATTCTCTTTTAGAGTAGAATTTGTGCAAATCGGGGATGCGTACAGTTCAAATTCTCTAGGTAGAGGTCAAGGTATCGCTGTGTGAACATTTCATACATATATGTAAAAGATATGAAAGGGAAAGAATATTTTACGTAAAGCTTTATTACTAGCTTTTCCGGGTTTTTAAGGAAAGCAGGCGTAATATCTCTGTAAATTTTTAAGGATGATCCATCGAATCAAGAGCGCATCACATATCCGCTGCTTGAAACTGAGATCAAAATATCGCTGTCATTGCTCGAGCCTGGTGGATCGATGGTTATAAAAATGTACACCATGTTTAGAGAGGAGACGGCGCTTGCAATCCTTCATTTAATGTCGCGTTTCGAGGACATCCACCTATACAAGCCATCATCAAGCAAACCAGGCAATTCTGAGGTATTTCAATTTCGGCTAGTATCTAATACCTTTTATAGTTTCCTCTTAAAGTTTGTTTCATAGTTTACAGTTTATAGTTTATAGTTTATAAAAGGAAAATGTAGCATAGAATATTCTAACGATAGAATTGTCTTTCTTTTATATTTAAACGGTTGGTAATGTTAGCAACAGAGGGGCTTTTAAAGTTTATGTTTTAGATTAAAGCATAAACTTTAGAAGCCCTTTAGAAAACTTTAGAAAATATTATATATTTTCCCATCCAAGAAGTATTTTCCGTCCACTGCTGTCTAGCTATTTCTGATTGCAGTTCACTTATATTTAATTTAATCGATATAATTTTTTTGTCATTTTCCTGTCCAGTTTATTTGACAGTTTCGCCAACTATTTGATAAGTCTTTGTCTTTGCAATTTCTAATAATCTGTAATGATTTATAATATAAACTTTTTAGTGCAGTTATTTATTTTTTCATTTCCATTAATGATCATTTTTTTTAAATTTTATTACTGGGGCGATTTTAGTCGTTTTTAGTCTCTTTTTTTGTGTATTTGAACACTATTCCTTTCATTTTTTGAATATTAAAAAAAAAAACTTTTATTGTATTTTATGTTGAGGTTGATTGAATATTGAATGAAATCTGCTGACCTTAGCGTAGCATATTTTCGGATAATTTATTAATCAATTGTTCCATTAGTAAACAAAGGGTGGAAATTTAAGGAATCCACCTCCTTGTCTTCTCTTTCCCATCCTTTACCCTCCTCCTTCCTTACCCTTCCCTCAGAGCAATTAAACGAATGCAGCGGTGAACTTCCTGCTACCTCATTTAGATCCGCTTGAGACGATCACCGTATTCGCTCACTTCCAAAAATTTTCACTTTGTTCATCCTTCAAAGGTTCTCTTTTATCATTGAAGAACGTATAGTTTTTCCGACTCTCGCTCTCTATTTCCCTTAGTGTATAATCTATGAGTAATCAATTAGCATATTGCTACTTATAGAGTAGCTTTTACTTATATAGTAAGGTAATTACAAGTTATAGAATGGGGTGACTGCTTATGTAATGGACTAATTACTATTTATGTAATAGAGTAATTACCGTTTATAAAATGGAATGAATACCATGCAGGTGATGTAATGTTTAGGTATATTTGGTGTGTAATGGATATCTATCAGAAGAGTTGCGTGACGGGAACGATTGCATAAATGATGACATCGCGTGGACGGTAATATTTGCTTTATCACATTCTTACTGTTTTATAAATTAAACTTATTAGCCTTATGATATGTAAAAACAGGAAAGACAAATTTTGGTTCTAGATGGTGCTATTTTCTTCCCTATGCTAAGTGACCTTATTTGAATAGTTGTTTTTATTAAGTATCTAACTTTCGGTATTTATTATTCATTCCTATATCTATTAGCAAGTATAAAATTAGTGTTTAATTAGGTAAGTGCCAAAAAATCCTCATAAATCCCACAAAGCTTTATGCTGCACATTAACATAAAGCATATAAGACCATATTGATGATATTGCACATAAGACCGTATTGATGATTTTATGTGGAAATTGGCTTTCTACGTTCGAAAAAGCTGAAAACTTTGAGGATTAATTTAAGAAATAAGTATCACAATTGTCTGCAATATAGCATTAATTATGCAGATGCTCAAGAATGTTAAACTTTAGCAATAACCTAAACTCATGTGAGGTGGCTGCTTATTCTTTCAGAGCAAACGTTACATATTATGTACAAGATTAATTCCCCAGATTTGCACTCGAAATTCATATTATCGCTTGCAGTTAATTCTAGCAACAGTGAATATTTCATCTGAAAGGGAGGTACAGGAGGGCGGAGCCTCCTGACCTTGATTTTAGTGATGGAATAAAAAATATGTAAAGGAGGGCGGAGCCCCCTGATGTTGATTTAGTACTAAAATAAAATTCATATAGTTCGTAAGTTCGTATCCTCATTTCTACCCGCAAATGATCATAGTTTCGGTTTGTATCTTCTTCTTGGATTCTTATATTTTTTTCTTATATTCAACGATATCTTTTTCTTGGACTCATTTATTCACGATTTGTTCACTGTAATAATTAATTTATGTGAAGTTTCTATACAAATGTGCTGTAATTGATATTTTGGAATTTTTTTCTCGGCAACCGAGAGATCTATGCAGCTTTGGCTTGCTTCATGCAATACAGCTTTGAAAGCTCTATCAAATGATATATAGCTTACTATACCTGGAGAGAAGAGCTGAAAACTGAATCGAGCGGTCAGAATTTCTGAAATCTCGATTTTTGCAATTTTGGGGGTTCTCGTTCTAGGCCGCTATTTGATATGGCGCTAAATGATCTTCTGATTTGTCATCAGCTCGCCGAGACCACTCCAACGGTATATGGAGTACCGCCTGAGGACAAATACAAGCCGAGAAAAAAGCTGCCAAAAATCGCATTTTTTCGTTCCTAAGGGGTAGTACAGGGAAATTTTGGAAAAATACTTTTTTCTCCGATTTCGATGATTTTTGTATCAAACGATAGATCTCAATGAGGTGATTACGATCATATGCATACTACCTGCGTTTTTTGTGTTTTCTGGGAAATTTCGGATACTAAATGTTGTACATGAAAAGAGTTCGTAATCGAGAGAGAGGCAGACACTAGCTTGAGTATGACTCTTGCACTGAGAGCTCAATATACAAGTGTCGAGATGGCTGGGTGATTGTTACAGTGGGCCATGGGTGCGTGCTATAGTGGTTCATTGACAGTTTTTCGATTTAAATTAATTTTTTCAGGATTTTATCAGAAAGCGATAAGTTGAACTCCGTCCCAGAGGAAGGGTTCGGTCCAGACATTTGCGCACAACGGATTCAATACTCACTTTGACCATATTTTTTGAATAATTATTTCGGGTCATATTACGGCTGCAAGTGGTCCAATTTTGATACGGGTTTGAATACTCCGCTTAGCATTATACGAGTAAGGTGAAAATAACTGTACAGTGTCGCACAGACTGAGTATGCGCGCACGGCATCGCCGCACAGGGTGCTACGCGCAGTATGGACTGTCATTGACGATATCTCGGCTCCGGATGGAGCAATTTTGATACGGTTTTGACTGACTGACTTCGCGTTACCTGGAATGCGAGTGAAAAAAATGCGCGCGCGGCTGTGCCGGGCGCACGTTGTCCCACGAGCTCGCTATCTGTCCTAAGTCATATCTCGCTTCGGGATGGACCAATTCCGATCCGTTTGTTTTATTCTGTTCTGTAGAATATGCAGAAAGTATGATACGCATAGCTTCGTGGAATTCACGCTAGTTATATTTATAGACTTGATTCGTCTTCGCTTGTTTATTTGAATGCTTTCAGAATATATTGGAGTGTTGCCACTTCTTCCTTGATCATCAAACACAAGCTATCAAGTTCAATTTGGCTACATTCGCCGTTGGACGAAGTTACGTTAAGGTGCTTATTTGTTTTATTGTTTTTTCATTATTGTCAATAATAAAATACTTCCTAAAATTTTTATAAAGTTTAGCAAAATGAATAAAAATTTTTAAGGATTGTTTTTTGATATCAGTTGGGATGATAGGGGAAGCAATATGACGAATGTAATGGGGTTGACATTTTTTCTTCGTATCAATAAGTTGAGCGATAAGTTTAATCAGATAAAAGGAGCAAACTAACAGTGATGCGTTCTTTGCATGCGCAAAGAATTGAAACACTATCGAATATGCTTTGAGGTGAGAAATTTGCGTCATTTATCATTTACCCAAGCGTCCGGTCATGTATTCAAGTGATAGGGGGTTAGAAGACCGGTATAGGGAGGGATTGATTTGATTTTGAAGAAAAGGGAAATGGAGAAGGAGAAATAGCCAGCCATAATTATAACCGGAGAATGTGTTGATCGAAACGGTGGCTTGTTCATGTGCTGGTGGGCCGATCCCTGAAACTAAGATCCTAGCAAACAAGAATATTTTCAAAAATAAAATATCTCGGAAGAAATAAGAGCAAATAAAAACTGAAAATATCATTTCTATAAAATTGAAGAAAATATAATATATCAAAAATATTTAATATTTTCATATTTGAGTATATTTTTTCCTCGTATCATTAACGTTTGTCATTTATAAATTCTTCAGCAAATTGTTGCTGATGAGAAGAGACGTGCTCAACAAACTTTCAAACAGGAAATGGGGACGGCAAATTTCGAATATTTTAGCCGTGAAATGTGGCTTCGAACATACGAATCGTATGACACAACTACATCAAGGTAAATTTTGCTGCGTTTTTTTTTTCAATTTTTGACAACTCATTGATGAAATATTTTATAGAAGGCAATCTGCTCTCTTTTTTCGCGTTCCGTGCAAATATTAATGCATTCATATATGAGAATTTCCATCTCTTGTTTTACTTATTATCTGTTTTATTTATTTAATTTAGTGCTATTGATCAGTTTTTTTGATGAAATCACCTTCAACATGCAAATTTTGCCAATAATTTTCTTCCAAAAATTCTAGAAATGTTATCTTTATAATTTGAATTGCAGAGAAAATCCATGGCAATTCGGAAAAGCTAACGATATAGTTGAACGACTGAGGAATATAACTTTCGAAGGCGCAATGCAAGCCACTGAACAAATGGTTTGTTTTTTTTTTAAACTTCTGTTCATGTGGAGTTTTTTTTTTGTGCACATTTTGTTTGAATTGGAAACTCCCTTTCTTTGCTTGATAAAGTCGCTAATTTTAATACCGCTTCGATGTAGCTATTATATGGTGTATAGCTTAGAAATGTATAGCTTAAATTATTATATAAGCAAATAACTCGAGTGATTCCTTAACGTTTCGAATCGAAAAATGCATGATGAGTTCCGAGATGATTGAGAATGACAGAGAGTATCCGTCCAAAACGGAGGGTGATTTAATGGAGACGAAAGAGATGGTGGAGAGAGGAGTACTGATCTGCGGAGGGTGGAGTGGCTGTGGGGAAAATTGGAAAATTCCACACTAAGCGCTTTGGCGGTTTGTGCAATTTCCTACTGTTATAAGCTCCAAGTTTTTAGAAAATTTTGCTTCAGCTTGAAAAGCATCTCTGTTTTCTGACTATAAGATCGAGCAATCGCGAATATTCTTCCATTCTTCTTTCCTTTGCCGTCCGTTTCCCATTACTCTTTTTCTCCTGCTTCATAGATGGCTATTCACGGTCATACAAAGGATTTTAGTAATCAGTCGTCAATTATTTTTATTGATTCGAAAGCAATAACTGAAGGAAATCGTGTCTTCGTGATTTTATTTTATAATTCAACTGTTACAACATTTAGCGGAAGAGTAATTTTTAATTTCATTTTTCATCATCTCATCATATGTTCCCTCTTTTTTTTCAGCTTTTGGAGGAGTGCTTAAATGCTCATCTCGATAGCAATAAAGTGCATTTCCCAGTGCAAGCATGCCTCAATTGTGAGCAATGTGAATGGTTACATTTAATGGAAGAAGGGGATGTGAATGAACCATTTAATATTTTTGGATTACCACCTATAGGTGATACGTCTCTTCGTATTCGACATTCGCTTTTCATCGACGTTTCTACGATAGCACTCGCAGAAGCGACTAATACGGTATGGGTTGTCATTACGTATATAATAGAAATTCAAAAGCCTTTAAGGTTAGTTTTTAGATGGTTACAGTGGAAATCACATAAAGATTTTGACTTATTTGCAGTATTGAAATGAAGTGAATTTTTCGAATGTTTGAATAGAATAGCTCTTTTTCCAACTCTTAATTTTTCCGAAATGTTCTAGTAGTTCTTACTTCTTCGAAATGCACCAATATCCCTGACTCGGCAGAAGATTTTCGTAATTATAAGGTGTCTCTCAACGGTTCTTCATTTTTTTGAATGTGTTTCGTATCGACTATAGTAAATTAGCTCTTTTGTATTAAATTTCTAAGAATCGAAAAAAGATGATCAACAAAATGAGAGGTTTGATTAAGCTTTAAAGTTTTCAAGTTTGTCGATACCGTGTCGATTAGAATAATACTTCGTACCGTATCGATTAGGATGAAACTTCTTACCGTATCTATTATGATGAAATTTCAATGGTGGTAGAATATGGTGTCATTATAGGAGTTGCTTGATCTATGTTCGTCATCGTTTTTGTTGAACAATCGATCATATATTCCACGTGAATTCTTTGTGTCGAATGCATGCACAACGGAAGTGGAATGTGAAACAATGACACAGAGGGATTGGCTTCACCTTTTAATGCAAATTTGCCATCGTCGATTAGATGTTAATTCAACGGTATTTTATTGATTGATTTGTTCGTGTAATGAGGAAAAATTATAAAATTTAAATAATTATTTCTAGTTTATCCCAATAGTCATTGATTTATATATTAAGCCAAACGATTGATTAAAAGAAAAGAAGGAGCTCTTCGATATTCTTCCGGAGTTTTTGATTAAAATCCATAGTTTTAATGAATCTTCATTCATCTTTCAACAATTTGGCTTGATAGTAATATTCTCCAAATGGATGTATTCGCTATTAATCGACTGTAATGAATTTTACGATTCATTAGCAATCATATTTAGTATAGCTTAATTATATTAATATTAGAGTCCACTCTAATAAAGCACCGGATAGTCCAGGTGCTTTCATGCTACTATAGATAGGAAACTACTGTTCGCTATATTTGGCCTTTTACGGTTCATTTATATCTCTATTCAAGTTTGTATGGTTCTGTTATCTTTCCACATTAGGCTTGGTCTGTCTTTGAATGTTTCTGTAAAGTTTCTAGTCGCTCATTATTTCAGGCTATTTCTTCTCTTTCAATACGAAGCAATCGACCTGTCTTTATCTTAACTCGATTTGCAGCCTCTCTAATCATATATTTATCAATGTTATTTTCTGAAATTTCACTATCAACTCCAATCGCTTTCAATAATGATGCAAGCGAGATTATTTCTTGTCAACAAATTGTAAGTTTCTATCGTGCTTTTTGTTTTCCTTTGAAAGTTTCTCGTTTCGATAATGGTTGTGTCTCACAATTGAATATTTCTACTGTGGCGATAGAGTTATGGCTAAGCGGGAGGTAGATGGCAAACATATATGGAGAAAACCAGGAATGCAGAGTAATAGCTCCCTCGAAATAACACCTCAGAAATTCATCTTCCAGATATGATGATTTAAGGGGGAACTGTTTGAATATCTTCTAGCTTTTTTACGCTCTTTTGTAATGCTTTTGCGATAGGTATGGTGATCATATCCTACGCATATGTACCTATGGACCTATATTCGTTTATCAGGTAGTTTTTTCGACTAGAAAATAACTGAAATCGGAATTGCGAGGTTTTAATGGATATAGTTTGCAACGTGCATACGCAGTTTTAAATGCATTAATTTCTATAAATTTATAGACACCTAAAAATATATAGAAATGCGGCCATATTTTGCAGCCGATTAATAAGAGTTGCATTTCATTTTTTAATTATTAATTTCGAGAATATTGCTACGAGAGATTAGATCAGCTGAGATATGAGCGCATTACTGTAGATGTTTTATAGTTTATTCATTGATTAGTCGTGGTGGTACTTGTTTAACAGCGATCTTAAGAATATTGGAAGAATAACGCATGAAAATAGCTTCTGATTTGATGGGAAAAGAATGTTTGAAAATTTGCATGACTGATTTTATGGAAAAAAGTTTAAAATTTTGCATAACATCGTTAGAATCCTATATTTAACCACCCTACATGTTACAACGATGCAGCGTTTATTGTATGTTTATTTTGCTTGAAATTATTAGTGGCAAATTTCAGGAAAAATTCGATTAATTTTTTATAACTTGCAAGAGGTGGTTATTTTGGAGTGTTTATTATTGTTTTATTTATTTGTTTTTTTCAGAACAGAAATTTTCACAATTATGAATATTTCTATCGATATTTGGAGGAGACTGATAGGAATTTGAAAGGTAATGTGTTAGAAAGTATTTTTATATTTTCACTATTTATTTTTATTTTTTATTTATTGATAAAAAACATTTATATTCATTACTTTATTTCTTATTTATTTCGGAAGTATTATATTTTTCTAAAGGTAAAAAGATTTTATGAGTGAAAAGTTGGCAGCGTGCCGAATTTTTCGCTTTGAATTGATCTAAACATGTAATTCAATATTACATCTACTGCTTAGTGAGATCGGTAGTGAGTGTCTATCTTTACGGTCTTATTGTACCATACAACAACGATTATGTTATATAGAGATAGCGATTGTTAAGTAGCAATGATAGTTGCTATTTTGTATGCATCTGTTCTACTAAATTTTTTCCATGTCTGTGTGTTTGTTTGTCTGCGTGTCGGCCAACCGGCAAGTCCGAATTATTAACTAAGTTCGTTCCTATATCTAAAAGAACTTGGCCTATTCTTAATGCACTTCTTTGCCAGACCAGTTAAATAATTAAGTTGTGTTCCTCTTTGTTTTTGTTAAAATTCATTGAATCATTCGCTTATTTAGTTAATACTGTTATTTTCAACCGACTGTTACTAATTACTTTTGGTATAATTCTGATATGATATAACTAATGACAGTTATATCAGAAAGGCTCCTTTATGGCATATTCTTTTTCAGTTTTTCATAAAATATATTTTCGGTTATGTAATGAAAGGTTATCTAATTTTAGAAGGACGATATTTATTGATGCAATTTGTACCACTTTCTCAATTTGCATGTGAGGAACTCTACGCGAATATTCGTCAGTTTAATACAGCTTGTGTTATGCAAATATTCACTCGTCTGTCGATGAAATATCGCGCAAACGATGAAACGCAGAACGGATACATTAACTAAGGTGTCAACCGCTTCTAGAAATGCACTGTAATGTGCATTTTCCTGCTCGGTTAGAAACTTTTCTTGAAATTTTAAATTAAAAAGGATGTTTTCAATTTGGAATATCTTTAAGAAATAAGGTTATTAGAACGTCAAATGAGTTTCACTCTTAGAAAGAAACAGTTATACCCTCAAGAATGAGTGCATGCGTTCTACTACAAGCCGGAAAAGTTTTGCTTTATCTTCATTTTTATATGTGCGCTACGTTTAATGAAGAATCTTTTTCTGTTTAGAACTAAAATTTGCTTCATATTTCTGAATCTTTAGCCATAATATATTCAAATTAATGAGTTGAGATAGGCCGATTTACAAAGAAATTGTTATTTTGCATTCGATTTTAAACATAAATTGTTGTATTGCACGTTACGTATTTTGTTGCATAATTTTTATTGATTCATATAAATGATTGATGAACAATTGATTATTTAATTAAATTCAAGTTGTTTGCTATGAAGTTGTGCATTTTACAACCTCAAGTAGGTTACTGCCCAAATTTACCCGAGTTTATTTACTAATGAAGATAGGTTACTATTACCTGAAATTCAAGTAGGTTACTACTTGGATTTCAATAAATTATGAGTTAACGAAAGGTGCGAATTCCAGCGAACGTTAATTGTTATAAATGATTAACTACTATGTCATGAAAAAACAATCAATCATGCAATGATTTCTTCCATAATATTTTAAATTAAAATTTCTATTTTTTATGAATAAACTGGTAACTTTTTGTACCTTTAATAAAAGAGACCATCTATGATATTAATAGATTCAGTGAAGTAATCGTTTCAAAACGATGATGGGGAAATATTTTATATAACTAGAAGTGATCAGCGCTATATGAAATGGTCTTGGCAATTTTTTTTTTTTTGGTGCAGAATATGCTATATCCGTATCGGTTTATTTTTTGTTGCAGTTATTCCATATTTTTAAGGCGGATTTGAGTGGAATAATCCCAAACATATTCCATCTATGCCTTGAATAAAAAAAAGCTTTAATTCTTCATTTTTCGCTCTTTAAATCTATTAAGTTAAAAATGTGGCCATCAAATTTCGTATAATGTAGTGGAAATGTCGAAGTTTTTTGCTCACTTTATTTAGCGTGCAAATTGCAAAGTTACGAGTCGAACGTTTTGAACTAGTTATGCAATAAACGTTAGCAAATACAAGTTTTATTCGGGATTGACGATTGGAAAATAGTTTCCAGGTCTAAGATCATTCAAGCGTTGTGCAAAATTATTGATTTGGGCAGAATCCAGCAAAACGTATATATATATATATATATATATATATATATATATATATATATATATATATATATATATATATATATATATATATATATATATATATATATATATATATAGACACTCCGGGTAGGATATTTCAGTACGTTCCAAGGGAAGGTTTAACAATGTATCGTTTTTTGACGAAAACACTAATTAGGATGGTTTAAAGTAGGGCAAACAGCATACTTGATTCCCGATGACTGATTGTAAGTATTGTTATGATCTCTAAAGTACTTTACTAATCCGAATGAGCACTGCACAAAGTCCAAGGATGGACGCGAACCGGAAAGTGCAAACCATTTGCGCAATAGTGCACAGTGCACTCCTCTTTTACTTGTGTTTGTAAATGTTTGAAAGATGCGAGCAATACTATAGTGCCTTCTATCGTTTCCTTTCGAGAATTTTCTAATATTATGAAATTTATGTTTATTCTTACTATTATTTTTGTTTTCCTGCAAACTTCATTCAACTTCATAATCTTCTATCTTCTTGATTACTGCTGAATCAACTGAAGGATTTTGGCTTATTTTCTTAAATTTGTAGTCTCGCTAGTGCTATGGTTGACATAACATAATCGTCATATTCAGAGCGTCATACTCAGGTGCTAATTAAATGAACGAGCGCAAATGACCTACGCATTAACATTTTTTCTAACTAATTCTATAAGCATTATATCGCATCTACGTTGTTAATAGGTTATATTAGTTAAAATATTAAAGCACTATTCTCTATAATTTACTTTTTTACTCTATAAGTCATGAGGCTGATCAGTCAAATGGCTAGAAGACCAATGCGCATTCCTTGTCAGCTCCTCTGATATATTTCCTCACTTATTGCAATGTAACAATACCCTAAAATTAACTAATTCAATCCATCATCTAAATTTATTTATAATATAAATTTCACCTATATTATATTCGATATTTCTTTTATGATAATGAGGAAATATTATTTTATATATTAGCATATTTATTTCAAATAAAACATCTACAATTTGTTAATGTTTGTTCAATTCGATAATGCAAAGAAATTGGCTCATTGAGTTTTTCGATGATCCGGTTTTGTGAGAATATGATTCACATTCTAGTTGAAAATCTTTTCTTTTCCTACTCATCTATAGAATGAGTGAATTTTTATTGAATAATTTCTTAAATGCGCTCATTGTGATTGCCGCATTTTTACTTCTTTTGAGAGGGAAAAAAAGCATTTAATGTTTTGTAAATTGAATTTATTCATAAGCACTACTAAAAAAAGCATTTCAGATGTTATTTTTTGCTCAAAACTCCTAGTCTTTGCTATTCAAACATTTTTTCCTCATCGCTTATTTGAAATTATTAAATTCCTTTTAATTTTAACGGCTTAGATCGTTAAAAAACGTTTAGCTTTGCATCAAAATAATTTTGCATTGAAAATTCTTCACATTTTTTAGCATATTTTAACTATTTTTCAAGAAAATATATCATTATATAGAAGCCTTAAAATGTTGAATGAAAATTATACCACCGTTGAAATTAGACAGAAGATAGGTTTTTCCCTAAAATAGTCAAACATCGTACAATATAGGTACGCAACATTTTCGGCGCGTAATAATAAATCATTTTTGATTGTCGTAATGTATAAATAAGAGAAGATTGTTATATTTAGGTAGCGATTTATTAAGAGAAGTTTACTTGCCCATAAATTCGAATCATAATCTACTCGGAGAAGGATTGTTGATGGAAAATTTCATTCAAAAGGATTTCCGACAGTTGCGCTCTTTAAAGAAATTCATCATTGCTCTTCAATCATTCCGTAATCAGTTTCTGACCTCTTTATGTGCCGTTGGCAATACCGTTTTTTGATGACTTTCAGCATCACATTATTGAGTTCTTGAAAGTAAAAGTGAAGAAATTTGAGATTTTAGTGAAGGAAAGTGAAAGGCATGGCGTGGAAATATTTTTGGGGGTTCGTCCTCTCGTTTGTTATCATGAATCAATATGGGAGCAGGGAAAGAGGAGGCAAGGGAGTGCTATCATAGCTCAGTCGGGTAGAGCGTAGATCTAAAAGAGTGGGGTCGCAGGTTCGACGCTGATGGCGGCAGAGGGGGCTTGCTAACTTGCACAGGGGGTTGAGAAAAACGGTTGCTATGGTTAAGGTGCGGGTAGGTTTCATGAGATTCTAGGTTTCATGTAATCGGGTCTACATAAGGACTTGGTCGTTTATCGCACATGTATGTATGTAGTCGGTTATCGGACATCGGTGGACGTTGCAGAGGTAGTGAGGGCTTACATGTGCTGGGACGGCTTACACGTCTGCTTAATGGAAATCGATTCCGGGGCGGCACCTTGTACAGGTCCATAGCTTGAGAAAATCCATAACTATATGTATGAAATACTTCCAGATTCTTGAAGACATTGCTGTCGAGTCGAATGATATAGTTAAATATGCAAAAATGAATCTTACGGTTAATAAAAAGGCTAGCTGTCAATAATTCTTTACAAATTCTTTTCTTCTATTCTATATGCTAGCAGTGGATACATGAGCTAGCAATGGATCGTTGTACTGATTACTTACAATAATCCTACTCATTTGAACAAAGTCATTTTACATTTTCACTGCGATATATCTCGTCCATACTGCGATATCCAGTAGAATGCAAGAACTATTGCCCGTTATTTGGCATTCTAACAATTTTTCACTGCATTACCTCGATATAGTTTATAGCTGTTTGAATTTGGATCGTTAATGTTCAACGCCGAGAAAAGAGATTAGAGGCGAAAATTTTGAGTTTATTTATGCAACATTAATGATCAAAGCCGCCTATATAACACGATAATCGTTTGTGCCAGCCAATTATTATCTCCGATTCGAGTTGGTGCAATAGGCGTTGGAATGCTTAAGCGTTACCATGGTGTCCTCACCTTGGGAATCGCGAATGGCCCTAATGCACTTCGATTGTGCTTATTCGTTGCTTCATAGCTATGAGGAATCTTCAAAGACTTATATTTCTTTGTGTATGAGTGTTGCTCATTTCTCGATTAGGC
The DNA here is from genome assembly GCA_037389465.1 of Baylisascaris procyonis. Lineage (NCBI taxonomy): Eukaryota > Metazoa > Nematoda > Chromadorea > Rhabditida > Ascarididae > Baylisascaris > Baylisascaris procyonis. The sequence goes on along the minus strand of JAZARR010000213.1, from coordinate 1,016,442 downwards.
AAGTTATTTTAAGCTGCTTATAGGGAAAGCCTTTCTGATGATCCATCAAGGAGGTTTGAAGCCCTTACGAGCAGAGTAGATCGTTTTCTTTCTTTAAAACCGATCCTGCGGGACTTTTTGAATAGTAGCGGTTTTTTTAGCGGTTTTTGAAAGGGAAACAGATTTTATCGGATCGGTTATGCAATCTCCAAATAAAAAAATTGGACCTTTCAACCGAAGAAGGGTTGTCGGGCTCTTTAAAATTCTAAACCGAAATTTTAAATATCGAACAGACGGCGTCACCATTATTTAGTCCCATCGAGTCAAAGAAAACCCATCCAAATCTTCCCATTGCTCAGATTTGTTAAGGGGGGGGGGGTGGAGGGGGTTTCAGCTTTTCGCTATAATAATTCAACCGTTTAAATCATTCATTCGCTAGATTGTTTTTCCATTATTCCCCATAGGCCTGGTCCCTTTACTTTATTGGCGTTGTGATGATATCTTTGATTGCTTCTTATTGGGATTAAATATTTTAAATTAAATAATAAATATTAAATATCAAATATTCGTAGGAAACCGTCTAGATCCATTGAGACTGTTAGTGAGAAATATGAGATAAAATAATGGGATAAATAAAAGAAGCAAAGCAAATAGGATCATTAGAATAAGAGATATATGTTTATAGTCGCTAAGTGAAGAGAGAAGAAATGAAAGTAAATTGCACAGTGTTGCTTACAATTCGCTTTTTTTCTTTTGTGTGTTCAACTTGTTTCGCGCTCAACCAATCTGGCAACCTAACGAACGTTTAACACACCTTGAATGGGTTGTGAAAAAAACTTCAACAAGATTATTGCGAACGCTGTGACGTTAGTGCGTTGCACAGCAATGATTTTATATTGGTTTTTAAAGTTTAATTTTGTAGATATCTTTATACATATTCAAATATCCTATTTAAACGTTCCTTTTTAATAAATGAACTATTAAAATACCCCCCTCCCTTCCCTGCCTTCTTCATTGCTCTATCCTAAAATCGTACTTTGATTTGTTTATCTTAGAATTCGTTTCATTGTATGTCTTATTGCGATTAGCATATTAAAATTACCTTTTTCTTCATATGTTATTTAAAATATTTATTCAATTTAAGCGTGGATTATGGTATCGTTTCAAATATGCTTAATGAGTGTTTTTGAAGGAGTGCAAATATTTTAGTATTTCTTTGCAAAAAAAAAGGATTAAATGCATTATGACATAGTCTTTTGCATATATTTGCTTGTGTCTGTCTGTCTAAATGTTTTTATTCGGCTGGTCTTTCAGCTAACAAATTGTGGCACAATTTAGTAGTTAGACTTTACTATTTGGAACAATTGGTTTTTTGTATGTATGTGTATGTGTCTGTCTGTTTTTCTGTGTGTTTGTCCGTTTGTCATATTCGATTTAAATTACGAGCACTTAAGTGCTATTTTAAACTGCTGGGTTAAGAATCTTATATATATATATATATATATATATATATATATATATATATATATATATATATATATATATATATATATATATATATATATATATTGTCCACCTGCCTTTCAATACGATAGTTTCAACACGAGAATCACAAAGAATTGAAATGAAAAAATTCGATGAGAAGAATATAGATTATAGCAACTCATATCTGCTTGTATGGACTTTAAAGGCGTTTGACAAACTTTTACAATATTTATAACAATTTTTATATTAATTTACTGTTTCAAAAATAATTTTTGTTCGTTGAAAAAAAATTTTTTTTTGTAAAATTATTGCTGAGTCGAGTATATTTTTGCAGATATGAAATTATTGTTGATCTTATGGATAACAATCACGGTTATAGAATCATTCTTTATGAATGCTCCATTAAATTTGGGTGAACAAGCGATTCTGCCTCCAATACGTACAAATGCAACACATGCGGTTTATTTCTATGATGGAATATTTCGTTATGAACCATTACATCGGAACGTTGAACAAGCAGCAACTAGAACAACAATTAGGCAATCAATGGAGCAGATCGTTTCAACTAGTCCACCAATGAATTATTTAACCATCAGTACACTCAATATTGCTTTCAATAATGTGACCAGTGAGAGGAAGGAAAATATCGATGATAGAACAACGAAGTTATCTTTTAATAAGGAAGATATCGTATCGGAGAAACAATTTTCGTTAGAAAGTGGTCCTACACAATTCTCAAATGATGGAATTATAAGCAGTGAAGAGATAACTGTATTGATAACGCCACCAACTGAACAAGAGATATTGAAACCTGAAGAAACAACAATAGGAGTTGATGGAAGGATTATTACCGAGGCAAACATACGAGGAAGCGACGATAATCTTACAGCAATGACACCAACACAACCCGATACGACAGTGGTTAAGACTGAACGAACGTTTATGCAACAAGAGGAATCTGCATCACAAATAACAACACAACAATCACTCATGTCGGAGCGAAATTCCTTCTTGTTTTCTAAGGAAGACAGCAATATATCAATTGTGACCACTAGATCTAATGAAGAGGTCATTGAGAGCAGTACACACGTTGACGGCGTCACAAATCGCGAAAATACGAAATGGTTTGCTCCGAATAGCGGCATTGTGACATGGATGAGAACCACAACATCTGCAGATGACAAGACATCTGCAGCTGGCAGGACATCGGCAGGCGTTCTGGTGTCTGCAAACGACAAGACGAAAGCAATCACGGCATCTACGTACACAATGACCACTGCAGCTGAGAGGGCGCCGGCAGAAGCCACAATTTTTGTAGGCAACAGGGCGACGGAGGTTGGGACTTTTACAGACATGCCCACCACTCAGGGAATATCAAGAGAGGCCACAATGTCTTTAGACAACAGGAGGACAGAAACAATATCTGCAGACAACAGGATGACTGGAAATGAAAAGTCATCGACAGAAACGACGGCGCCTATAAGCAACGAGATGATAAATACCGTAATGTTTGCAGACAATACTGCAACTGATAGAGCAACGGAAGCCACCATTTTCTCAGACAACAAGAGGACGGGTACTATGTCTACAGGCAGTAAGACTGCTGCAACTATGAGGGCATCGACAGAGGCCACGGCGCTTGTAGGCAGCGAGAGGATAGAAGCTCCAACGTTTGCAGACAACAGGAGGACAGAAACCATGCCTGCAGACGGCACGACAACAGCAACTGTGAGGGCGTCGACAGAAGCCACAGTGCTTGTAGGCAGCGAGAGGATAGAAGCTGCAACGTTTGCAGACAAGCCTGCAACTGTTAGAGCGACAGAAGCCACAGTGTCTGCAGACAACACGAGGACAGAAACCATGTCTACAGACAGCACGATGACAGCAACTGTGAGGGCGTCGACAGAGGCCACAGTGCTTGTAAGCAGCGAGAGGATAGAAGCTGCAACGTTTGCAGACAAATCTGCAACTGTTAGAGCAACAGAATCCACAGTTTTCTTAGACAACAAGAGGACAGAAACCATGTCTCTAGACCACAGAACGACTGCGAATGAAAAGTTATCGGCAGAAACCACAGCACCTATAGGCAACCAGACGATCAATATTGCGATGTTCGCAGATGAGAGTGCAACTAGGAGAGTAACAGAAGCCACAGCGTCTGTAGATAACAAAAGGACAGAAACTATGTCTGTACACAATAAGGCTACTGAAAATAGAGGGGCATCGACAGAAACCATAGTGTTTGGAGACAGCCAGAGGACAGAAACTGTGTCTGCAGACAACAGGATATATGGAAGTGAACGGGCGCCGACAGAAACCACATTGCTTGTAGGCAATGAGATGATGGAACCCGCAACGTCTGCAGACAACAAGGCGATTGCAACCGACAGAACGTCGACAGAGGCCACGGCGCTTTTAGGCAACATGGCTACGGAAACGGTAATGTTTACAGACATGCTTTTAGCAGAGAGAATATCAACAAACGAAGCCACAGTGTCTGCAGACAACAGGACGATCACTGTTGAATACACATCAAAAGACGCCATGATGCCTGCACAGAATCAAACCATAGGAACTGAGAAAAGCGATACAAATTTTTATTCAGAAACTTTGAATCCGATAAATTCTATGCGCAATATGGAAACAACACAACCAACAACCACATATTCTAATTATGAAGTAACCGAACTCAATAAAAACAATCAGTTAGCAAGCGATCTTATGCCAGTCGGCTGGTATTATCGTTCCTACGATAATAAGGAAGCAAGCAAAGAGTTTGTAAATGAAATGCGAACAAGTACGCATCCGATTCCTGTATTCATTACTGACATGCCAACTATAAGGGCAGCGAGATTTCACTTCATGGCTACAGATGCGGACAATAGCAGTGAAGGTATGACTTATTCTTATTTTCTATATGCTTTCTAATTGCAGATCGCATTGCTTATTCAGCTTGCAGAAATGTGATAATACGGGCGTAAAGGTGACATGCGTTGAGGATATGCAACCCCAAATCCCTAAAGAAGCAATGTTGTTGAATTGCATTTGCTCTAAAGGGTTGCAAAAAAAATGCAATGCAACAAAATTAATAGAAATTAAGATATTAAAAAAAAACTCGGAATGTTGAAAATTAGATGTAAAATTTTTCAAGAATAGATAAAATTTTGTAAATAATATTGTACAAGATACAGTAGTTGCGGATTTAGTTCGGCGATCATAGTACAAATATATAGTACAAGTATGAGTATCATTGTACAAGTATATAGTACAAGAATGGACAAAATGCGATCAATTATTGTAGATGCGGAAATGATTCAGCTCGGCGATCCTCATATCACTTCTCATTAGAAGATTATAACTTATTATCGTTTTTGACTTGAAAACGTTGCAATGTATGCAGAATTAGCTTTCACCGTAAGTTGATTCTCTGCATAATAAGCGAGAAAAATTTTCGTTTCAGTGATAGCAACCAGACTCAGGCAAAATGACGACATTCGATTGAGGAGGACGAATATTGCGAGCATCGTGACACAAATCGCTGCACCTAACAATCGATCCACTAGCATTATTAACGATTGAGGGAAGAAACAAAAAGAAGAACTTAGAATCTGGATAGTCGACAATAAAAAAAAGTCTTTCAATCTATGTTACGTAAAGTACAACAAGTGATAAATGATAATTTCATTGCGACAATTCGTAGTGAAAAGATAAACAATTTCTATACGCTGCAATGTTATCGTTCTTTAAGTGAGAAGAGTTTTATTAGTTTATTGATTGATCAATTAAAATCACTCAAAATCATTAGAATAGAAACAATCAATCAATATTCTATAACGATTACAATACTTAAATACTCGGTAGCGGTTCCAATACTTAAGTGCTCGATAACGATTGCATTGCTCTTTGTTTCATTGAGGATTGTGTTTCAAAGTATCATTTCCGCATGTAATTCGCTATTTTATTGTATAAGAATGTTGTTATAACAAAGATATTGTATATTAGTAGTGAAATTATTTGTAGAATTTTATCGAGGCATTATTTCAAACGATGTCTTCATGCATCAAACATAATATCACCTTCTATCACTGAGAGTTTGGTTGATAATTCGGTAGGTCACTTTATTTGGTTGATATTTGTAGTTCGGCTGATGAGTTGGCATTGGGTAACTTGGTGTGGTTGATATTAGTAGTTTGGTTGATAATTCGGTAGGTCACTTTATTTGGTTGATATTTGTAGTTCGGCTGATGAGTTGGCATTGGGTAACTTGGTGTGATTGATATTAGTAGTTTGATTGATAATTCGGTAGGTCATTTTATTTGGTTGATATTTGTAGTTCGGGTGATGAGTTGGCACTGATGAGTCGATAGTGATGAGTCGACATTTGATTGATCTGGGTAGTTTGATTGATAATTTGTTACTGGATAACGTGATTTCGTTGAATTTGGTTTTGTTGTTATCGGTAATTTGGTTGATTTTTGGGTAAAATGTAAGAAAAATTGCAGAAAAATGAAGAGATAATTTCTCAGAATTAATAGTAGTAAAAATTTAGGGCTTTTTAGAAATCTCCTATGTGATTCTATATATGATATCCCTCTATTCGATATCCCAGTGTTGCGTAATTTTTTTTATTTTCAATAAAGTTTTCCATGGCATTTCCCATCTTTTGTCTGAATAAGTGAAAATTTCATTAAAACCATTTATTCGTCTAGCATATATATATATATATATATATATATATATATATATATATATATATATATATATATATATATATATATATATATATATATATATATAATAAAAAGTTAGGGAGAAATGTTGAAGATGAGATATATTTGTTTTTCTGTTGCTTATTATGCATTTTTGTTGTGTATATTTTATAAAGAGCTTATAATTATATTATTTCAATAAAAAGAACTTTCTGTTCCTTTTTTTTTGCGTTCACTGAATAACTTTTTTCTAAATTTTTTATTCGTATGATGCATCAATATATGACGAACGCTAAGAGTCAAACTAATCCTCTCTTTAAATAGTTTGATATATACCTATATGAATATGTGACATTTTTCATGTGCCGATGAAATTTCCTCTTTTGCCACTATTAGAGGTTTTTCAAAGGAAATTTTGCCTTCTGATTATTGCAAAGGAAAATATGTTTTCTTTGGGTGAAAAGCGAAGCGCTTTTTACTGTGATGGTTTATCAAGCTTAGTATTAGCATAAGTGACAAAGCTTATAGAATTGCTGAAACTTAGTGCAAATTACTCTTATCAAGTTGTCGCATTTTATTGGTCTCAACACATATCGTAGACATCCGATCGTTTATTCACTTAGCAATATTCCCATTGATTTCGACTTAAATGACGGTATTTATTTTCTACTTTCACAAGCGTAAGCCTCATAGAAATGCATTTTTTTCTTTTATGCTAATTTCGGCAAGTTTTCTCATTTCAATTCTTCACACTGCTAAGAAAATGCATTACAAGGGCCCTCCTTGGTAGGTCTATAGATGACAACTTTTGTTCACTATTCGAAAACTTTTTATTCGAGTATTCACTTTCAAGAAATATTATAAACACTTAAATATTATATGGATTTATAAATTACTTTTCTATCGTTATTTTATAAAATCAGAAATTATCCATATAATCTTTGAAATTGTAAGTGCCTCTCCTTCATCCGTTATTGTTAGTTCATTCTAAAAATGAATGGAAGTAAGAAGTTTCCGCTTAATTTAGGTTTAAGAGTTGATTAAGTTATTTTGAGTATAACTTCAATAAAATATCAGTTGAACCTATCGCGCGAATTGTCATCTTATCAAGATTCTTTAGACCAACGTTTGCTCTAATATTTTCTTGAAGAGTTCTACAAGGCATTGGAAATATTTTTTTTCTATGAGTATGATAAGTGAGGTTTCAACTGAAACTGGCATATATAAGAATAAGATCGGGTTGCGCTCTGCTTACATCGATTTGTCAATAAGGGGCTAATAAGCTTGCATTTGGAATTTTCTGCTAAAAATTTTAGCAGCTATCTTTGTTAACCATTTTTTTTCAGTGTTTTTTAGAAATATTTTGAGATTTTATGCTCTTATCCTTTTCTGTTTTGCATGCTTTTAAATTTTACCGAGAAAATGAATGATCTTTAGCACCATTCACCTGAAAATTTACATTCATCGTCAAGCTTTTATAAGTTGATAGTAGTAAGCGAGAGAACAAACCTAATTAGGAAAAAATGGACTTGTAAAGAGCATGTTAGCGGCATAGGAAAAGAGCAGAGGCATGAAGTTATAAAAGGTTTGATAGAAGGAGCAACTGGTTTTCTTGCTCGTTTAGAAAAGAATGCGTATAAGATTTTTCTTTTTTTTTGTTGCCAGCCTTAAACATCACGTTCGATTTGATCATTAAAAGAGAAGCTTACGCTAGTTCATAGCGCTTCCTGGAAAACATCTTCAAGAATTACACGTTAATGAATAGGAAATAAGTGTACACAATAAGTGCGTACGTGACAGCTGTTATCGCCGCCTATCATTCATATTTCTCTAGCTATAGCCGCCTTATCTGCTCTTTGTGATGTTATCGAAGTACGGATATCCGCCTCCTCTCAATAATAAAAATTGGGCAGCACTATTTAGTAGTTGAATTCTTTTTTTCACGACGAATAAACAAAACCATCAATAAAATAAACAAAAAGTGAGCAGAACAACAATAGAATAGATATAAAGTGTATTTGATACAGCACCGAACTATACAAGAAGGTACATAAAAATCCATAATAGTGCATAAAGATCGTACAGATCATTACATCCAATACAACGATAATCCGTTGATTACTCAATAACTGCCAAAATAGTTTTGTCCCATAAAACAAACTGAGCTTCACTGAATTTTATGAAAAAGCTTGACGAAAGTGATAAAATATTGCAACTTTTTAAACAGAAACATGAACTTCTAGCGATATAAGGCGCTTCAGCTTTTAGCATATTGCTCATCGACACAAAGAAGCGAAATAGATAGATCGAAGAAACAGATGCTCTTTGCAGTTCATATAAATTTTATTTTTTCATCTCTGCAGTGTTTAGGAAATAACTAATCCATTGTGGATATTAAAATTGTTTATTTAAATTGGAATTAAAGTTATATAACTACCGATCTTCGATTACACTTATCAAATTTCGGACTCTTCAGTAACTTTGGTATTGCGGGAGAGGAAGGGAGGTGAGAGAGATGGGAAAGGAAGCAGTGAGACGAGGAGTGGAAAATATGCATCCTTGTAAATGATGGTATTTACGTTTTTAGATGAATTCCCTATGAAAGTGGGAAATTTCGTTAAAAATCAACTAAAATTGGAAAATTGGTGTCTTTATGCATCGATTGGTGTAAGGGTTGGCTTTTTTTTCTTATTTACATAGATTAGCCTATTCACTTCAGGTTTTTTTATGCTCTTCCTTGTAGCTTATTGAAAAGCTGAAGAGAATAGACAACCAAGATTCTTTAATTTAGAGCACAAATAAACAGATCGAAGAATTGACACAGCTGCTCACTTCCTTGATGCACTGTTACTTTTTGTTTCAATATAAGATGACAAATGGCTGTCAACATGTAAAAACACTGCTTTATTCGTTATCTAAACGATAAAGCCGTGATTGAACATCGTTTTAATCGAAAGATGTCTTTAAAAATATTGAGGAATATTTTAATTAATATGAAATTCGATAGTGGCATAACACATCCTTATTCCAAGCATCAGTTAAAAATGCATCAATTTTAGCGTCGCTGAAATATGATGCATCTTTTGTCTACTCAAGTAGATTTTATAACAAGGTAGCTAGTCCTGAGAAATATTCCACTTTTAATACTTTTTTTAATATGGATCAAAAGCGCTTTAGATGTGGGCAACGTAATATATAATATATATGCAAGTAATTGGCGCATTGATAAACAAAATCTTCGACAAATATATAACCAAATTTTAGAAAAACTTTTTTGAGAAAAAATGACATCAATAATTTTTTTCACTGAATATACAATTTTCAAAAGTAAATATTCACAGAAATAAGTGAATTCAAATAATATTCAATCATCTTTAAATTGCTTTTATTTAATTTACATATACTAATCCCACATAAGAAATCAACTCAGTATATTTCATAGATCATTTTATAGATCATTTATGATCATTCATGCAATGATGCCTAAAGCGTTTGAAGGGTTGATCATTATTGATTGTTTATTGTATTTAACGCTCCTGTAAACACCCTTTGTGCTATGGCTATACAGACCTCCTCTTTATATATATGCTGTTGCCGTGAGTTGTACTTCTTTACGCTGCTATTGCTGCGCTCGTTTATTCTTACACAGATATAGGCTATTTTCAACCTTATCTTCATTTAGTTTTACTTTTATATTATGCTTTTAGGTATATTATTCAATTTCCCACCTGAATTTAATATTAGGTGTGTTATTTTATTTTTGCAAACGCTAGTGAAATATAACCTTTATAAAAAACTATAGCAGTGGACTGCTTATTAAATAATTTTTTTTTTTATATATTTGAAATTTCATTCTTTTCTATCATCTTCTTACAAATCTTGAAACGTTATTTTCTATCATTTATTATAAGATATTTATCAAGTTTAATTTTCAAAAAATTGAATTTTTATTATTCTAAATATATAATGGAGGGCATAATTCTCATAAAATGTTCACAAGCTCATCCATCTTAGCAAATAACATTGAATTTTCTTTTTGAATTGTTATTATATTTGAATGAATTTTTTTGAATAATTGCTATATTTGAATTTATATTTACCTATAAATATATATCACACCATTTCGCTCTTCCTACTTACTCATCCTAGTACTCTTGCTTTTCCTTACTTTCCCAACTTACTTCCTCTAATCCCTCTATATTTTTAATTCTTGATAATTCTTAACATTTGGTATTATTTACCAATATACATTTAATTCTACTGCTACATTGTTAGGGTTATCTATGCCTTTCATTCTGACAGAGACCCACGCATAGGTGAAGTGTTAGCAGCAAATATGAACGGCTGAAACAAAACCATTTTAGTGGTGAATAAATACGATCCTTCTAAATTCTATCCAATAATTCTCGCTTTTTTTTGCGTTTATTTACGCATTCTTCTGCCTTTTTTTCACCTCAATTTCTTTTATTTCTTTCTTTCCTTTTTTTATATCTATAATTTCAAATAAGCATTTTTCATTTAATTTCTATTTCCTTTTAATTTCATACGTTGAAGCATCTTTCTCTTTGTAGTTCTTTGTATCTCTTTCAATTTTAATTCTTTTTTTTAAAGTTTATTACTCACTATTTTTCGCTTAACTGGTTCGTTTTCCTGTCTTAAAATTTTCGAAAATCTAATCAAGTCATATTGTTGTTTCATTCACTCTCATTAAAGATAAAATTCACCCACCATCACCTCCTTCCATAAAACCATATAAACACACTATTCTGCCATCCAATTGTTGTTGTGGATCTATCTTTTCATCGCTTTTAATGCGTATCACTTTTATTCATTGATGAGTTTTGATCAAACTTAAGGTGTAGGAGGCTAGCGATATTAAGGAAACTATGCCAATCAGGTACAAATAATGCCTTTACGAATGAAATCTCGCTTGCGCTCTTTACATCTAAATCAGTGGCGTCATATATTGCAAATGCTTACTCATAACTTTAGACGACTCGATCTTTATTTTAGGCAATTATAAGCAGTTAAGATAAATGAATTTGGTTATTCGCAAAATTTCAATTAAATTTTCTAAAATATTCAACAAAAAATTTTCAAAAAAAAAAAACTCTCTAATATGAATATCTCAGTTCTGATTGAAAAAGAATACTATCAATTTCCATTTCAATCACAAAAACAAAATGAAATTTTACTTAATAAAATTTTCGCTAAGAAAATCTATTTATGCTCATATCGCGATTGCTATTTTTTTTTTTAATATTGAGAAAAATAACGCTTATTCATCTGACGTAACAATTGTGATGCAGTATGATTGAGAAATATAAGATGAGTGAATTGCACTCGTGCAAATAGATCTCTTCAAACGACAAAGCAACACCACTGATATATTGTAGCATCAGCCGAATTGACTTCTCCAAGTGCTTTCAGTAGGTTTTTGATTGTTGTATAATTTTTGAAAGCTCTTATTGCAATGCATTCTTCTCATCGAATATGCTCATTTGAAAATTTTTTACGTCTTTTTTTCATATTTTTGATATTTGTGACAGTTTCTTCGACAGTTTCTTTTCAAGTATGACAAATATAATAAATGATGTGACAAAATTTGTCAAAATATGTCTAATATATTTGATATGTTTTGGAGATAATTTTCCCAAAAAATATTGTATATTTTTATTTCTCCAAAGTTAGTTATTTTTTAATAATATTATATTGCAATAATTTCTAAAATATTTTTAAATTTCGCTTCTCTTAACATTTTTCATTTCGTCTGCATCTTGAAGAGCGACAACTTTGTGGTTTATCATTCACTAGGGCAGTATCCTCATTACGATCGCGATAGTCGGCGCAATCCATGTTCGTTCTTCAAAAACATCAACCAACCGATCGGTGCCTATCATTTTCTATTCGCAGTACTTTCGATTATCGAAGCGCTAGTTCTATTTGAACATGTATTTTATTCTTAGTTATCCAATTATCTTCGCCTCGTTTTTATATATTCCTTAAAATTATCCTTACTATTTCTGGGAAATATTTTTCTTCCCTTGAAATGCTTCGTGCATAAAGTGGTGCTTCCACAGTGGATAATTGAAAGACGGTTATTTCCTAACTTAGTCATAGATTTTATTGATATCTCTTATAATTCGTAAACTTCGACATAAACAATAATTATGAGAATAATAAAAACTTAGAAATTGTAAGGTATGAGAACATCAACTATGCCAGCTTCGAAGACAAGTTATCAATGGAACAATAAGAAGTAAGTAATCTAGAGATTAAATATATGGGAATCATAGAAATTAGTTACTTAGAAATTATAAGCACTACTATTTTGTATATCGAGTGAGTGAAAATTGAAATTGTTGTCTTTGTTATCAATCCCTCATCTCTGATATTAATTTCAAAGAATGACACCATCGTTTCTTTCATACTCTTTGCTATTGAACATTCTCATCCTTGACTTTTCATAAGGACGGAAAACTATATATACATTATTGGCTAAGGAATTCACTCTTATCTTCGAAATTCTTGAAGCTTCTTCGCTGAAGAATGCTAAAATTTATATATGCAATATGAATTGAAGAAACCACTAAAAATCATCGGAAGCTTATGTTCTATATTTGAAAGGCTTTGATTTCATCATGAACGTTCATCTCGAGCATCTCAGAAATTTAGCACTCTCGTATTAACGTCGGCGATAATATTAAGTGTTGAACGATGTACTAAGGTCGTGCTTTTATTTTTAGTGTGAAAAACACGAGAAGTGAGGCTCATCTTGAGCGGATGAAGTTAGACACGAGTGGCTGTGCCGAGTTATTGCCACACATTGCTGCACTCTTCTTCTCTAGAGAACTAACTTCAAATATAATTAGCTTAGATCGTTGCTGCTTCTTTTGAATTCTTTTCATCCGTCTGTCGGATAGTTTCTTCTAAGTATTCCATCTCGTCATAAAAGTTTTCTAAAAGCGAACAATTGATTTGCTTATTTATTGGATCTTATCGTGTTTTTTTTTTCGAATTAATTGCTTATGTTTGAAAAAATAAAGTATTTTCTATTTTTTTTTTCATTTTTTCGAAAAATTTTCCAACAAATGGAAAGTTTTTAATGGAAAATTTTCTGAAAAATTCGAAGAATGTCTTTTCAAAACAAAAACATTATTTTTTCATCCTTTTTATGCGACTAACATTTTTGAATTATTGAGCTTGGGTGTGCAAAATTATTAAATGCCAATTTTCTCGCTCAAATATATCGTCTAATTTCCAATTTTCATTCATATTACAGCTTGATTTTCCAAAAAAAAACTTTGTTGTTTCGTATAAAAATATTGTTGTTCTCTGTGATTTTGATTTTCATAATCACGCTTGATAGGTGCTCATTGTTAGTATTCATATAACATTCTTAGTACTCGATAGATACTCATTTAACTCGTATTCAATCTTAGTGAAAATTTTTCAGCTGGAATTTTAGTTATTTTAGATTATCAATTACCGCAATACTTGCCTTCTGCGATCATCATTTCTTTCTGTCTCACTCGACAAAAAACGAGTATCTAAAAGGATTGATTATTACTTAAAAACTCGATATTATTATCAGATTCTGTAGAGTACTCGAAAGAACTAATCTTAACTCTAAAAGATATATCGGAATTCGAGAATCTTAATTAATAAAAATTCTCAGAAATTAATTTGCAATGAAAGTTAATTTCAACAATCATCTCGATATTTTTGCATTTCAAAAATCTAAATTTATGATTCATTAGATGGTTGTATGTTCAAATATATTGCAACTTATAATTGTGAGTGCATTTCTTAAAGGTTATTTCCATTTTTTTTAGCATTATGCGCTTTGTTGTTGTGTCGGTGGATAGGTCTGCGTCTATGTCTGTTTGTCTGTCCCTTCGGTAGTTTCGAAATGTGAACAACAGTGCATGCGGCTATGGAATAGTGGGTATAATCTAGGCCATAGAATGACCTCAAACCACCAGCAGTCGGATTGAAACCAAAGTGAACCTCTGGCTGATGATTTTTGCTGGTTATTGGTGCTGGAAAACAAGCATATGAGGCGTTATTATTGTTTTTTTTAAACCAATGAATCTGTTTAGCTTTTTTAGCAGGCTTGTAAAAAACATATATTCTGCCAGCTTCCCTAATTGCTTCCTAATTAAACGTTTAGATTTTAATAATTCTTTTCTAGGATTTATTAGGTGCAATGATTCGAAGAAGTCGAAAAGTTTCGATTGCGACATCGAATAGGTTTGATCGAATATAAAGCTTCATTTTATTATGCATCCGATGTTGCGCACGATCCTGAGTTTCTTCAATTCTGGAGGATATTCTATTCTGTCAAATAAAAGAGGGGAATTGACAACTTGAAGGGCGCGATGCACACTTCCTTTGTTTTATTGGGCGAAATTTTAATGGTTTTATCAGCTGACGAAAAGAGTATTCGACTAGAAATTGTACTGAGAATTGCATCGCTCTTTACACATCGTAAAGTGCTTTCGACAAATTACTAGCACACCATCGATGAGAATTCGCATGCGAAAATCCAAACATTTCGCATGCCTACTTGCTTTAGTAGTCGGATCCAGTTAGGTATACTTGCGCCACCTTTATGAACAGGCTTTAGAGTTCATCCGTTCAAGCGCTTCTGATCTTTACTTTTTTATTTAGTGCGCTGAACGGGGTGGCCAGAAGTTCTGAAATTTTCTTTCGGAGCCTATAAAACTGGATGACCATATTCCAAATTTACAGATTGCGGTAGACAAAATATAAAAATATGGGAAGTTATGGATATTTTATTCAGCGCATTGAATTCTAATGCAGACGTAGGAGAAGCTTGACCAAACGAATACGGCGATAGCTATTTCACATGACACAAAATGAGCATTCAGTTGATTCTGCATTAAATAACACTATAAAATATTGTGAAAAACTTGTGAAGCGTTGAGTGGAAGAAAGATAGGGCTGAAAGCAAGTGATAGCCTTGGAACCATTTAAGTAGTATTCTATGTTCTTTCTTCTTTTCGAAATATTTTACTAATAAACGATCGAATTTAGCACTTCAAAATGGTTCACAGTTTCCCGCAATTACATTCCTGCTAAGTGTAGGCTTAATCATTAAATGAAGCACCGTATTGCAAACGATATGTATTGTTTCGTATCGATATTCGGATGCTCTAAAGCGTTTCTCAACATAAATTCACATGATGCGTTTTATTTGCTTCGATCACAATTGATAGTGTAAGAAAATTACATTGTTTTCGTCAAAAAATAAAATCCAAACGTCGTAGTCATTTGCTATCGAATCGAATGGCCACAATTTTTTTAAAATAAAATGGTTGAAGAGTTTAGAGACACAAACATAGAACCGTTCTCGTTCATTGCTATGTTTTGTTTTACTAACAAAAATGCAATAAAATTGGAAAGTAATTGGAATTACTCGAATTATGTTGCCGGAAGTTTTTATGGTAAATGGTAATGTTGCTCTCTTCTATTTACTAGGTTCATATTCCAGAACAGTTCTATGTTTGTTTCTTTTTTTCAACCGCATTTTTTTCTCCCTTTTCCTCAGTTCTTCTGCTCATCTTTTGTTTTTTCCTTCCCGTGTTTCCCTCGTCAATCCTTCTTCCAGTCTTCTTAAGCACTTTTACTTTATTTGCTTTGTTTATTCATATTCTTGCTTATATATATCATTTCAACGATTTTAAATTTACGAATTCTTTCAGTGCCATACGGTGATAACGACCTATCTGTGTGCTGTAATATATTTTTGTGTGCTTATTATCTTTTGCTAGCAATCTAAAGAATCTGCAACTGTTTGATTTATTGGATACATCTGCAGATTCATCTTCTCTTCGATGAACTTTCTTAAGTCATTGTTCAAATGGCCGCTATGTAAACCCACCTACATATCTAGAATGCTTCCATCTATCTAGTCATTTTTATAGATATGAGTAAATTTATGCCCTACTGATAGTAGATAAGAAATTTTTTTTTTGACAGGAAGCTGAATACTTTTTTATCAATAGTTAGCGGTCGAAATTAATGCGGACAAGCAAATTACTATATCTTATTGTCAAAATTTCAAAATTTTTTGTGTTTTACACAACATAAATATTCTTCAAAGCATTTTCTCAAAAATTTAAGCTATTTTCATATTCAAAATCTACAAGAAAACAATCACATATAGTACACTTTCATCTTGGGAAAATCTTAATACTAAAATATTCGAGGCTATAAGAAGTAGTAAGTTTTCCTTTAAAAAATATCACTAAACTGATCGTTTTTTTTCTTCTAAGCTTTAATCATTTACTGTTGCGTCATAAATATATAGTGTTCTTTGATCTCTGGAAGAAATATTTCCTGAGTTAGGCAGAAATCGAATACTCTAGAATTTGCTATTGTTGATGCTGTGTACGGCGGCAATCAATATGTTACGTAAAATATAATCAATCTTCATTTATCATCTTATCATTTATTCCTTCGAAAAAAAGCCTTATCTTTTGAGGTCTAACTCTCTTATTACTGCAATTATCGATTGATTACTTAACTTAGCATTCAATGGATTATTACTTAGTATCGTCTCTTAGCAATTACTTAGTAAGCAGTCAGTATTATCATTGTCTCTTCGAGCGAAATAACTTAAAATAATCGATGCAAAATCATCAAAGCTTAGTTGCAGGAATATACGAGCAGCGTCACTCACATTCTTTCGTCAAGTGTTTTCTTCACAGAAAAGGGGAGAGAACAAGGAGAAGCGGCAAATATTGCTTGACTTCAACTAGTGTTCAACTAGTGTTTCGTGCAGAATATATTCTGTGACCACAATTTCCATCATTCTACAAGTGAAGACAACGACGCTCTTACGACATATCTACATGTCGTTGAGAGTATAACTTTATGTCGATGATGCGAAAGAGGTTAGAGAAGTTATTGATCTACATTTCAACATTTTATCAATTTTTTAAAGGTGTTCTACCTATATGGGTTAAGATTTGCCTGTATTGATCTAATTCCCTCATGAATTATTATACCTACATTTTACTGAAAATATTTCTTGAATCTATACTTTAATGTATCGACAAAAATATTTTTGTGAATTCTGTGCCAATATACATGTCCACGAAAATTATACCTCAGATATATTCAGCCACATTCTGTTATCACCAAAATGCTGAGCGTTGATGTTTTATTCGCTTTTTTTTTCATTATATACTATGAGATTTTTTGCTTGAAGGATCTTATAATCACTGGCATATATAGGTGACAGAAAAGAGCGAAAAAGAGTTAAAACATTACAGCCACTCTTCAAACCTTAGTGGGGAGAAGATTTTGAAATTGTCAGGGGTATTTCTTAGAGAACGCTGAGGAAATTTATAGTTTTGAAAATTGCGCTTCTAAAAGTAAAATTTACTTTATCTCAATTCATAAAAATTTACAAGTCTTTTAAAGATTTCGTTTTTTTTGGCACAGCGCATTCATAAATGTCTATATTTTATAACAATAAGTGTTGAGTTACGCCCCGATGATATGAGTGATTCCGTTCGTTATAAAGAAAAAAGACCTCAAAAGCAGTCAGAAGGAAGTTGGGTGGATTCCAACTCTATCATATTTTCAAAGCTAGCCATGAGTGGTTTCCCTAAGTAGCAATGCTTAGTAAGTAATTTTTGTCTTCAGTAATTAAATATATATTTATAGCCTCACCATCACCATCCCTGCATATATATATATATATATATATATATATATATATATATATATATATATATATATATATATATATATATATATATATATATATATATATATATATATATATATATATATATATATATATATATATATATATATATATATGCAGGGATGGTGAGGCTCGAGCTCTTGCAACCTTTCAAAGATTGTTTTGTTGATATGAGGCCAGTCAACCGAACAATAGCCTAACGAGATTTTAGACTTCTGAGCGGATTTTTTTTCCCTCGCGTTACGCGTTCTTTCTTGAATAAGCCATTATTATTCTTTTGCATTTGAGGCCTTTCGTTTGTCGATAAATCAGTCAACATTTCAATTCTTTGTGATTTGTTGTTATGGGTGGGCGCTTAGCTAAAGAGGCGTTAGATTCATAGAATTTTAATAGTTTTTTTCATTGATCCTATAAGCATTTTTTGTAATCCGTCTTCGGTTTACGTGCAGAGGAGGGTAACATCGCCTGAAAACTCCGATTATTTTCAAGGGATAATTAGGCGTAATTGCGTGATCACAGGTTGGTAGGATAAATGCCATCGCTGGCCGTGGTGCATAATTTTAGCATTTATCATCAAACTGATCTATTTCCGATATTCCTCTGAAAAAATTTTGTTGTCAGGAACGAGTGGAATTTTTCTGTAAAAAATATTCGTTTCATTTTCAAGAGCTTTTAGGGTATCTTTACGAACTTTTCCTTGGGAGCGATATCAAATATAACTGAAATTAATATGAAAATTAATAAGGGTGAAGTTTCAAACATAGCAGTAGCAATATTTCTTTGAATTTTTGCTATATTTTTACCTCGGTGATTTGACTGCATAATTTTCAGAATGAATTTCATATCTATGGGGAAATTTTCGTTTTAAAAAAATTGCCCGAAAAATTGCCTGATTCGTTTAATATTAGGAAATGTTTGCTGTCTCTTGTAGTCATTAAATTGTCGTAAAATGGTTTGATTTAAAGTGAGATTTATGTTTAGCAAATACTTTTTCCATTTTTTTTTTATAATAATAGTATTAGCTATTGAATTTTATGCAAAAAAATTTTTATTAGAAATTATTCTCATAATTTCCACTAATTTAATAATTTATAAAAATTTTCATAATCATAAAGGAAAATTTTCTTGTAATTTTCAGATCGATCGAAATATTATAAATAACGAAACGAGACAATAATTTTATTCTAACCTCTCAACGAATGGCACTTAACGGACCGAAGGTCTTTGGTGTTCTCATTGCGACTTTTACAGCACGATATCACTTCATCTTGAGATTATTTCTTCGTATCGAAACACTCATCGTTCTTAGTAAGAATTTCTGATTTTTGTTATTATTCTTAGCGAAAAATTTTTATGATACATTTTTATTTGTTTATTTAATTCATTTTCAACATATATTTATATTAAAAGCCTCTATTGCATTCGTTCCTAAAACTGTATTGTAGTTGTACTTAAAATGCTTTGTGCGTGTACTTGAAATATACGTTGCTGAAGTTTGATAGGCATGATCTTTAGCAGAGGATTATCTTATCCCAGTTTCGTTCTAACCTATAATTTTCTCTGTGAATTGCAAATACCTATAAGTTTCACAAAATTTGCATATCAAAATTATTTTACATTCTGCCAAATGTGCCCTGGAAGCGAATATCTTTTTGCAGCAGTTATGCTGAATAGGAAAATTTGCTAAAAATAAACAACGGCCTCAGTGATAATCTTAAAACCACTAAGTTCTTTTTTTTTTCAGTCTGCACACTGTTGTTGCCCTCATATACTCGAAAAAAATTATAGCTTTGCGAACGTCATGTTTGTTACCGTTCATACCCGCATAATTTAGTATATTTTCCCACTTAGGATTTTATAATAAATTAAAAAAATTGATAAATAGAATAAGTTTGTTTGTACTAATAGAAATCAACTCGTCTAGAAGTAAATTAAGCTGATTGATGCATTGCTTCTTGAATGATCTTTTTTTTTTCAAACAGCAAACACTCAAATTATTTGCTTCGGGCAGTTTTAAACATAATTTCCATAAATATGATGATATGGAATTGAATAGTGAATAATTTCTATGAATTTCGAGTGGAATGCTCATTAGAGAATAGAGTGTCCCACTGTCATTTCTGCCAATTTTTATTTATTTATTTTATTTATTTGTTTATTTATTTTTGATTATCGGAGCAATTTGAAATTTGCTGAAAATAGTAAAATTTTTTTTTGAAATTTTGACCTTCATAAGCGATCTTTATAAAATATTGCTTTATAGTAAACAATATTTATTCATTGGCTGAATTCAAACGAAAGAGGTCGGAAAAATCGAAGACCATAAACGATTATATTCGTTTCTTGGAACTATATCAGCTAGTTTTTCTCTGCAAAATCTCATCCTGATTGAAAAATTACCAAAAAAATTATGAAAAACGATTCTCATTTCCGGTTTTTCGACTAAGTTTCTAAGAAAAAAAAAAACACTAATAGATGAAAATTTCAGTTGCTATTGGAGTTTTCTTATTTTATACACGATGGTTAACCGCTCGCTATCGTCCATTGATGCGTGGCCAACATCTGCAACATTATGCGCCAATCGAGAAGCGCAAATTCACACCACCTAAATTCATCAATCTTGGATTCAGTGATATTCCTCGTTATCGTAAGTTTTCCTTCTCTATAAATTTCTGGAATCGAAGCTTTCCTCAAAAATCCATATATTCGAAAAGTTGTAGATATTTGAAGAACCAAGCATCACGACATCAGAAAGTCTTGTAAATTGACCAGCTGTATCCTCTCTTCTATTTTTTTTGTCATATCTAATGCTGAGTGTGCTTCATTATATCTTTTTTCATTAACCGATCATTTACTTTGACAGAATCGGTATTCAGTATTTACACTACGGGATTATAAACCATTTTTGCGCTTTAATTTGTGAAGAATCGCTGTTAGTATTAATTTTGGTAGTTAGAAATTTTGCGTTTTTTTTACTTGAAATTGAAATGAAATTTCAAAACGATTTCATATTTAATCGCTACATTCACTCAATATTTACCAATTAAGATGTCTCAATATTGACAAATTTAACAATATATATATATATATATATATATATATATATATATATATATAATATTTTATTCAACTATATGAGTGAAAAATTTATTATAGAAGAAATAAATAAATGAACTCAAAAAGTTTTCCTTTTGAATGAATAATTTTTCAGCTGGTGGTACATGGCGTTGGAAGCATCAAAATTTTTCGTATTTTGCAAGTTGTGGTGCACGACCATATATGGAAGATCGTATGCACTATATGAATGATCCACATCATAATCTTTGTATCTTTAGCATATTTGATGGTCATGGTGGACCGGTGAGTGTTTCCGCTTTTTTATTCACCCTTTTTTTAAATAATTTTTCCTTTTCTTTATACTCATTTTATAGTTTGCGTAACAAAAGTGGTATTTCCGTTTGCAGTTTTTTTTTCCTTTTTTTTTTATAGAACCACTCTTCAGCGTCTCTTTCAGCGGTGACTTGAGCCGATATGTAACAGCAGAGATTTGAGCTGTGTTTGCCAACTTACTAGACTTATATCTATGAATCGGAGCAATGAGAATGAAATTTCTTGAATTACATTAAATTATGGAATTGCTTCATATTACTTAATCGAAAATTCTATTCATTTCCTTCTTATTGCTCGAATTAGATAAATATTTATTATGTTCGAATTGAAATATTTTCGAGATATTTCTTTCTCGTTTTTGTATGAATAGCGACGCATTGTTTTTGCAATAGCGCCTTTTGCATAATCATAATGAGGGATCTTGCCTAATGGAAATTGCAATTGAGGTTCGTTCAATAAGAATATCTTATGACTAGAAATGAAATTACAGCTTTGCTATGAATGATGAACCATTTCGTAGTTATATCCACAAAGGTATATATGAGGAATAAGATTTTTCTTTTTGCAATTTTTTTGGATGATTGGAGAAATTTTTAACGGTATTGTGACTTGTATGCCTTGCTATAAGAGAATAGTAATTTTAAAAATTTCAAAAAAATGTTAAATTAATTTTGAAATCTATCCAAATTTGATGCGAATAAAAAACTAAGAATATTTATTGCTTCAGTTCGTTTCACAATATTTGGAGGAGAATTTTTCGAATGCAATTCGAAGCCGTCTTTTGAAATTTGGTATCGATGCACGTAGACAAAGTTTAGAGGTCGATGCTTACGATACGGTAACACAGGTTACTATTTCACTGCTTTTTTTCTTACCTGAACCTTTCTCGCTTGAAGCAAACTTGAAGCTTTTTTCTTCTCATTTATTATTGTTAAAAACATAGGTTGCACGAATTATATCTCTAATAATTTCTTTCAGAAAATTCCATCAAATTCGCTTGAAAAAAATGAAAAAGAAAGGATTTTTATTGCTTCACAAACCAATTCTTTTGACTTATTCAGATTTATTCAGATTTGACTTATTTATTCAGATTTGACTTTGACTTATTTTGACTTATACTGTATCGGCATTGCTTCTAGAGAAATTAGGAGTCTTGAATTATCTTTTTCATTGATCGCCCAAATCCACATTCGTCAGAAGAAATCCTATTGTTGGTAACCGGTCGTTGATAATAGGGTGACGGTCATTGATAACATAGATAACGGTCACTGATAACACAAATTGAACGCTTGATAAAAGAAGGCTGAGAAAGGGAGGAGAAGTAGAAATCCGGCCCTGCTTTCTTGGGAATAGCAGCCGTTTTACTTGTGCCAACGTTCTCTGCAAAGGCTTTCTTGCAGAGAACGTTGGCACCTGTAAAACGGTGTGCCGGCTTTCTTGCAAAGAACGTTGGACCAGCAAACGGGGGATACTGGCTTCACGCTTTCTTGCAAAGAACGTTGGCACCCGTAAAACGGAGTGCCGGCTTTCTTGCAGAGAACGTTGGCACCTGTAAAACGGTGTGCCGGCTTTCTTGCAAAGAACGTTGGCACCATGAAACGGAGTGCCGGCTTTCTTGCAGAGAACGTTGGCACCCGTAAAACGGAGTGCCGGCTTTCTTGCAGAGAACGTTGGACCCTCAGACGGGGGTACCGGCTTTCTCGCTTTCTTGCAGAGAAAACGTTGGCACCCGTAAAACGGAGTGCCGGCTTTCATGCAGAGAACGTTGGCACCCGTGAAACGGAGTGCCGGCTTTCTTGCAGAGAACGTTGGCACCTGTAAAACGGAGTGCCGGCTTACTTGCAAAGAACGTTGGACCCTCAGGCGGGGGTACTAACTTTCTCGCTTTCTTGCAGAGAACGTTGGCACCCGTAAAACGGAATGCCGGCTTTCTTGCAGAGAACGCTGGCACCCATAAAACGGAGTGGTCTTGAAGAGAACGCTGGCACCCGTAAAACGGAGTGCCGGCTTTCTTGCAGAGAACGTTGGCACCCGTAAAACGGAGTGCCGGCTTTCTTGCAGAGAACGTTGGACCCTCAGACGGGGGTACCGGCTTTCTCGCTTTCTTGCAGAGAAAACGTTGGCACCCGTAAAACGGAGTGCCTGCTTTCTTGTAAAAAACCTTGGACCCGCAAAGGGGGTAGCCAGTATCCCCGTCTGAGGGTCCAACGTTCTGTGCAAGAAAGCCAGTACTCCCCGTTTGCGGGTCCAACGTTCTTTGCAAAAAAAGCCGGCACCCCGCTTTACCGGTGCCACCGTTCTCTGTAAGAAAGCCAGTACTCCCCGTTTGCGGGTCCAACGTTCTTTGCAAAAAAGCCGGCACTCCCTTTTAGAGTTGGCAATTTCATTCTAGATTGCAAGTTCTGGAATAATTGTAAAATTTACTTATTGTTGTTATTTTTCAATTCTTATTCCGGAGAAAAACAACACTTCATATTTCCGGATAATATGTTGGATTCTTTAATGTGAGCTTAGATATTTTCCTTTTGCATTTGCACGATTTCATCCGTGCAAAGCAGTGCCACACATTGTTTAGATCACTTAGCCATATAAATTGCCGATTACGATTGAATAATAATGTAAAGACTGATATAAGTGTAAGCGCGAACTGCCGCTACGATCTAAAGATGCCTTGAGTGAAGGATATACTTGGAAAGAACATGCCGCATCATGTCTGCTTTCATTTTCCCTTTCGCTGGACATAACCCTTCGTCTTTCTGGTCAAGTTATCGTTGAATAGTCAACACTCTCGCATGACTGCCTAAGTAACCAACTTCATTTCCTCTTTTTTTAGTCTTTCAGCTGCGCTGTCGTTTATCACTCTTTAAAGGTCTCCTATATTTCCAATAGATGACGCATATATTTTCATTTCTCTTTCTTTCTTTCTTCCTCTCTCTTCCCTCCCCTCGTCTCTCTCCCTCTCTCCTTGTCTCTTTTAAAAGGTCTCTCTCATTCATATCTCATATACTATAAAGTTTTTGTGAACATTTTATAAGAGAAGGAATTTGATTATGGCGCAATTATCAACTGATAATTTCGCATACCGGACGTACAATATTCCACCTTGTCGACTTGGGAAATGGAAAATCTCGCATTTGGCACTCAAAAATTTTCTTTCGTTTGACATATTTTTAGCACAACGTTTAAAGGCATATACATAGTGGAGCATCCTTATCTTTATGAAATTATTTCAATTATGCAACATTTTATTTGAAAAATAAGTTTTTTAAATAAAATATTGATTTCCGTTCCTGAATTTTTTAAAATAAGATATTGATTTCCGTTCATGAATAAGGGATTGTACCTTTATTAGTCAACTGAATAGGTAGCGATGAGTATATGCGTAATCCGTATTTCATGCTCAAGCTCTTTTGATTGACGAATTATTTATTCCAAATAGCATTTTTAAGCGTATTGACAAAATGACGTAATATTATCAATTTAAATTTCTACTTTTCTCAATGATATCTGTTTAGGTATACAATATAGATCCGTTTTTTATCAAATCCGTTTATAATCTTTTACTATATTTATATAGATTTAATCCGTCTGTCAAATATATAAAATCCATTAAATTACACATAAATATTTTATCAAATGTATTATCATCAAGTATTAATGCATTTTAACGCAACATTTTCGGCAAAACATTTTCACTTCTCTATTATTAAAATTAAAAAAAAAAGACCATCACTCATTGAAACTAGCAAATGATTTCTTTGAAAGTATATTCGTTCCACTTTTGCCAAATTGTGCATATAGTTGGACGCATTAAAATTTGCAGTTATGACGGTGTCACACCTGTGCATATATGTGTGCTTACCTGCCTTTGTGTCAATTCATTCGTTTTAATTAATTAACAAATGGAGCTAGAATTACTAAAATAATGGCAGTAATGTACACTATAGGTGGCCACCGATACTATTTTCACAATAGTCAATCAACTTCGAAGGAAGTTACGATCGTTTAAAGGTGCGCTAAAATTTGTAGGTATTTTATAATTGCTTAGATGTTTATTTTACGTTGACCGAGAAGCAAAAAATTTCCTCTTCATTAAAACGTGCAATTGAATTATTTGGAATATAGCTGCATTATTGCGTCGACCATATTATTTGTTGGTTAATATACTGAAACCGGTTGGTCTAATGAGGGGAAGTCAACTAATTTGCATTTTAGACTGCTCAGAATCTCGTTCTAGATCGCTCGAATCATAGGAAAATAAATTTTTTATAGAAAATTTAAGCAAGCGGTCGGATTTTTTAAGATATGAGATATTATTTCTATATATCCCGTAATTATAATATTAAAAAGTGGCACAGTTCAATGAGATATTCAAATTGTCATTTAAAAACGAACTTTCGTTCAATTTTCTGAGGTTTTCAAGCGTTCATTAAATGTTCTTCATTCGATTTTATGATATGCCTATTATTTTCCAATTTGATTTTAAAGAATTAATGTTAATTTTGCATTTTTTTGCATTTGTTGATTGATATAGATGGCAATATGTCCGATACATAATGACAGCTCATATTCGAATACAGCAGTCTCATGTCAATCGCATATGCAACCATGTTCATAATGTAGTCTCTC
This sequence comes from Baylisascaris procyonis, assembly GCA_037389465.1. Taxonomy (NCBI): domain Eukaryota; kingdom Metazoa; phylum Nematoda; class Chromadorea; order Rhabditida; family Ascarididae; genus Baylisascaris; species Baylisascaris procyonis. Next base: position 990,507 of record JAZARR010000213.1, on the reverse strand, counting down.
AATTTTTCATGAATTTATTCCTCGTCATTGCACTTTCATAAGCACTTCCTTATTTCGCTTTCGTATATTCGTTGGAGTTGTTGCACAAATTTCCTTGTGTTACTTCATGTCTGTCGGTTTGTCGGTTTGTTGGTGTCTTGGAGATAATTCTTTTGTTGGAGCAGCTAGACAATTTCCTCTATCTCTAACAGTCCAATATTGAGCAACAGTTACTTCAATAATGATGCAGCAGCTTTCTAATGGGTTGTTATTCCCTCATAGATTATTGATGGCTCGTCTCATATATATGAATAATTGAGATTCTTCCATTTATTTTTCTTTCCACTAAGTAATCGAAGAATATTAATGCAAAATTACTTAAAACTAAAATTGGCTAAGTTGATCGCTTATTTGATAGCATAAAAATTAATAAATATGTGAAACTTATTTGAATATTTCGCTAAAATCTTCGAATATCTGTCATTTTGGACTGCTGTTAGGCGCTAGTCTTGTTAATGTTGTTTTGCGAGTATTTTCCGCTTAAGTTCTTCAAATCGACTTTTTACATTTTGAAAACAATCCTTTAGTGCGTGAAAATAAAAAATGTGAGATTTGAAATTCGATGTTCTTTTCAAGTTCTTCTATTTCACATTGTTTCGAAGTTATTAAAGTTTTCGATCTCCCCAAATATTTATCACTTTTTGACGATGGTTGTGTTTATGACAAATTTTCGAGCATTAATTTTTGTAACATTATTTCTGATTGGCGAAGCTTTTCATAATCTGACTGGCTAAATATTAAAAATTTCGTTAACGCATTACGTCTTACTTTCCTATTGCAGTAGACACTAACTAAATTTGTTTGAGAGTCGATGTTTTCATGCCACAATTCAAGTGACTTTTTATCGCATTTAGTTTTGTTTTCATCCAATTGTATAAGATTCTTCCATATATATATATATATATATATATATATATATATATATATATATATATATATATATATATATTCAATACAAAAATTCATAGTTGCATTTGTATATCATCAATAAGTAAGCATACTCATATTACGTTACCTAAAGTATTTTAATAATATAATTGTACTAATAATACCTCCACTAATATCGTATATACCTACTTATATATATATATATATATATATATATATATATATATATGTATATATATATATATATATATATTCGTTTCAAGTAATTAAGAGGACATATCCGTTATTAGGCTGCAGTTTTTGAGCTTAATCAAGCTTTGAAATGAAACACGAATTCATTGACTGACTGGAACATTCATAATTCTTTTATTTGCCCCATTCAAAAGAATATTTCTTGCAGGCAGTTGTAACCGAAGTGCACAATATCGATGATGCCATCTCGAGGCTCAATCCATCACTTACTTCATTTACAGGTTATATTACACTTACCTTTTAACTTATCCTTCAAATTAGTTGGATTTGATTAAATTTTTGTGCACTTTTTTGAAGGTTAAAACGCCACGATAATAACATCGGATTTTTAGATAGGTATATGCATAATATCTGTCTATCTATTGGATAGTTTCAGCTCTCGAAAAACTTAACTAGCGCCTTAAAATCTAACCAACAGATTTCACAACACGTATTGAAAATTTTGTGCCTGTTTTCTTGAGCGACTATTCGATTGCAAGCTAAAATTGAATTTTAGGATTTAGAGTTCTTATACAACTAGTTAGTCGATTTTCTTAAGAGCTCGCCTTAAAAGCCATTTTACATTTCTTCTGAATATTTTGACAGCCGGTCTCCTCCGAGCTAAAAAGCTGTCACTTATATTTACATATTTAGTGAGGCATTGTTTAGTTAATATCAGTAAGGGAATATCCGAATGGATGAAAAACTTTTGAATATATCACTTAAGCGTTTAAGCTTAGTCTGTGTTAATTCTTTTTGATTTTCGTTGAGCATATTTAGAAGGCGTTTGTTTATTTGGTTGATCATCTAATGTAACACATCGAATTCACTTAGTTTGCTTTACTTCATTAACATATAGCAGCTTCCGGTTGGAATATTTGCAGAAATGAGTATTTTAAAAATTAGATTCTCTATAAATTATAAGTTTCTTGCGTGCTTATTGAATATGCTTTTTGTATTTACCCGCTGCATTTAGAGAATATAATTAACTGATGCGTATTGCTTTCTTTTTGGAATTTTTTTTTTCATTTTTATATGATACGTGGAGAGTTTTTTTCTTTTTCCTAATTTGGAGGAAATGTTTTGCTATTAGACTCTATCATTCTCAGAACTATTTGCTAAACGATTTTTCTTTTTTTAAAGTTTTTTTTATATATAACTTTTTCAACAATATTCCTCATAGTTTTCCAGTAGTTGAGCATTCGGTTATTCTCAAAAGTTGTCCGGAAGTTATCATATAAGCTAAACAATGTCGATTATGGCGATAAAACTTCAAGAAACCCAATGCTCAACTCTTCACAAATATATGAATGATGTGTCTAAATAGGGAGTGCTGTCATATTATTATCAACTAAATTGCTGCGTTATGGGGTAATTTTTGGCTGCTAAATTATGAAATCATTTTATCGTATACAAAATAAATGTTGCTAATTTGCATAACCATAATTTTGACTCACTGTTATTTCAAACAAATCAAGTGCTTGGGCTGACCATGAGGGTTAAAAGGTTTTATTCTTTTATATCTCATTCACATGACCAACAGCTTTCATGAGCTGTCAACAAAAGAATGGGTGCAGAATAGCGCCATTTATTTTTAAAATCACCTGATCGCATATTTAAACATTCTATAAATGTTTTTTGGCTTGATTCGACCAATGAAGAATTTATGCAAATTTTTGGCGTCATCTGTAGTTCCCCTTCAAGGCTGATTAAGTAAAATATAGTAAGTTTTATGATTTACATTATAGTTATCAATTTTGATAAATTAAGGTTGTCTTTGTTCTACATTAAGTTACTGAATAAAATTCAGTTGCGCCCGAATTGAACCACGCGTATAAGTAGGCAAATGCGTGAATACTAAGGATGCAATTTTATGATAAGCTCCTATTTCGGTCATTTGCTGATATTCAAAAAACGCTGCAGCGAAATAATTATACTTCAGCTAAGCTGATGTATAGTTAGGGTTCGGGCTATCAAATTGCACTACATAAGAAAGCTTCCTGTTCTTTTGTTTCCGTTTAGCTGCCTGAAACGAAAAGGCAGGCTTCACCACTTTTGTTAAGTATATTTTTAAATTTCATTTCTTCACGAACATATCCAAGCTACTTTCATGCCACCCGTATAAATTACAGCCGTTTTCAATGACTTTCTGAATGATATACACATTGATGGTAGGAAAAAAGCATATTTCATTCACAATCGGCTTCGGTACCGAATGTAACACGTTTTGTTTGGAGGAGAGACGGGTGGGGTGCTGGATAGGGAAACATTTCGAGAATAGAGAGGAGGAAGGGAGGGGGACATAAAATGTCCACATTTATTCAAAAAAAAAATCTTTGCTGGAATAGGTTTTAATGTTGATAATATTCGTATATATAACATTCCACTCTTGCTTCGTTGAAAAATCTGTTCAATGCTTTCTTTGAGGTATTCGTAATTGTATAGTTGATAAAGGGAATTCATTTTTGAGTAAAACGTTCAAATCAGATGGTCATTTAAGGTCGATGAGGCAAATTGTGAGTCACTTCAAAAAATGCTTCAAATTTTCAGTCGATTATTTTTGTTTCATCACCCATTCGATTCCACATTTTTTCTCATCCATGAATTTAGCATAGCAGAGGAGATGACTGCCTAATTTGTTCAGAACTAAATTGCGTCATCATTAAAAAGCGCAACTCTTGATGACCTAAATAATTTGATTGGTTTTGAAATGAGGTTGCTTAGTGACTACGTGTGCTAATTCAAATCCAAACTATGCAAAAATTTAAAAACTTAGAAATTTTCACCTCTATGTAGTGATTAGGTCCAACGATTGATCATTCGCAAGAAAAGAGGATCAATGATCCATTCCTTATCAAAGATCTCGAGAAGTTTAGTTGAAACAGACATGAGCCGTCTGAGAAGAACGCTTAAAGGCGTAAAAGAAATTTGAGGCAAAAGAAAAAGTGTTCAACTTAATTTTTCTCAAAATTTTAGAGAAGTTAAAAGGATGGAGGATAGCATGAAAAAATAGCCAATTAGCTGTCAGCATTTATAAGGCGATCAATATTTTATGATCAGCGATCGAAAAAGTTTCCCCGCTTGGGTTTTTTCAAAGGCTTCCTGAATTTGCTCACCAACCGATCGGGTGGAGGTGATTACAGAGGGGAAAGGGAGGATACTACTGAAAATTGCAGACAGGCGTATTCGAGTATAAAAATGTGAAAATTAAGGTTCTAGAGGGAGGAGTATCTTGTCTTAACTTATTTATATTTTATCTCTTTGATATATGTTAAAATGCATGTTGAATTCATTCCATATGGTGTATTCATTCCAAAAAATTTACAACGGGAAAAGAGAGGGGAATGGGAAGATGCTACCTGATTTGAAAAAAAAAAAATTGGAAAGGAATGATTTCTCTTTGTAATGCAACAACTAAATAGCCACATGTTGTCTCATAGCTTCCGGTTCAAGGAACTTTGATGTACGGGCGCAAACACTGATGAAAGGATGGATGCAACTGTAGATTTGAACAACGAGAGGTGACATCCTGAGATTCAGAAATTCATAATGTGTTTGCCCCCCTCATCCCCACTTCCAGTCATTTTCTCCATTAGAGCTGAGTAAAACAATTTGAGAAATAACGTTCAAAACTAGGACGCGAAAATTTTTAATTACTAAAGTGACGTTGTTCTCAGGATCGACATTAATATCAGCGATCCTCGAGAAGAATCGTTTTTTGACGGTGGTAAACGTAGGCGATTCGAGAGCTGTCGCATGTGATTCTCTAGGCCGTGCAATTGCGCTCTCCGCTGACCACAAACCTTCTGATGTAAGTTCATCGTTTCTATTTAATTGCAGTATTCTTTTTTTTCACGTTATATTTCCTTTTTGAGATCAACTCGTTGAGAAGTTAACATTGTTATTTCGTTTAGTCATATTAGTATTCCCATAAATTTTCTTTAATTTTTTCTTATTTTTTAATTTTTTTTCTAATTTTGATTATTCCTCAATTATTGTCTTAGATTTACTCTTCAATTTCACACTTATGGTTTTTGCAACATATGCCGCAACTTAGTACAGAAAGCTTTTACGCATTCAGTAAATGAAACTTATTTTAAAATGCTTTTTATGATCGAATAACGAGAAAAATTATCAAGTCTTCAATAATGTAATACTCTCTCATCTTCTCACCGAGTTAGTATTCAATCCCCTCTCATGTTCTCCTCCTCTCTTCTTTATCCCCCTCTATGCTTTTCCCACTTTCATTTTTTGCTTTTGTTAGTTGCTTATCTTTTATTTGCAAACCTTTTCTTTGAACTATTAAGCTGATGAAAGAGATATGAATAAAACAATACGGCTATGAGATTTTAATAGTGATTGGACTCTCTAACAAAATGCTAGCTGAGCATTGCTATTAATATAACTTATGACTCTCTACATATGCATGAGTTACACCTTTCTTTTAGATAAGGAGGAATTACTCATAATCAATTATATCCTTACAAATATTCTTTCACATGAGCGATAATTAATCTTAATTCTCAGCTATTAAAAATCACAATACTGAGAAAAGATATTTGCTAATATTTCATAATATTGAGGGAAATATTGTCATTATTATGAAAATATTCAATTATTCCTTTCTTCTTGATATTTTTGGGGAAATATTTTTTTTTTAAATCATATATTTTATTTGCTATTATTAGTAAAATAGCACAATTCATGCTACTTATTTGAAAGTTTTCCCTTATTAAAGTATTTCTTGTCCATATCTCACTATTAGAGCTATTCAATAAGGTTTATGAGAAATTATGGATTATCATGAATGATGCACTATCTTGTTTAGTCTCATTCGTCATCCTTTAATTTCTATGAGGTCTTGAGAGGAATTTCTCAGCTATTCGCTTAGCTTTACTTTCCAATTTTAAACTTTGAATTTTCTTTTCCAATCTATACGGCAGCGTGGTATAACACAATTTCTGCGCATTAACTAAATGGGACTTGTAAAAAAAAGTTTGTGCAGCTCTTCGCTCACTTCTCAGACATTGGAAAATTTTTTTTTCGACTCTAAAAATATTTCATCAAATTTCGAAATCGCTATTGGACTATAAACATGTACTCGGATTTTCTCTAGTTCTACAATGATTGTTATATATTTTCCGTTTTCTCTTTTTCCAACTTTTCCAACTTTTTTTCCCAACTATATGTATTTTCCAGCTCGTCAGGTTGTATACATATATAGTAAAATAGCAATTTATCCTTGAATTTTACTAATTTTAGCGGAAATTCCGGTGCACTTCATTTACATAAATAACTCATATTTCATTCGCTGCAATTACTTCATCAGTGTTGTTTCAGTCATTTGTTGGAATAGCGAAGCCACTCATGACGTTATTTTCTTTACAATAATTTTATCCATACTTGGATGTCTGGAATTTCTTGGAGCCAAATTGGCAGATGGAATGGATTTCCTCATGCGAAAATATTGAGTTCTCTTGCGAATGCTTTCACAGTGTAGTGAATTCGATTGCGAATAATCTCGTTCGTGCGCGAAAGTGGTGTGAAGTGCACACATTCACATCAGAAATTGAGAGTCAAATTTGTTAAGAAATGCGCATTGAAAACTTAAGCTCGCAAATGCAGTTTCCTTCGCCAAATTGTGTGATTATTGTGCTCGGCTTTATTTAAGTTACACGCAATGTGAAGTTTGGCAAACTAAGTTTTTGCGGGCTTGGTCTTAGTTCGTAGTGTAGGGGTGAGTGGGGTGGGGGGGGATGCGAGGGAGTGGCTGCGAGACTGCATATCGCTCATGAAATGTTCACAATAGCGGAGCTAACCCAATGAAGGAGTGATGAACTCGTTAAGTGCTTGAAGTTAAAGATCACAGATGTTGGCGTAGGGAACTCGGCGATGAAATGGATATATAATATTGATGCGCGCTGCATTGATAACGCAGTAAATTCAGAGTATAACATCTGCTTATTATTGACTATAAATAAATTGGACATAGCAATGCTACTTTGTGCATTTCAAATATAGAATTAACCTCTAACCTATAAGTTTGTTTACTTAGCCTTTCAAGATGGTAAAGCTCAATTTTAATGGAAAATGATTTTGGAGTAAATAGATGAATTGTAATTTTCTTTCTCCACAATCTTATAATTTAATGAGAGAATATAAATTCAAAAAGAAAAACGAATTAGATATAATTTGAGAAATTCGATAATCTAAATTATTTTTCAAATCGAGAACTGATCTATGAATTAAATTCGTTGAAATTTGTCATATGTTGCAGTTTAGTGTCGGGAAGAAATCCCTCCCGATGGATTTGATCGCCATAAATCTTTGAAAGAGGCTAATCTTTCTACTATGGCAGTTCGAATAACGGCTAGCAACTAAAGAAATCTGGAGCAAAAAAAAAAACATGGCAACTTGCCGTAGCCTCATTTAAAAACTCTTAAGAATCCATAAATTCTAGCGTTCCGTTGCGCATTTCTACGATTCACCTAATAGTTCTGCTTTCACGTGTTCTATAATTTAATGGCCATTTTTTAAATGACGTTTTTAGTAGAGTATTTTTATAATATAAATCATGAAAAACTATAAATTGAAAGGGTATTTTTTCTTTACATATTCTATAATTCGGCGACAATTTTTTATAACAAATTTTATAATAGAGTATTTTTACGTTATGTAAATTGCGAGAGATTATTGAGTATTTATTATAAAACTAAAAGACTCGTTACATAAAGTGTTATAAACCAAAATTAGAATAACATGAACTTGGAACTATTATTGAGTATTACATGCATCTATTATTTGCTCTCTAACCTTACATAATATCTTTGTATGTTTTTACGATCTTATGTATGCGCCTTTAATTTCCTCTCTTATATAGTTTTTTCCTTGATTTCTTGCATGATTTCAAGTTGACTGATGTTTTTTGTTTTTGTTGGCAATATTTTTTTTCCATCTAAGAAGCGATATGCATGCGCGTATCTGCATATATAAGCGTTTGATGTATGTTTATTTCTAATCCACAAAACATAGAGACTATCCTGAAAAGATTAGTTGCTCACAATTGTTGCTACATGATCGCCTTCCAAATTTTTTTTTCGGGTACTTGAAGGTAGAGAGAAAAATTTTGTCGAGGCCTTCATCTTTGCGTATGTGTGGATATCTAAGTGTTCATCTATCTGTTCATTAGTTGTGTCTTAGAAGTTGAGGTTAAGACTACTGTATGAAATTTGCAGAGAACGACCTACCGTATTAGAAATGAAATCTATCGCAGCCATAAAAATAGACGCACACAGGGACTTTTCTACATTTTTGGCCAGACAATTCGAATGAAAGAGATACTAGGGGAGTAAGCATTTGAATTACCAATTGTAACCTTATTTGCAAATCGAGTGGAGCAAAACCGGATTATGGGGTTTGTGATGTAGGCCGAAAATTCCCTCCTCCCACACCTTAGTGGATGCTCTCCACGAATCACTGCTGTAGCTTACTAACGAGCCAAATAATTGAGATATGAAATCTTCATCAAGAAACAAATCATCTTCCCCTCTTTTAGTGGAGAGTGTGAGGGGGGGGGGGGTTGGTTTGAATCGATCAGTTGAACAGGGCGATCAGAGAGCGTTGCCTATCTTATCAATCTTGCACAGAAAATTTCTGAGATGAGATGTCAAAAAAATGTGGTAATGAAATATCCCATAAATATATTTAAATATACTCAAATAAAAATTTTAAAAAATATGTTATATGAAATTGAGCAATAGCTTTATGCATATTCAAACAAGAAATCACCCGCAAAAATTGTTCAACAATTTAGCATTAAAATATGCGATTATTATAGATGGAAAAAATATTTCAAGTTGAAACAATCGAAAGCATGCCTTCTAACAAGCGTAATTAATAATATAAGATGATTTTGAATAACGTTTGCATGATTATCTATAGAAATTGAAATTCATTTAGCAAATGAAATAATTATAAGAATTATTTAAATGCGTCATCAAATAATATAAGTGAATTTGAATTGTTTTTTTTTTCTTCAAATGAGGAGAATATCGCATTCCAATATTGCTAAAATTTAATTGTTGCGTATTGCGCAAATTTATTCGCAATGTCTCCGAGGGAAAAATCGAGGAAATAGTTGTCTCTTTTATGTATTTCAATCAGTCTTCTCTATGAATTTCATTTTATTTATTCACTTAGCAATGAGAGCTTTCAAACGACTTGTTGTGCTTAACGTCTTCACATTTTTTTCCGCGTCTTCATTTCCTTCGTCATGAGCATAAATAGATCATTTAAATCCGATTGAATATGTAGTTCATTTGCACGAATTTGTTGCGCACTCATCGATTCACTTTCAGCTGATAGATAGACATCTAGAGACGTATATGCTTTCTTTAAGACTTATGCTACCTATAAATGTATTGTAGGATACCGTATTTGATTTCTTATGGATTCTATTTGGTTTGACTTAGGCATTCTTTTCATTGCTACTTATCATGACTATCTACTGCGATTGATTTCTGATAGGTTTTTTTCGGAAGCAGAGAATCTGTTCTGTGGCGGTACGGATCGCATCACTTGCGAAACGAAAGCTCTCCACTCTTATAAGTTTTATAATTTGTAAATACTTTTAGCTTTGAAAAATTATTGTATTACTACCGTTTAATGCATACATACCTTTCAAACCGATCGTATGATTTATGCACTTTTCGCTGAAATAATCCTCCTCACACGAAGCAACATTAAGTTTCTAGAAGTAAACTAGTCTCATCCCTTTTCTTCTGCGGAACTGTTGTGTTTCATCTCGTTGAATTTTAGCCATCACTTCTTCGCTTAGATAATAGCAATTTGCTCACTTCTAAACCTCATTTTCATTTTGCCCATTTTTAGGCTGAGGCAATTAAACCTCTTCCATTTCTTAACTCATTACTATTGTTACATCTGCACATCATCGCATACATTCTGCATCAAGCAAACAACATTTAGAAACAATGCACTTCATGATCGGACAATTTTTTTTCATGTGAATGTCATTTTCTTGAATTAAAATTGCGGCATACTGTATAAAAACTTACATCAGAGTTTTTCTTAAGCTTAATAAATAAAAAAGAAATATTTAGGAGTATTTCGCACTATTCATTTACAAGTATTCCTTAACTTATTAATGAAGTCTTATAGTAATTTTCTAAACGCTAACGGCGGTATATCGTTTAGTAAAAAATAAAGTGAAATCTTCATATAAATTTACGTAGTATTCGTGTTGCTATAGCCAATTGCTATAAACTCTCGAAGTTCACATCTTCTGGTCGAACATTTTGTCATTCCCTATTCATGAAGTATATGCATTTTCAAGTTTTGATTATCTCTTTTAAGCTGAATTCCTCTTTCTACAGTTTTTTTTTCGTACGCTTTTTTTTTAAACGCTTTTCCGTTGCATTATAAAGCATTCGATTCATTCTTGACATTGCCGTAATTGCCTCATTCCTTTGAGATCATACAGCGCTATTTAAATCTAATAAAAGCCTACGCGACTCAGCACTTGCCTTTTAGTCGTCGTTCACTAATTTAGCCCTCGAGGGGGAATTGATGCGGAGCGGCGAAGTACCACCCGAGGTACTTCGCCGACTATATCCGCCCTAGTGAGGGAGATCGTCCGAAATAGAGGTCGTGTCTGCGATCCTGTAGGCGATTCACCATCGAGGTGGGACGATGATGTTTCTAAAGGATCACGGGAGCCCATAGGGGGAGGGAGGGTTCTCGTTACACAGTTCAGTGCACTTCCGACCTGTTTTCCTGTAAAGGTGAGGTCAAAATGACTCTCTTCCGGTGGGACGGTGGGAGGAGACCACCTAGGCGAGGCGCTCCCAAAAACAAAAAATCGCCGTGGATCCCTCGAAGAGCTTTCTCTATGCATCCAACCGAAGACATTTGTTAGCATTGAGAGAGAGTTTATAGCATTCGAGATTTTCATCGTCGACTACCTTTATCAATATTTTCCGTTAATGCCAACATTTGCCAATATATTCTCTACAAATCAATTAACATTTATTCAGAAAATATAATGAAGCTTATAATATTTGCCAATAGAGTAGTTGATAGAACGTTTACCATTTAGCTAACACTAATGAATAGAGGGCATTTTCGATTATTTCATTTGCAATTCGCATGCCATTATTCATGATAAATGCGGCAGAAAGACACAGGAAATCAAAAATGTATTTTTGAGAAGGAAAAAAATCTAAAAGCCATTTATCTAAGTAATCTGAATTTCTAGAACCTGTTGCCATCTAAAAGGAGATCAGGGGGGGGGGGATGCGGAGGGCTGAATATATCGAATTCTGATTGAGGGAATAGTAGTCATTGCAAGTCGATTTTCTCTAGCCGGGATGAATTTCCCTTAGATAGAATAAAAATGAAAATTTGCGAAGCGAAAAATGGCGATGAGCATAGAAATTTGTCTTTTTTTGTAGTTGTTGTTGTTTGAGGCAATTGTATGAGGGGATATTGCGTTCATGTTGACTATTTGCACGGGCACAAATTTGAGTCTAAGCATAGAGATATTTGAAATTAACGTCGCGTTGAATGTGCTCGTTCAACTAGCACTTACGAATCTCATCGTAGTCATCGTTTGTGCCCTCATTCACTTTGCAGTGTACCGCCCGATTGCGACTTAACCCCGCCCTTAATCTTCTAACCAATACTTTGCTGCTAGCATTAGTTAACTTGACGTCCTTTTCTAGGATAAATCAAATGCGATGCCACATTTTATGACCTTTAAAGTTTTACTTGAAAATTTGTGCAATAATAGAATTGGCTCTTTTATATGACTGTTGTGGCAGATGTCAAATTTTTATTCACCCTCCCTTGCTCAATCCCAAAAAAACATCAAAATTTCTGCGTATTTTCCATTTAATCGTTCCATGAAAAAAGCGGATGCGAAGATTTAGCGAAAATTAATCTACCGCAAGTCTGCTGAAAATTTTCAGATAAAGACAGTTGTGAATGCAATGTAACGCCGATGTCAGTCTTTTAGACTTATGAATGTATCTACAGCTAGTTATTTGCTCATTTGAAAATTTATTTATACTATTCTTCTCTATGAGAGACCATTTAGTGTGTTATAGTTACAATATAACAACAACTGTTGTTATGTTCGCACGCATTTTGCGTTGTTATTTGTGTTTATTTCTGGGTAAATTTTGGCTAATTTCAATTCCTAATTGTTAAATGATTGAAAATACTTTATCAATCACGGTAACTTTTAGCGTTTTTTTTATTTTTTTAACTTTTTTAAAATCCTTTAAATGACTTCAAAAACTTGCTGCTTTGCTAGATGTTTTTGCATCATAAACATTTAATCATTGGAAAAGAAACATTTCTGAACAACATAAATCTGAAATTTTTTAAGTAAGATATAAGAAATGAACTTTCATAATTTTCTGTAAGATGAAGTTTTGATTTTTAAAATTACTTCGTTTTTTTATTTTTTTTTTTGAGTATTTTTAGAGTAAAAACTTTAGTATTTTATATAATTTTTGATGAATTTAAAAAAAAAAAAAATTAATATTTCAAATAGTGAGATGAAATTTTGATAAATTTTCCCCGAATAATTGAAATTAATATTTTCATCATTCAATAATTCGAAAAGAAATAATTTTATTAAAAATTATTTTCCTGTGTAGTTGCACAAAGTTAATATGCTATGAGTGTCTCGCTCTTTATTACTAATAATGCAGGATTTTTATACTAAGCAATGATTATGAGTCCTCCTATTGCATAGAAGAATATTGCCTTAAGGGAAATAAAGGATTTTTGAAGCGGCAAAAGATGCCTCATCATCGATGAGTGCAGCCATTCTCCATTTTTAATGCCGATACAAGATTTGATGAGTATTTTCATCGTTGTTTACAGCATATCTATAATCATTTCAATTCCCGCATCATTTCCGCTTATATGCTATAGGACATTTTTGAATTGAAGCCAAATAAAATCGAATTACTAGTTTATATCGCCGAATTTGGTGACTAACTTGACGATTGCAAGCATAATGTTTTGCTTATTTTGTTATTTTATTGATGACAGTTTTTTTTTATATTGAAAATTAAGGAAAAATTTCAGTTTATTGGCTTTTTAATTGAATTTGCTTTCCAAAATATAGTTGAAAAATTCGGAAAATGAAAAATTTGATTAAAATTTTTATGATTAACACTAAAATTTTTTCTAAACGTTTAACTAAAACCGAAAGAAATTCATTACATATTTCTAAGATGTGAGAGATTTCTCATTGCTTCTGATTTTCTTATACTGTTCTTCGAGTTTTTTAAAACAATTTCCTCCTATTTTCGCATGTTTATTTCTGAGTTGTTTTTTTTTCTTTCTTTCAGAAATAATTTTTCTGAATCGATCGAACTCTAACTTTATTAACACATTATGAATCTCGTTAAAAATTCATCATTTCGATTAATTTGTTTGTAGTTTTTTTTTTTAAGTAATAGTGTCATTTAATTATTTTAAAGCGAAAATAATCAAATTCAAAATCATTATTATCACATTTTTATTGATAAATAAACAATCTTTATTGTCGCATCATCAATAAATCAACTACACTCCATCTAAATGTTTTATCAATTCGATAGGTCAGAACAGTTAAGGAACTGAGGAAAATGATGCGATTATTTTAGAAACTAATGAAGGCCATATATGAACGATCGCAGAATACAATTTGAGATTGCGACCCACTACGTACTAAAAAATTCATGCAAGGGTTTTAGAGCAATTCAATTCAGCTAACGTGAGATCACCTCAGTATTTTTTTTTTTATATAGCGAAGCGTTTGATAGCTTATCACTTTGTTATCACTCCTCCTCGCTCCTAATTTAGCTTGTCTTATCACCATCCACTAAATGAGGTGATAGTTAGAGGGTAAGCTGCTTCTCCGCCACGTTGTACTATAGTATTACCATGATTATAACATTAGCTTAAATTGTACTCATATTCTTTTCTCTTATTCGATCCCCTGTAGTATATTTTCTCGGTCAAATGCTCTATATTGTTTTATTAATTATAATATATCGTTTGAAAATATTTAAAACGCTTAGAAAAGATCATTTTCTTGATGCCGCGTAATAAATCTCAATTCTATAGCGATTTCTTTTTTTGTTAATTTAGATGAATTTTCACATTGACATCGAATTTGATGGATATTTAATATGAATGATGGAGAAAAAAATTGCCGCATATCACGCTATTAAAAACTCTCAATAATTTTATATTTTCCATATATAGCATTATGAAAAATATTTTTTTTCGAATTTTTTATTCATTTTTTTTCTCAATTTCTCATTCGATTTTTTATTCTTATCTAATATTTTTCATCTATTTAACAATGATAAATATTTATGCAATCAGTTATTCTCATTTCATGAAATATTAAGGCGTAGTTTTTTATTCAACTCTTGACTTCAGCTTTTTTTGCTTTCATACAAATTACTGCTGCCAATTTGTTCATTAACTTGTATTCATAATAACTAGTGTTCATTTATTAATACTAAATTCATGGATATAATTCAATTTTTCTTCAATTGTAAGTTAAGAATTGTGTTCGTTGTGCTTTGATTTTTATGATTCGAAGAGATTTTTTAGGCAAATAGTATGCATTTCATTTCAGAGTTCATAAAATCAGTTTGGATCTTTAAAGCTTCGAGAATGGACAAATTTATCAACTATCATTTAGTGTGAATCCTCTACTAATTAGTAGTTTTAAATACTTCTCACCTTGTAACATAGCCAATAAAATTAATAAAAGTAAAAAATTAATATTTTCAATATCGTGATAAATTACGCAAACCTAAAATTTCACTCTTTTTCCAATATTTTTACTAAATCACTTTCTTTTTTATCTAACACCGAAAGAATTATAGAGATGAGGTTATTTTATTAATAAAATCATGCGCAAGACTCCTAAATACACATCCATTTAGGCAATCATAGTCGTTCTGCTTGTCATTTAACCAATGATATACTAGGCTTCAAGCGAAATTGTTGTCAGAGCTCAGTTAGGCGTTTGAGCGATAGCATTGTAATCGAAGCAATAATGTATATGTAGTTCGTAGAGGACAAACGCTGGACCCAGCCGTTTGGTTTAGCTATTTGAGGAACGAAATTAACGATTCGTTGTAGCTGATCTATCCAAAAACAATGTCGTCGTGTTTGCATATTGCAAAATTATATCTGTTCTTGGCTTTATCTTGTTCACGCATTGTTATGACGATTAGCCACAATGACGCATTCGCAAACTTGTGCAGTATGCTCGTTCAAATATAGGATACAAATAAACGAATGTGTTCTAGAAAGTAAAGGGATTAGGATTCAAGGAAGGGATATAAAGATGAAACTTCACATTGTTCTTATAAATGCAACCTACTTGTGCGAATACAAAAGGATTTTATTGCATACGAGAGAAGTTTTGAAAAAAATTTTTAAGCAATTTTAATATTTTTGCGCTAATAATTCTATATTGTGCTCTTATTTCTTTGAGTTCCCCCGTCAAAACAATCTTTCACCTATACTATCAGTTAATCTTGTTGAATTCATTGTAATTTTTATCTACTTTTACAAATTTTTCGAAAATTTCTGTTTGCAAAACGCATTAATGCATAATGTTTTTTTTTTCATCTTTATGCTATATGTAACATCACATCTGTACATAATCATATAAGTGTATGTATGCTTCTTGCTATTTAGATTTAATTTAAAATTAACTAAACCCTCTAAAATTGTTGAATTTGTTGAATATGTTGTTTATGACTACTTCGATTATTCAGCCTACAAGATAATCTCTAAAAAACCAATAATTTTTATGAATTCAAATATGCTCAAAAATTTGCATACATCTTTCACCGATCGAATTCATATAGGTCATGGGAAATAACGAATCTTTCACGGGAAATTTATGTAAATGATGCAGTGAGTAAGGATATCGCATCTCTATTTTGCAAGTTTTCTTTTCGATTGGTTGTTTTTGAAAGTGATTGAGCTGACTGTAAGCAGCTGACTGTAAGGGTGCATGCTTTTCCGGAACGCTTCTCCACTTGCTTTTTCACTACTTTCTCTTTTTGTAGCAATAATGAGCGCGTAGTAAGATTGATAACCGGAAATCAGTAAGCCAGCAAGATATTCGACCTATCATTCATAAGCAGATGCCTCGTAAAAGCTGCAATTTACTCTCAAATTCCCCGAGGAGTTATCCTATTTTTATTGGATAGTCCTCCAAAGTGCTTATTGTATTATTTGTTTAATTATCTCATAGTAGTATAATGGCTATGAACCATAAGTGATGTGGAATACTAACAGTCTAGGATTCGTTGGATTTACATAGTGACTGTTCGCTTCGAAGATTCAATAGTCATTTCCCCGTCGATTCACAAATCACTATGACTCTAATCGGGCGATATCTGGATTGTGGTCAGGAATTGGCCAAATCCAAATATGATATTGTATCCTAAAATATGTGACTAGCGATGAGGGCTATGGCTGCATTATTGCTAGTTTTCTTCGTTTGTTTTCCTTAAAAATTGTGATTATGCGAGCCAGAAACGTTCGAACGCTATTTGAATATTTCTTATTGATTCTTTATTTAATTTACCGGCATAATGTTCTTTATTAAGGGAAAGACCCTTAAGGTAATATAGGTTAATTAGATGAAACATTTAAAAAACCGAATGTTGCAATACTGAAGTAATAAAAAAAGATTCATCACTATGTTTCGTAGTTCATTATATTGATTACTGAATCTTTGTTTGATTTAACTGTTATTATTCAATGATATCGTTTATTCTAAAAGAAAAAACGGTTTAATGAATCTCTTATATTTGTAGTTGAATTGATGCACTTATTTCACTGATAAGTTATAATAATTTTAGTGAAATTTTTAGGCTTCAGATGTAACTTTATTAGGCGTTTCAAATGTCAATATAGGTTTTAGGTGTTCATCCATAGGTATTTTCCTTGTTCGTTTTGCATTTTATACAATATAACTCGAATATAGGACATATTATTGGCTATATCTTTTGTTGTTTTTCTTTTTATCTCTTCTCGTCATCATCTTTCGTCATAATCTATATCGATTTTTTTTTTGCTCGTTACTTTCAGTTGAAAATAAAACAACAGGAGCAGATTATCTAGAACCTCGAAAGTAAAGCACTTTCCAACAAAGACTCCCTTAATAGTATGAATCTGTCTGAGCTGCTAAAATTTATAAAACACTGTCGGATATTTCAGAAACTTTGATGTTCATATGAAGTATTGCTATAAGCAGCAGAAGATTGGCGCAAAAATTTTTTTGACAGTGTACCATTTCAGGGAAGCGTAGAAATCTTAGGAGTTCGCTCTCATTCTAGCGATTATTAAGCCATAGTATCAACCTTTTTTTCACAACATTCAAATTTTCAAAACCTTGCTTTCAAGATTCTTCTTTTTGTTCAAGTTTCCAGGTTTGAAGGATTAATTCATATAGCTCACGTTTTTAGGTTCAAGGCTGAGGGTTTTCATTTTCTGGATCACGTACGTTTTAATTTTCAGCCATAAATAAATCAGAACATCGTCTCCTTGCTGCATTGTTTACATTTGTATCGTTTATAACTATTTACCTCTCTGGATCCGAATTTTTCTGGAAAATTTCTCGCAACTTAATGACAGTTTGGACGGGGAGTGTTGAGAGGGTGACAATGCCAAAAATTACTAGTATCCATATCGCGAGATCGTGTTCTCAATTTCAAAATTGGATGAAGTGAGAAAGAATGGGGAGGGAAGGAGGAGGGTTCGAAGGAGATAGGGAGAGTTTTTCTCCTCGTCGGCCGAATATGCTGATTCGTGCAATCCTTTTTCTGAACGCCTGCAAACCGAATTATTTGTTATCGTTGCGCTTTTATGATCGCATTGTAACATATGGAATATGGTCATATGACTCACAACAGTAGTTATTGATTAATTATGTTATTGATTAAAAATTATACTTGAACGGTATAAAATTTATGCAGATATCCAGACGTCTAAAAAATGGTTGAGATAATTCCGTAATAATATAGTTTATAAATTCCCATAGTAAAATATAGAAAAAAAAGATAGAAAAAGAAAAAATTCTATGGCGAAAAGAAATTTGAATAGTAGAGTGTTGAATTGCTCAAATCGACTACGGTAATTTCTGTGTGAGATTTACGAAAAGAATTAAGGAATGGAATGTTAGTGCTTATTTGCTTACGTATAATTTCCTACTCTCTAAATTCGAATGAATTGTTTTTGCTTGATTTAGTGCTTTAAACGTTCACATCATATGGGTTCATTAGTGCGTGAAATGCACAAAATCAAATTGCTCTTTAATGATGTTCTTATGACATTTTAGTTGCTCTCTGTTCCTCTTTTCTTTTTATTTTTTTTCTCTCTCTCTTCTCCCCTCTCTCTATCTCACTCTCTCTTTTTATCGGATTGTAACCTCTATCGCTAAATTATAAAAATTTCCCATTCCTCGCAGAATTTCGTTGAAGGCTATTGTAGCAGTATTGTTCGTTGTGCATGAGATTGTAGTATAATATACCATAGTGAATGTAAAGGAGTTTGTATCGAACAGCAATGTTTGAGGCATGAAGGAACACCTAAAGCCTTCAAGCCATGTAGAAAGACGAGAGAGTGTCACTAATGAGTCAGCGAACACAATCTCAAGTATAGAAAGTATAGGAAATGCTTCATGAAAACTTACCGAATACTATTATGGAAATTTAATAGTAAATACTGATTTTATGGGAAAAAATGGCAATTGGCATTCTTTAGATGTTGTAAAAAAAAAATTTTTTTTTAAGTTTATAAACGTTTTGCAAAATGAAATAAATTAACATGAAGTTATATAAAATTTCTTAAAGTAAGAATGAAAGTTATATAATAAAGAACCTCAATGAGGATCTTTAATGCGGTGATTATATTTCCACGAAAAATTTTCAAACATATTTTAAAGTAAATTATTCCAATATATTGAAATATTTCAGTAAATTTTTTGAAATATTTTTCTTCATTGCTACATGAAACAATCCCGATATGTTATACAGAATGTATAGTTCTGTCCTTGATCATCTGTTAATCGGTTCGGTCAAATCCTGCGTCTAAATCCATGTTGAGCCAATTCGACTCATGCACCTAAATCCACGTTATAATCCTGGTTGTACCGTTTCCAAAATTGGTACATGTTCAAAATCTCACCTCTATTTTGAATGATATATGATTAATTTTAGTCAATAATTTTCACAATTGCTGCATAGTAATTCGATTAATTTCAGGCAAAAGAACGTCGGCGTATCGAGAACGCAGGTGGTTTCATACTGAAAGACGGTGTTGAAAGGGTTCAAGGGATCCTCTCCGTTACTAGGTAATTGACTTTTTTTTGTTTCTAAACGTATATTTTCATTTCTTCTCATTTCATTTCTTTTTTTTTCGCGAACATAAAGTTTTTTTTTTTCAATAATCCACGAATCCTTTTCTTTATATTTTTTGAATAAATTAAATGATGTACGTTCGAAGCGATACCTTTATTGATATTAAAAAAAAAACGTTTGAGTTCTAATTGCATCTTGATTTATCTTTTATATACTATAGGTTTTACATTTTTCCATTTGTTTAAAACTCTGTATCAAAAGGTTTTATTACATCTGTTTTGTTGTTTGCATCGTTTTTGAATAGTTTCTTCTTTTTTTAATTCTTTGAGATATTTTTAAGAAAAGGAGTGAAAATATATGGTGAAACTGAGTCACACGTTTGTGGGATTTGTGGGATTGCTTCAATAGCTAGCTGATGGAGAAATGAGCTAGTAATCTTTAGGTCCAGATTTCGAGTTCAACCTCAGGGCAAAACTTTCCATTTATTTTATTGTTTGTGGGCATCATTCTAAGCTTAAGCTCCACTCTGTTTCACTTAGTTTGAGCTTCACTCTGCTCCACTTATATCATGTATTTATAAAAATATACTCTAAGGCTTACTTATTCTATTTATTTAAATTTTTAATCCATCAAATTTTATTTTTGCTCTTTATTTAATTGCCTTATTAAGTTGGGAAAGTGATACTACTCATCCGGAAGTAAACAGTTAAAATGCGTTGATGAGCCACTATACAAGAAATATGTGTTATTTGTTCACTCAATGAAAGTATCGGCTAATAGCAAACTCATAACGCCTTTATCCATTTAGTTGAAATTAAATTATATAGTCATATGTTGTCGATTTGTAAATGTTCATTTTCAACTGAAAGCAATTACTTTTCAATTGCTATTTATTTATAACTTTTGAGTTGTATTTTTCTTCAGTGCCTCTGAATTTATTTGACTCAGTGGGGTAGAAGGGGGCAAAGGTTGAGGGAAGGAAGATTTGGGCTATGAGGTGTGGTGCTCAATTACAACGTGCCATAGTCAGTTAAATTGCTGCGCAGATGTATTAGTCGATTTTTTATGCGATATTGTAATCTATTCAATGAAAAAATTTTTTTAAATATTTGCAATGAATGAAATTTTTTAAAGTTGTTTTTTGGTTTATTGAGAAAGAAAAACTAATAATTTTTAATGCATTAAAAATTTCCAAGATTTGTAATTTATTCTCAAAAACAATGTGGATCATCTTGCAAAGTGGGGCGAATAAATGATAAAAAATGAGCATTAATGAGTTAAAATTTTCGTATATTTATAAATATTTTTATGAATTTATTTACGATATGAATTAATGTTGATTTTTTTCTTTGCAGTTTTCAATTTTTATAATTTTCAATCCCATCGAATCTTTTTTTTCTTAGAAATCAAACACTCATTTAGGAGTTTTTTTTCTCGTATTTATTCTCAACATGTTTTCTAGTGATTAGCATCTTACTGCTTAGTCAATAAAAGAAAAAAAAAGCTGTCAACCAATACAAAACACCTTTCTTCTATAACTCTATTATGTGGAGGAGGCACATATAAGCAGTGATATATTTTTGCCGTTGTTGTATAATTTTGAATACGTAGTCCTCTGTTGAGGACTGTTCAAAGCGCACAATGATGACGTCATATCTATTGGTATATATGTGGGTGTGGTGTCTGTTGATATGCTTGTCGATCTATCTGATGACTTCAATCCATAATAGTTGATGTGGTTTTGTGTGGCTATTCATTGTCAATGCGAGGTAACAACCAGCGTTCAAGTGAACTCATCACCACAGCTAGCTATCAATTTATCTGCTTTATTAATTAATTAAGTTATTTATTTATTTATTTACTTATTTATTTGTTTATTTATTTACTTATTTATTTATTATTTATTTATTAATTTGTTTATTTATTTATTTACTTATTCACTTATTTATTTATTTATTTATTTATTTATTTACTGATTTATTTATTTATTGGTTTATTGGTTATTTATTTATTATTTATTCATTTAATTGACTTATTTATTTATGCGCTTATTTATTATTTATTTATTTTATTTTATTATCAAAGTTATTGTCAATTTTGGCTTCCTCTGCACGGTTAGAGGGATCGAAATTGCAAGCACTATTGCATATGTGAGGCAACATTGCAGAATTCACGAAGAAAAATGTATTTTTAGTAAAAAAAGTTTCTGCGTTTGATGGATTCGCTTGAATGTGTTTGAATTATTGCGCAATCTATTATTTGTTGATAATTTATGCAATCATTTGATTTGATGTGCGCTAATGCAAAAAGCACATATCGTGCCCAATTCTCTAATGCGTTCTTATGCAAATTCTTTTGTAAGCTTATAAAATGCGAATTCTTCGCTTCAAATTGAATCATTTGTTAAATTCGCTAGAGAATTTAAAAATGATTGATCAAAAATTTTTATCACGTAGAGTTGTCGCTTGGGCAGTGATGCGTATCGCGCCTCTTAAGCATATTCAAATCACAAAATTTTTTCCGGTAATACATGAGTGATATAAATCAAGAATATTTCCGGAAGGAAATAATGAAAAAAAATTGGTTAAAAAGAGCAATAATTGTAGTTTCAAGAACTTTTTGCATGATGCCAAAAGTTTTTTTTTCTGTCATATAATAGCGTTCGATTATTTATTCATATAATCTCTTTTTTTTTATTATGGATTTTTCTCTAGTGAAAATTCTTAACGTCATTATTGCTACGACTCTCTAAAGTTCTAGGACAACTGCTGTTTTCCTCTTCGATTGTCCGATCGTTCTGGTACAATTCTTTCGTTCGTTTGATAGCGTATATATTGTTGCACAACCAATCAGTTTTATACTATTTTATATATTCATCAAGTACTATGTATTCTTTCATATAAAACATTTGCTTAGAAAGACATTCTAGGTTCCTCAATTTTTAGTTTATAATATCGGTTGATCAGCGCTATTTGTAGAATTTGATGAAAAACATTTTTACTATTTTTGTTCATATTTCTCAATCAGTTGCAGGAGGTATTTTTGATAACGAAATAGTTCGCATTTTTTAAATTCCTTGATATCATGGATTCGTATCATAAACAGTTTGAAAAAGTATATGCATTGGAGCTGATAACCATTCACTCCTAAATGATGCCTCACATCTGCGGGCATATCCTAGGTACGGGAGCAATCTCTATCCTATAATCCGTCGAAATCCGCTACCCTTCTAGCCGCTAAATTTGGCGCCGCAAAAATAAATAGCTTTCTTTCTAATTTGATGCGTTTGTTAAATTCACTCCAATTTGCTCCTGACAGTACTGAGTGTTCATGGATGAAAGAGTTAAACCTTTTAGAAACTAGTCGGTGATCAATCGGGTGGCACTAAACACTTTCAAAGGTTTTTTTTTTTAACACAACAGAATTGTGGTACGACAATCTGTGGGTCGCTATTTTTCCCTATGTTTGCCGTTTAAATGCCATCGATTTTTTGAGTTTTCCATAAAGACTAATTTCGATTCTTTTAGAATTTATTGTGATATCACGAGGATTAAACTTTGAAATGTAATGATATACTCATAAATCGCTAAAATGATCATAAAGTGTTGTTTTTCTAACCATCGTGAGAAATATTTTCTTCGTTTGTTTATATTGTTTGCATTCCATACTGATAATGGGTACTTCTGAGTTGGCCACTTTATGCGTTTGTAACACATTTATGTGTCTTTATTTCTTCACTTTTCTTCACTTACATTTTCATTCATAATATTTCATTATATGAGTGGAAATTTTTAATGATTTCAAAATGTTAAATTCAAAAAATCACAAAATTTAACAAATTATCAGTTTATTTTTAAAAAACTTCCCCAAATAAAACGATGCTTTATAATTAAATTTTATTTTCTTTCATACTCCATTTCTTTCTTTTGTATATTTTATCTATTCTTGATTGTTATGCTAATAATTCAGCAACAATTTGCTCATTTTGCTTATAGTCTACAACAGAAATTAACTAACCCTTCTGCACTATATAGACCAAGATCACCACTCAATTGGTGTGAGTTAGCTTCATATGAGGAATCTTAGGTTTAATAACGAAACAAATCTCCATATGTTTTATATTCAGTTGCTTTATTATACTCCTCTTAAAAATAACTTGTTTAGGATTTCATTTATTTGATGCAAAAGATTTGTTTTGCTTTTATTGAAACTATTTGTTAAAGTTTATTTTAGTTGAAAATTCTTTAAATTATACAATAATATTCTATTATAATAAGGAATAAAATATACTTTACTAAGTATAAAGCTATAAATTAATAGTACTTATTGCTAATTTAATTAAGAGCATTCGGCGATACACAACTGAAACGTGCGTGCATTCTAACAGCTCATCCAGACGTCGTACGAGTGGATTTAGCAGAAATTTGTCTCAATTTTATTTTGGTCGCATCGGATGGCTTTTGGGATGTTGTAAGTAACGATCAAGCGATCAAGCTCGCCAATTCATTCATACAAAAAACGCCCACCAATCAATGGCATAAGTAAGTTTCTATAATTCGGTCTCATATAAAATGATGATAATATTGAATCAGGTTTATTTATATGCCCAAGAAAAGAAGGGGGAAAGAAAGGAGGATATCAATTTTATGCTTGAAATTTAAATAATTTTATTAGAATATTCATGGGAATTTACCTAAATTCATGAAATATTTGGATTTTCAGATGAATGCTAACCATTATCGATCATACATCACTTCCGTTTGCTATATATGAGAAATGTTCTGCACTTGCCCAACATAAAAAATTCTTCAGCAACTTTTCTATTTTATTTTAATTCGATGCGATGCAAAACTTGTTCACTTCAATCTAGAGTGTTCAATGTAGTATACAAGCCTGAGTAATATTGGACTTTCTCGTAATGATATGCAGTTTTATTGAATGAATGTTAACCCAACCAAGGAAATGAAGAAGCCATTCTAACGTATTTGATTACGCTGTGCATATTACTGAGATCCCATTCGGATTCGCACTAAATAATTCGTATAAATAACTTTGGCTATTCTATCGGCGTTCATGCGCACGCAAAAATATTCTCGGTCTAAACATCCATTTGGCTTTTGAAATCGCCACTGTTTAAATTTTTTATTGACTTTTAGCAATTTATTGCTGAGGAATTACGCTTTTAACACGGATATCTATATAACACAAATTTGTGTTAAGTGAAGTGTTAATATGAGGTTTAAATATGAAATTGTACAAATAATTAGTGTTATATGATTTCAGAGTAGCCGAATATTTAGTGAAAAGAGCATTACAATTGGGCACCGAAGATAACGTCTCTCTATTATTTCTACGATTAAATTTTTAACGCAAATTACGTTAATGTGCTCTTCGTTGTGATTTGGCTGACTTTTGCGAGAAAAAAATATTCTATATTCGTATTGAGCGTTGATATTAGTGATTTATACTAACGGGTTCTTCTACGCTTGTAATACTTCCTCAGCTTGAACTTCCTAAATATTTATGGGCTTATTCTTTGGATTGTTTTATTCACTGATTTTCTGCCATCACTGAACTATTTATTCCCTGACCGTATATTTTATTGGCAGTGCTTGAGCTGAGTCTACGTCCTCGAGCTGAGTCTACGTACTCGAGCTGAGATCTATATTCTCGAGCTCAGTCTATATTTTCGAGCTCAGTCCAATTTTCGAGCTGAGGCGACATTTTCGAGAATGTCATCACAAACATTATGCTCACTAATAAGTGGGCATTATTTAGAGGCAACTTCCTCTATGAGCACATCTCGAGAATATTTACAACTACTCGCGAATAGTTCATCCAATACCGGTGGTGTATCACTTCTCAATCGTATTACCTACGGGTATATTGCACCACTGATCATTGCGTTTGGAATTATTGGTGCGTTATTTTATTATTATTAAAAGCTTCCCCCTTGGGAAATATTACCCAAAGTGGGAAAGTATTCAATACCCAAGTACCCAAAATGCCATTTTAAGTGAGGAAAGATAGTTAAATTTTCACGGAGAGACTATATGATCCTTTCCTTTTGCTATTCTTTTTCGTTTCTTCACTCAAAAGGTCATTACTATGAAATAGGAAATTCTTTGCATTTTAAAATTAAATTTTTTTAAAGTTTTCTTTTATTTTCCTTTGCATTTACCTAAATCAAAGTACTCGTTCTGAAGTGCAATCAATCTATCGTTAAGTTACAGGTGATGTAATGACCGTAACAACATTGACGCATCCATTGTTGAGGCGTGCCAGTATTATTTACACCTATTTAATACTCTTAGCAATGACCGATTTTGTAAGTGTGTTTTTCCTTCAATCTTCTCTATCACCCGAAAGGGATCATAATTAATTTTTTCGAAAAAAATCCTTTAAATATATCTTGTTTTATCCATATAGATCGATATTATTATAAGATTCATTGATGAGATCGCATAATGCAGATTTATGAAAATGGCTATCGCTATCCGATCTTTGATTTTTATTTCATTCATTTGCTTAGTGATACAATTATTAGGCTTTAAATCAGAGCGTATTTCCGATCACTTTGAAGAAAGGATCTATAATAAGCACTTTTATGATATAAAAAATTGAATTCTACGGTATAAATACATTATTTAATGTTTTACAAAATATCTGTCGCCTGAAATAATTTAATTAACTTAAACCAACTCAACTTAGTACCAATTCAATTATATGTAAGAATTCGAGTAATTGCTTAATTATTTTTTAGCGATAATGAGCCGTTTAAATTGTAAGATGGATGCATTGTGTTGTTCATTTATCGTTTATGTGGGCGTAATTTTATAGCTGCAAAAAGATTCTTCGCATCATAGTGCAATGCATAGATGATAAATAAAGTGATTGAGGCAATGCGGGAAGGGGACATCGCAATTTCTCTCTCGGAAATATAAAACGATAGTGTATTTTTATTCAGATGACGCTTATATCGGTTATACCAATGATATTATGGTTACTTGATTGGCGATTATGTTCCTATTCATCAGCGTTATATTATGCACATATTGGTTTCCCATTGGTGAGTTGATTTATTCATTCATTTGTTATTATTTTATATTCTTTTTGAGATTGGAAAATTATTTAATTTGAAAACAAATTTTTCTTACAATTATTTCTGACTCCGTTTCAAACTTTGCTGAATGATATTATTTTATAAAACTCTTTTATTAGTATTTGAATGTCATATTTAGAAAGAGGAGATGAAGGAAATAGTTTGGAATATTATTGATTCGATAAGATGAGAAATGAATAATATTGCAAGCAATATAAAATTCGTGCTTTGGTTTTTGCACTTTGCTTTGATTTTTGCACTTTCAGTGCTCTGATTCTTGTACTTTTAAAGTGTAAAGGCTGCATATTGTGCTGTTGACTATTTTTGTTACTAAGTTATTCTTACAAAATATTTGTTTCTAGCTAACGTTTAAAGGATGCAATCTTTGATTGATATTTCCGATGACGTATATCTATGCTGATGAGAAAAAAATAAACAAGCAAATTATTTCAATATGAGCCTAATAGTACAGAAAAATCGCAAGTGCTTTCTTTGTGTTTTGCTAAAAAAAAAAAAATCCCATATTGCATAAAATCGATGTGATCTAATTTTTGCATATGCAAATTTTTCGCTACGATTTATCTGTGGAGAGAAATTTACATATGAGGCATAAATCTCAGCAGTAATTTCAACCCAAGATTTATTAAAATTCGAATCATAAAGGATTCTCTTTGAGTGCAACAATAAATGAAGAATTATTTTAAGAATAGTGGCACGATATGTGCTTTTTATAATTTTAGCCGTTAATTCTGAATGGTATTGTGATTTGTTGCTGAACGAAATTTAAGCTCATCGCTAGATTTGTTCCACTATTTATTGGAAATTTATAGAATCTATTAGTTCAGCTGAAAAAATTTCATATTTTATGGCAGTCTTTTTTTTCGATTGCGGAAAATGCTAAATCTCACGGATGCATATAAATGAGATCAACTAAACGATTGAAATTTTAAAAAGTTTTTTCCGTTGCCTTCTGGAAATTAGCTAGCGATAGTAAAATCTCAAAGATCGTCTTAAGGAATGCTGAAAAAAAATTTTTTTTTGCGCAAATTCAAATTCAAATTCAAATCTCGCGATAAAATAAGTTGAGAATCGGTGAAAGAGACTCTCAAAGTAGAGAGTTAAATTCATGCTTTGCGGCATTGCGTGTTATAGTCCACTTTATATATTAATTGTACCTCATTAGTGAATTGATATTAACAGAAGAGAAAATTGGCAGCCTCGTAAAATCAGAGCAGAAGGTAATGAGATTCTATGGAAAATTCGGAAAAAGTGGGTAGAAATTTGGAAATTTTCCACCTTTATGGCGTATGTCAATATAGATTTGCGCGAAAGAAAATTTTTGCCGGTATGTTTTTTTCATATTCATTCAGTCGAATGAATGTGAAAAAAAATTACCAACATAATAATGCAATTTTGAATGCCATGGCCAAATTGAGTCTTTTGAAAATTTTATTGAAATCTTTAAAAATATTAAAAAATATTTATGCGTCTTATAGCAGCATATTCGTCATTTCCTCTTTTACGATGAGATAATAATTCTCCATTTTTATATAATACATGGAAGAATTTTCTCTAAAATTTTTATAATCTCTTTTGCGTAGATTAGATGCGACATTTTGATTGTTTAATTAGACAATCTCTTTTTTCTCACTTCATCCTTTATTTCTTCGCTCCCTTATAATAAAAACCAGATAATGGTGAATTTTCGTTTCAAATATTTGCACTATTTAGCCTCGATGTATACAAGAAGTATTCTTACATTGCTCAAGCATATCTTATTTTAACGCCTACATATTGTGCACTCCACATTTGCATAAATCAATGCCCTCTAGCAAATGGTTGTGACAATGAAGACCGTTGTATCATCAAATATATCTCAATGAAGCTGTAAAGATAAATGTTGATTGTCTAATTATGAATAGGGTATTACTGCTTATATAGCATAGCTTTAAATGAATAAATATGCTAGAGCCTTGTGCTAATAGATTTGATTGATGCATATGCTGAAGAAAAATGCTTAATGCTTCTAATATTATAGGTGAACGCTCTTATGGGTGCAAGTGTTTGGATTGTTGTTTTCTTAACAATGAGTCAATATATGGCGGTATGCCACCCGTTTAATCATTGCTACCTCAGGTAACTAAATATCAAGCTTAATTAAGTTTTTTTTCAATGAAGTTTGAGGTGTAATGAGAATCAAGGTTCCCGTTCTAAGCCAATTTTTATCAATGTTTCATGTTTCTTTAGAATTAGGTTAGTTTATGGTTACTTCATAACGTCGTTATGTTTAGACTGAATATGGACCTGAAAGACTTCTTTTTTTTTATTATTATTATCTTGGATTTGGATTTGGGATATCTAAATGGATTTGAAATTGACTAGGAGCGTTTCTTTCAATTCAACAAGATTCTATGCTGAGTGACGATGACGTGGAGTTATGACGTATGACGTTCAGCTTGAATAGATCCTGAAGTTTTTTTTAGTAAAAATTGCTGGTTGAAAGGTTTTTTCGTCATTTAATCCTTAAAAATCACCATTTTCGTAAAAGTTTGTGGAAAAAAAATTCAATAAATTGTTTCATGGTCATTTGAGTTTTGCATTGAGAGTGGCTGTGAAATGCAAAAGAAAAAGATTAGAAATTGCATTCATTCATCAACTAATTTGGTTTTGAAAGGAATATATTTAGGTCAAGGAAGATGTGTTTTTGGTTGTTCGGTATCGCCTATGTAATGAATTTCTGTATATATGCACCATGGGCGACCAAGAAAGCAGTCTTTGAGGTTTTCCATTCATTCATTTTTTTTTTTGAGTAGTTAAGTTTTTTTTATGTTGGTCAAATTTAATTGCAAAGTCCAACTTTAATTTTTCAGCAATCATTTCAATTCAAAATTTTAGTTTTTTTAGCGATAGCCGAATGTAATAAAGTTATGAATCATCATTGAGAAAAGAAATAGAGTAATATTTTGGTTGAGGTAGATAAATGTTGATGTGCACCTTAAGCAACATTTGCATATAATTAAATTTCCTGTTTTTGGCGACCAATTGTTTTTTCTTCCAATTCTAGCAAACTCGAAAGGTTATTTTTATTGCTTATTTATATATCAACGAGGTGATAATTTTCTATTTAGGTACCTCAAGGAGTTGGTGAATGTGAATTTATAGTATGTGAGCGAAGAATTGAACTTTGGTTCAAAGCTTATGAATGGATTCGTGAGACGATTAGTCGTTTATTACCATTCGTACTTGTTGCATATTTCAACTCGAAAATTCTCATCACTTATCGCGTAACAAAAAAAGATCGCCTTCAACGACTTGCAAATAATTCACGAAAAAGTTTTATTGAAGGAAAAAGTGAACAGGTATGTATGTCTTGATGATCTCATTAATCTATTTCATTTATTCTCAAAGATGTCGTATAGTGATATGATAATAGAGTCAAATCCTTTATAACTGTCAATAATCAGACGCATTAAAAGTTAATTCAACTTAAAAGAAATACGTTGCATCTTGTCTGCATCCGTGTTGGAAGATGTCGGCAAATCTGTGAATAGCCCTACATTGCTTTTATTGACAACTGCTAGATAATAGTGCCAGCTGAACTTAACCGAGAATAGCGAACCGTACTGGGCGTAATGCGATCTGCTTGTCGAACATTAGCCAACGATTCGCTTCAGTTCATACCGTTGAAAATTGAGGTCTTTCAGCATTGCTCAATGCTGTTCAAGTAGTTCAATTCTTTGCTGTGTGCTTTTGCCGTTTTTTTTTTGTATTTGAGAGCGTCTGTCTGTGTCTGCTTGTCTGTCCTTCAATCCAACTCTGCTTGACTTTGTTTTCAATAATCTTGTTTATGGATTAATTTTGTCTATATTAACTATGCGATATTTGATGTTTTCGATGCACAGAGTATATAACTATGAATAAAACAATGCCTATATGGTTATTATCTGTTCGTAGTTGCATCAATAGGGCAATACTACCGACTAGAGTTATTTAATGAATTTTTTTTTTATTAATTGCCAGATTGTTTCATCAATTTTTTACTGGTAATCTCTTTACTTTATTAATTTTTCATCGTTTATCTGATTACTGCAGTAATTTTTTGTTAATTATTTTGCAACTAATTAATGATTTTTAGTCTTTTAATTTTTTTAGCGCATAATATATAAAAGAATATATATAAAAAATATATAAATATATAAACATCAATATAAATATAAATGAATAAAAAATATGTAAAAAAGAGGTAAAGATAAATAAATTTATAAAAATACAATCATACGTTTTATTCGCTTCAGTATTGTCTATGAAGTCGTCATAGATTTTTTTTCAGGAGGAAAGACGTCTTTTTGTATTATTGTTTACAATAATAATTGTTTTTTTTGTGTGTACAATTCCTGCAGCACCGTTAACAATATTTGTTTCCGATAAACGCTCACAGAATTTACCTTTTCAGGTAATTCGCTTATTTCATTCAATCATTTTTATTATTAATTTTATTTTTTTTTAAATTTTTTTAAATATTGTTTTTGTGTAGAAATAATTTTTATTATTCATTATTATATTGCGAATAATTTGAGAACTTATTCTTATCGTTAGATTTTTGAATTTCAAAATTCCAAAAAAGCGGATAGGAATTATGCCTATTTAGAAGAATTTACAGCATCCAAAAATTGAAGCAAATTTTTATGAGATAAGGACTCACCAAAAAAAAATTGTTAGCTAAATGTATGTATAGAAAGACCTTGTTTCACATGAATAGGCGATTGATGAATTTGGTAGCTCGAACTCTTTAAGCCTGAGTCTGACCTTTCATTCAAAGAGACGTTTTAGGGAGATGAAACGGGGAGGGGAGGGGGGGAGGGGAAGGTGATGACGAGCTTCTGACAAATTGTAGTGGATTTCCATCCGATAAGTTTCTTTCCTATGTGTGAACAATTCATAATGGCTAATGTGGTTGTGGATTATAAACATCTCAACCATATCTTTTCGAAGAAACTGTCAGTTATTCAGTATAAAAAAAAAAGAAAGTTCACAAATCTTTTCTGAAAGTTATAAATTTCTGGATAAAGATCCTTAGGGGATTTCCAAATATTATACGATTAATATAAGTCATCAAACTATATTATTAAATTCTATCATAACTTCAATTCTTTTATAGATAATTCGAGCAATAATAAATGTAATGGAATTCACAAAATTTGCATTAAATTTTTATTTCTATTGCCTCATCAATCCGGATATACGAAGTATATGCTTACATGTTATAATGTGTAGAAAAATTTCAAAAACACCTCGGGTCAAAGGTTGGTTTTTTTTCGTCTATTAAATTTTACAGATGTTTCCCCCGGAAGAGTTCCAGGAGAGGTTCCCAAAATTGGGGCGGGGATGAATTATTGGGAAAGAGTTCCCGCGAAATTTTCTTCGATTTATCTCAATACCATATATTCCGTATTTATAAAAAAAAAATCTTTGTTTTGTGAGTTTCATAAGAGCCTAGCAAGTGAAAGTTATTGAGATTTTCTGACTCGTTATTAGAGAATTTCTAGAAAGGTCTTTATTCCTCAAGAAGTTTTGGAGGAATGATTTATTTGACTATAGAACTAATAAAAGAGGGTTTTCACTCCGATATAATAGGATATGCCTTGATCCTTATCAATTATCGCTTCATTAATTAGTTTTGAGAGCTCCTCAGAATCTATCATATTTCTTGACCAAAGCCATCGAGTTGCCATCCTGTCTGGATTTTGTTAAGCATATCCGATTTCCTTAGAAAAGCTACTTCTCATTGAGAACGAGTAGAAGTTTATTTTTTGGTCAAATTTCAATCAATTAATAAAAGTTTGCCATCGGTTAACCTTCTTTGGAAAACTGAAATAGATATATAATGCATATGCATCTCGTTAGTAATAATTTATATTTGAGTATTTTGAAGGAAAATATTTACCTACCCGTAATAATTTCAGGACAACCGGTGAATCCAGTCTCACAATATACACGTTCGATGAGGTCTATGAAGCTAGAAAATAACAACAATAACAACAATAATAACAATAATAATAATAACAACAACAATGGTTCATCAAGGAGGAGTTCACGAAATGATGACAAAGGAAGTTGCAGAAAGAATAGTGTCATCTCAAATGCCAAAGCAAAGTACGTATTCATTTCATTCGAAATGCATAATTCTCGTTATTCTTCATTATTTTTAAACATATCTCTAAGGATCATATTTTAGTGAAGAGGGAAGCCGCTAAAGAATATGGTTATGAACCTTATGGGTCCTTTTTCTGTTTATGAAACTCCATCCATTTCAGATTCGATACTTCCTCTAGAAATTTAAATCCCCTAATTTTTTATTTTTTTATTTTTTATTTATTTATTTATTTATTTATTTATTTATTTATTTATTTATTTATTTATTTATTTATTTTTTTGAAAGGAAGGAAAAATTCCAATCATCGAACGTCCTCGGTTATTAAGGGAAATAATTTTCATAATTCTGTTATGATGATTCATATGTTTAACGGATTGGCACATTATGCACTTTTGTTATTCCAAATATCACTTCGAAGAATTTCCAATATCATCAGTTTTTAATTCACTAAATTAAAAATTAAAAAAATGTTCACATAAATGCGCATTTTAACCGAACCGATCATGCCCTTATGAACGCTTGCTGCAAAGAGTTCACTTTTTTGTGCATTGTGATTCGAACACTATTAACTACTCATCTAATATGCAAATTTTTTTCACTTATTTAACTATCTGTAAATCGTTTCGCCAATAGACGATTAACTTTGCACAATGCAATCTTATGGCGCATATTTTGCTCACCGAATTTTGCCTCTCTAATTACGATGTTTCCCATGAAGAAAATCGACATTTCTGTATACACTTTTTGCTGCAGTAATCTTTTTTCCCAAACAATCAAATATTTGCATGTGCAAATTAGACGCATGCATTTTACACATTTCACAAGAAATGAACATTAAAATTTGATGCTTATGCAAATCAAAATTTTTGCATAAAATTTGCTAATTTTCTGTGTTATCTTTTCGTTTAATATTTTTATTCACTTCATTTGCACAAGAATTGCAACTTCAGATCCGCAACAATATTAGCGGGCATTATTCATACAAATGACGATATCTACGAGAAGCTCTCAGTGATTCGTGAAGGTGATGATATTATCGAAGATATAAACGAGAGAACAAGCATGCTTTAATTTCCATTTCGGATCCCAAACTTATCCCACTTTCTCTCATCTATGCACATTCATTGATGCAGTTAACCATCGCTATTGTTATGTGTTTTTTTTTTAATATTTTGTATGTTATTTAGAAAGTTTATTGTTCAAAAAATTTTGATTGTTTATACGCTATTTAGATATGAATAATAATAATTAATAATAGTGTTTGTTTTGTTCACATCGCCAACAAGGCTACACTTATGCACATAACATACGATACAATCACTCGATATTTTAGCTATAATTTTTGGCCACCTACCAATATATGGCCTTCGGTCAAGATGGGAATGTCATCTATCCAATAGATGCCTATCAACTGGCAAACCGCGCATGTTTACACCAAGCCATGAGGGTGCTTTGAAGAATCCACAGAATTCAGTACATATATATATATATATATATATATATATATATATATATATATATATATATATATATACTTTTCTAGTCAATATTTTTTTAATAATGTTTGATGCTTATTTGGTTGGCTTATTATAACTTTTAAGAATAGCACAACTATCGTACGGCTTACAAGAAGCGACTAGTGATAAACGTTGATACGGTTGCAATCGGTGAGGAAGAGGAAGGAGGTTGTTCAAGGCTAACTTGATTGAGGTTCGGATCTACTTTGAATGCTCATCTAACATCTCATATGTTAGTTGATTTTCTTACTGTGGCAGCTGTACGAAATTCGCTGACTCAACGACGTCCCTCATTTTATTATGCAGCCAAACCAGATAATTGCACCTTGTGAAGATCATATGCTCCGGAGCTTCTCAACGAATGGATAAATCATCTAGAAGTTATGAGATTTTCAATGTAACAAGCTCATCACATAGGATACATCCGAATATAGGGATGTATGACTAAATCGTTGTAGATCAATCGTATCTTCTTTCTAAGCAAATAGTCAATCAGCATTGCATAATTCAAATATTCAAAGATAGAGCATTTGTTTTTTCAAATTAGATCATTCTAGATGTGATGCATTGTGTGCGTCGAATCTCTGAGGTGTTGTTTCTTCAAGGTTTTTTCATGTTCGGGCATTTCATCGATTTTACCGAATAGTGTAAATGGAATGGAATTTTTTTTTTGAAGTAGTCCTTTTGCATGAGTAGGGAAAAAAATTTCTTGAGAGGGGAGAGGGATAGGTGGGAATGGGGGATATGAAGGTGATACATTCTAATATTTACTCATTTTATAATATATCATGAGTGCTCAAAATTAAATACTCATAAATTGCTAGAGAAGAGTATGAGAAAGAAAAAGGTTTCTATCTCAATTTCCGTCTTTGTCAACAAAGAAAGGAATATTGATCACGAAATGTCATGCCTATAGCCCAAAAAAAGTGTATTTTTATTGAGATGCAAACTATTTACGTAGTTTTTCATTGAAAGAATTTTTTTAATATATCATTAAGATAGTAGAACATTATTGAGTGAATAAAACAAATAAAAGTTGCAACAATTAATTGAAATTGAGGGATGATATCGCTACGAAACAATGCAATCAGAGTCGGCGACAATGCATTGGGCGGTACTGTAAGAGTACAGTCTAATTCTTGATTCCCCTTAGTAATTTAGAATCTAATTTGATATATTTCAATGGGTTTATAAATATATTCCCATTAATAAGCAAATAAAATTTGCCAAAACATTTGCATACTGGAATATGCTTTCTAACGAGTGACTTGTTACAATAAGTCAGTCTTGATGATCGATTAGACAAGGAAAAAAGAAATCCATTAAGGTTGAAATAAAATGCTACTTTAAACACCACTATTTTCTCTCCAAAGTGCCCCACAGTGAAGTACTACTATTCGACATGAACAATATTGTGATCATCTGCCATATAATGATCTACACTAACATCCAAATTGATCGATAAAATTTGAAAAGAGTTACAATCAGTTGTGTGCATTAGTGTTTGAGTGCCATTTGCAAGCAGTTGAATTATCACTTTACTGTGGCCGAATTAACGAATCCACCAATTTTCTTTGGTTTTTATAGACGCTGCAATCGGTTGAAATACCATCGTACTTATTGTGCATATCTTATTTTTTATTGATATTTAATGGAGCTAGTCGGTGCAAAGCGCGTATCGCGCTTTCTCCACCGATGCGCTTTTCCACTTGCATGTAGATCAACACTTTATTTAGATTGCATACATTATCGAGTAGCAACAACTTCGGTTATTGAATTATTTGCGAAGATTACTGTGAAGTAGTAACTTATATGTTTAATATTAAATAAATATTGCTCCTTTATTATTTACGACTACCTTTTATTCTCATAGGAGTTAATCTATTCGCGTCTTACTTCTTGCATTCTTAATTACTATTAGTCTCCTAACAGTAGTCTATTGCTTTCTGCTCATATTCGCGTAATTTTTGCTTTTGCCTTTAAAAAAAATTTTCTTTCTTTTCTTAATTTCCTTCTCCCCGACCACTATATTCATCTGGGTTTCTTCTAACGTTATACACATAAAGTATTTCACGTCAGTATTATTTTAGTCTAAAACTTTTATCGCTTTTGATCTATGGATCATATTTCCTTTATAAAACTTTCAAAAAAAAAAATAAAAATAAAAATTACAAAGTTACTCTAAAAGATAATCAGGTTGTTGCGTATTCTAGACACTCACGATGCATTTTATGATATGTCAAAGTTGGGGGCAATATTCAATAATGATTTATGCATACGTTACGTTTTCGGCTTAAATAAAACAAAGCTGACTACAGCATTTTAATGAAATATTGCAATCGAATTATTGCCACCCGAAATATATCATGAAGCGATACCATCCCATATACATCGGTTCACCCATCTGTCAGAAGTGATCTTCTGATTCTAAATGAAAAATCATATCTCTTGCCTCATAAGCAATTTTATGTCTTTTCTATGATTTCTAATAAAATCTCATGAAAGCTTACGTTTTGAATAGCATTAATGTTCGATGCAAATGAATGCGGATGCTTGAAGCCAAAAATGGACGGCATCGTTTCATATTTTAGTGATCCATTTTAGGTGTTTCGAAGACGTTTCAACTGTGATCGTTGCACAGCTA
This sequence comes from Baylisascaris procyonis, assembly GCA_037389465.1. Lineage (NCBI taxonomy): Eukaryota > Metazoa > Nematoda > Chromadorea > Rhabditida > Ascarididae > Baylisascaris > Baylisascaris procyonis. The sequence continues at coordinate 953,513 of JAZARR010000213.1, read as the reverse complement.
AAGCGGCAATAAGGAGACGAAGAGCACTACGAAGATGTGATGACCAATAATGCGTGAGTTTAACGTATATTTAAAAGCATTGAATTGATGTATGCTATGCTTCGACTACAATGACCACATTATTGACGTTAGCGAGCCGGAAGAAAACTCTTTGTGACGAGAAAGTTGGTAAACATCAAATTTGAGTATAACGAACTTTTTTTTTCTTCTCGCTTTTGTATACAAATGACCAATGGGGTATGTACACAGAGAGAAAGACAAACGAATAACGCTAAAAGAGAGTTAAGTGAAATTAAAGAAAATAAACGATAGATATAGAGATAAATAAGGAGAAGCAATGAGATTGAAAGAGGGGATTTAAAAGAGAATTGAAATTTTAAAAAACAGCAGTAATAAATATACGAGAATTTGTTGAACATAGACAATGTATGTATACACTCAACGATCGGATGAAGCGGATAGTGAAAAGCGATTGTGCAATCGGGGAAAGCTTAGGCGGGGATTGGCACGAGACGTATAATAGTGAATCAATGGGGCTGGCCCCGCCACGCTAACACTTCACAACCGACTATATGAACGGAACCCCTCCTTGTGCATCTGTGTGCATCAGATGGTCACTGTATCGCACTAACGCATTTCCTCTTCATTATCTCTATGACTGATCCTTTATGAAGGCATCCTTTACTATAGAACGCTTATTTGGTATTATTGAATGAACTCTAGATGAGGCTTATTATTTTCGTTTATATTTCTTAAAGATTCCAAAAGTGTTCAATATTATCACATCTTTTTGCTTGGGAATATTTGCAACTTTTATTTACTAATTTTTAATAACGAAATTAACTAATCAATTAATTTTTAGAAAATGTTATTGATTCTTCACAACACTTTAAAAGGCTCGACTAAAAGTCTTTTCAGTGGAAGTTCTTACTCATTTCGAAATGAAGAATTTTCGTGATCAATAAACAACATGTAACAAGAACTTAACTATTCGATATTGTTGAATTTTCTCGATAAATTTCATCGTCAAAATTGAATTTTTTCATTTCTCGATCACACTCAAGTTTAAGCCATATTTCAGCATCAGAAGATGGTGTGGTGGCTCGTAATTGTGCAGCTTATAGTGGCCATTAGCGCACAGTTTCATTTTATGATTCCTGTTGTTCAACAAAGACCCGTTCTACAACGAAGACCTGGATTTATTCGAACGAATTGTTGCTCACCATGTCTCAACCAAAATCGATGTCGATGGAATCAAAGACCAAATGGTAACTAAATTATTGCTTTTCGAGGATACTCTAGTGAATGCAAGCAGATGCATTTTAAATCTTGAATTATGTTCACTTCGGATAACCAACGTGAACCACAAAATTTATTCTGCATGACTGTATAACACTTAATGCTAATCGAATGTATAGCATTTAATCGACACAGAACTACTTTTTTCTGAATATATCCAATCATTGTAATATGGCGTTTTACAATTTCATTTTATTGGTTGCCCATTTTCTGCAATGGACCAAAACAAGGTTGTTTCGCAAGAAAAAAATGGGCATTTTCTTGATGCCATCGTAATGTAGTAAACCCTTCGGGTATTCCTTTTTTATTCTTTTCTTTTATTTGGCCTTTTTAATTTTATGTGTTTTAGATATGATCAACACCTTTTTCACTATTTTCAAATATTTCAGTGCCGGTGATAACAGGACCTATACCAGTTATACCACCACAACCTGTGCATCCTCCGGATCCTCCTCAACCATCAAACAGCACTACTACGATCACGGTCTATCCAACTCTCGTGACAACAGCTATAAATACCACATCTGAGTTGTCAACTCAACCAACAACAGGTTCTGAGCCTGTCACCTCTTCATCAGGCTCAAATTTTTTAAGACCGACGAAGAAAATGAAACCAGATCTGACGGAACGGCAGGAAAAACCTGATCGTAAGCGATAACATAGCGGTGTCGACTAACATCAGTTTAATTAGTTGTACTGCTTTTTAACAGATGGTAACCTATGCAAGCTAATTCTGCTATAACGATCCATCAAGCAGTAACAATTTCATTTTCTTTTTTTTTGTAAGATTGTCTGGATATAAATGTTTGTATCCCAAAATTTTATATCAAAAGGTTTGAGATGGACAGTATTGGTTTAGGTGAGAAACACTGAGTAGATATACTAAATTATTTGTGCTGTTTTTTGAAAGTGTATTCTCAGTTCGGAAATATCTGTTAAAAGTATTTATAACACTCGAGGGATGAACATTTTTCATTATTTGTATATATATATATATATATATATATATATATATATATATATATATTTGTATTTATATTTATATTTACTCGTATTTATATTTATATATAATATATACCTGATATATATGCATTTTACGTATACATCGAGAGAAGCGTCTGCTCAATTTTTTTTTTGAATGACTTTTGAGTTACAAATTTCAAGTAGCCGATCTTCGCAGTTCATCAATCGAACATTGTTTCATTCACCAACAATGTTCGATGGTGTTAACTGGTTATTGCCCTATTCGACTATAAACTATGCAAACTACGATTTTAGCTAAAAAATTATTGCAGAATTTATAAATCCATGTTCAATCGGTAAACCTCTATTAAACGCCTATGAAACGCCTATTTCGTGTAATTTTATGATTGAACCAAATGGCGGTTGCCCTGAAGATTATTGGTGTCATACGGGAGCAACATTTGCAACTACCGTCTGTTGTCCGATTCACAATAAAGGTAGTAAATAGTAATTCCTGCAATGATTGATAGTGGAGATAGTAGTTGAGGAGTGGAATATTCATTAAACGCGTATAAACATATTTTTCCTCGATTAGACTAAAAATTGAAAATTGAGCGCAACACTTCTTTAATTCAATGAGGTAACCTTTCCCGGGAATTGACTCTACCTGTGTTATGCGTCTTGAAAGCTGAAATATCTCGTTTCCCGTGGGTAAACGGCGAGGTATTTACAGATGGATGACGATAAGAAAGGAGGGGGATAATTCATAAAAATCTTGCAATCTTGCAATCTTGCAGTGGCATTTTTTTTTTTTGCGATATTAGATAGTAAAATATTTTAATTCGAATTCAAATAAATCTAATAATAATTTATAGAAGGCCGTTGCTCTCAACCGCATCTGATTGGCGATGGAGATGATATCATTACCCGATGGTATTTCGATATATTCTCAAAACAATGTAAACGTTTCCTATATAAAGGAAAATTTGGCAATGCAAATAATTTTCTCTCAAAAGCACAATGTCAAGCGGCTTGTGCTACTGAAACAGGTAATTGAATTATTAGAATATTGATGTAATTAATTTCTATTAATTCATTTTATTATAGTGAACTGATAAAAATGAAACAATCCTCATCATTTTTGAATGTTGATTAATCCTAATCAGTAGTCCATTTAGCAGTCCTTTAGTATTGATGTTGTCATTTCTTATCATTTTTCGTTTCAAATCCATTCCGCTTCATTCTTTAATGCTATTCGGTTATTCAGATTTTATGATATAACTGCTCTGGGATGTTGTGAAGTTAAATGTTTAATTAGAATTGAATATGATCATATGCAGTATAATATAGTAAATAAATAAATAAATAAATTTATTTATTTATTTATTTATTTATTTATTTATTTATTTATTTATTTACTATATTATACTGCATATGATTATATTCAACTCGAATGAAACATTTATATATAAATTATATATATATATATATATATATATATATATATATATATATATATATGTAATAAAAGCATATAAAGATGCTGAAAAGTTATTCTATCAGAGCTTTTGATACCCGCATATATTAGAATTACGGGGGAAACTAATGTGGCGCTCTTTCTCAATCCAAACTCTGCCACCCTCTTTCCCTCGTTCCCCCCGTCTTTCCCATCCCTCCAACCAGCTCTCCTCCCCTTCCCATCTTCTGCACACCAAATGATTCTTTAAAAATTTTTTGTTCACTTTAGCAATTCTAAGGGAATCATCGAAAATCAAATCGCATTTCAAAAGAAAGCAGAACATTCTCGAAAAAAAAAATAAATGATCGTTTTGTGCGCCCTTTACAAGCTGTTAGAAAGTCTTTATAATGATGCTCATGCCTGTATGAATGTATATTTGTGTCCTTGTCTGTTATCTGAAAAACAATAAGCAATGAAATTTGATGAGGATCTTCCATATTATTGAGCAATCTGGCAAGTCCCATGTTGTTCCAAGTGTTCATTCTAGTCAAATTCATTCATACTCATCTATGTTATGAGATATGTAAATCAACTTTGTTACATAATTGATTAGATGCTATCTGATAACGGATTGTTGATTACAAAAAGTTGTATAATCCATTAGCTGCATGAGATTTGGCCATTATAACTTGGTCAAATTGGTCATTTATTATGCGCTTTTATGAATTGGCATTCACTGAGATCATTATAGCAATGTCATGTCAATGGGTTTGTCTATCTATCTGCCCTCTATATATCTGATCGCGTGAACATTCAGTTACACACTTGGTTTAGTTACACTGTTGGTTCTTATATAGTCCGGTTGCTCTGGCGAGATGGTGTAGACATTTAGCGGTGGTGAAGAAAGTTTTTTTTTTAAATTTATTTTTCATCGTTTAAATGACAGGAGTGGAGTTTTTTTTTATATATATATATATATATATATATATATATATATATATAGAAGATTTGTAAGCATGCATTAAATTGAAAATGTAAAAAGCGCATATCGTGCCAGTTACTATGCCATGTTTGTTCAAACGCTGTGCAAGAGTTGTTGACTGAGTAGAATTAAGACGCGTGCGTACCGCATTATTGTGTTGTCGCATATTCCTACTACTCAAAGATAGATTAGATTCCTAAATTGAATTGCAAAAAGTGCTGATTGTGCCATTTAATGCATTTTAATACATCTTTATGGGTGCTTCTGTTACGTAATTATATAGGAATATGACAAATTTTCATCTGCTTCAATACTTGTCCAGGGATCGTTGAAATATTGCAGATTATTTTAACTCATCAAAGAATATCCTTTAAAGTATAATTGCTCCTTCGAAGTTTTTCCCTCTGAGATATGGCTTGATTTTCTTCGCTGTGGCGCTCTTCAGAGTTAAAATAGTTGGCAGAGAATGTTGTTCAAGCCCTTGGACCACCCGCAAACACCTTTCACTGGCCAAATTTCTTTAGTCATCGTTACTGCATGCATATTTTGGCCGTAATGATATAGGTTCAATTCTCACCTCGAACAAATATCCCAGGCGTAGGATGTGCCAGATTTTTTAGGATGCATGTTTAAGTCTTTCTTGGTCGTGGGTCAAAGAGAAAGGGTTGTGTGTCATGAACGTTAGCGTTTTTAGCTTTTTATAAATTGATTTTGATATATGATCATTACCGTTTATACTAAAACAAGTTTTATTCCAACTTTTTTTCCAACTTCGTCCACTATAATTCGATTCTTTGTACAATTGCTTCTTGAATTGCAAAACGACGTTCTTTATTGATGACTATAATTATCGCATCGCAATAATAGCAGTAGCATGAGGGGATTGCCACGGCTTTAATGCCCATTATAATGTAGCATCCTATGAATTTTAACTGATAAGCAAAAGTGTAGTTCAACATGGCTAAAGAATATGAGTCCCATTATCCGTCTTGTTATTTTCGTCATGGATATTTCATTGTTTATCCTCCAGACCTCAGTGTGCTAATGCTTTTCTTATGGATAGACGTTCTGAGCGCATGCTACCACTCAGAAGGGAGTGGGATGGAAAATGGGAGACGGGATGGGTGAGACAACTATTCTTCCTTTTAGCTTATTTGAAAAAGTAGAGACAACTCGCGCCAGCTGAAGTTTACTTCATTCCCTCAATCAATTTTATATGGAAATAAAACGATTATATTTCCAGGATCGTCAAGCGGTGATCCTAATCCATGCAGATATGGTATGCCAGCTTTGGGATCCAATCAAAACAAACTAATTTGTGGTCCTGTTGATTCCTCACAATGTCCGAAAGGATATTATTGTCATATTGGGGAAAATCCTGCAACGACAGCATGTTGCGAAGGATCAGGATGTAAGCTTTATAGAGCATTTTCGCTTATTGATTGAGGTTTTGTTTCACTAATACTCTTTTATTGACACTTATTGACAGCGACGGTTATTGACAGTCGGGTGAATGTTTGATTACATTTCTGTCATATATTTTCACTTTTGAGTCCATTATGGTGATAGTAATCAGTTCATCAAAGGTTTTTTTGTTGATTTTTCTGAACACTGATATGTAATACTGCTAAAAAACAACGGCCATTAATTTTATACATTAGTTGACTGTACTGATGTATTGATTTATCACTGATCCAATCGTTTACTATGATATGAGATTTCAATAATGAGCTCTATAATATGATAATATGATATAATAATATTAGATGTATGACGCCAATCAAAAGAGAGCTGGGTGGAGAACAAAAAACGCGGTGGGGGGGGGGGGGGAGAGGAAACTATTCTAACGGTGGAAATCCTTCTTGAATATTTCAAAATTCAATTTAAAAAAAAACTTTTTTTTAATTTTTAGTGAGTAATCGTTGTCTACTATCGATAAATAAAGGTGAAGGCAATGCTGTCATCAAAAGATTCTATTACGAAGTGAATGAAAAACGTTGCAAAGAATTCATCTATAAAGGAATTCGTGGCAATGAGAACAATTTCCTAACAGTGGAGGAATGTGAAAACGAATGCACCAGTAAGATTTTTGATTGTCTCATGAAATAATTTCGCCCATCTATGTTATTCAATCAGCTATATAAATTTCTGAAAAAAGAAATTTTTTACGAGTCATATTATTTTTATTGGTGATTATAGATGCCTTATAGGAAAATATTATTAATATAATGCATTGAATTAACTAATATTTTCGCATTTAGATGTTACAATGCCAGTTTATTGTATGCGATAAGAGGCTTGCTTTAGTCTACTAATAAAATAGGATCTTATCCAAAATCGGACTTTTCACGCGCCTTGGATAAATCCTGCTTTTATTAGGTTTTCTGATTGAAGAGAAGAGTTAGTAATCAGTATATTTCGGGCATATCCGAGCAGCCCTTCGGTTTATTAATAATGAACTCATAGGATACGATTATTGATATGATAGAGAATTCTGGCCATGGAAATTTTTATGACAAAGTGGAAATTTTATGAAAATTTTGTCAATTATCGAAATTTTATTTGCATTTGAAATGAGAAATTTCTCAATCTGGGTGCTAAAAATTTTAGAATCATTGAACGTTTGCTTATCACCACTTATAAATGGCGAACGCAAAGAGTGTAGCAAAGATGACCAATGTGCTAGTGGACAGTGGTGTCATCTCGGATCCTCTCGAGTGACCAGTGTTTGTTGCCGTGGAGGTTGGTGACTCATTAAATTTGATTTCAAATCTAGAATCACTAAATTGCAAACTTGTTTGCTTATTGATTTCTTTTTTTTCCTGAAGCGCTTGAGCAAGATCAACAAATCGGAAAAATGGAATCATTCGAGATATGATTTACCAATTGAATTTGATCTTGCCGTAACTAAAATTATTGCCGGAAATATCTATTTATTATGTTTCAATGTCGACAAAAACAACGTTGTAGATTTTCCGCTTTGAGCCATAAAAATTCACCGTTCCACAGCACTACTCTATATTTCTTAGATTCTTTGAATCTCAGATTCCCGGATTCCATGCTAATGAAAATCTCATTATTTTATTTCATAAAATAATGCTTATAATTTAAGTAAACTTTTGTGGTAAAATAATCAGAAACATAGATGAATCAACAAGATCATAATGAATGCTAAAATATCAAATAGAGTATCAATAACTCTGAATATTTCACATGTTGTGGCATGAATGCAAACAGATTATTGCATAATTAGCATGAATGCAAGTATATTCAACATATTATGTTTTGCATATTTGTTTCGCATTCAACTAATAGTTTAGAAAGTTTTTACGAATTTGACAACTTTTGCAAAAAAAAGTTGCAATAGGAAGTGGAATTTCTCAATAACATATAAGTGAGATTTTTCAGCTGTCTCAAATCCATGCATACTACCACTGGAAACCGGTGAAGGTAATGAAAACCTTACAAGATGGTTCTCCGATCCTTCCGACAATTCATGCAATCGACAATGCATATCATTCATCTATAAAGGTTCTAGAGGAAATCAAAATAATTTCCTCAGCAAAGAGCAATGTGAAAAACGATGCAAACGTAATTTTTTGCTTTTATTTATTTTAAATTATTATATTCGCTAGAATATTAGATCATATAGTAGACATGTAATAATGATGTTTGAAAATTTTCAAATCTATCTGTGAGTTTCTTAGAGTGCAACAAAATCGGAAGATAATTAGTGTATATTTTGGCGCTCTTGAATAGGAGAATTAAACTCTGCTTGTTTACGTTTGTCACCTTTTGTCATCCTATTTATAGACATCCATCCTGCAGCAAAAATCTTTAGTGCGGCTTTTGAGTACAGTATCCGATAATGAGTACAGTAAGCACAGTATAAGAGTACGGTACACTACAGAACGTAGTATTGACAGCCGATAGTAAAGCAGTAATGAAACGGAATCTCACAATTTAAACATTATTGCGTATTGGGAGATTCGCTCGAAAATTTTGAAGCCTATCTTGATTATTATATAAACACAATGTGTGAGTATATTTGCTGAAGATATATGGACGAAATATGAGTTCCGTATTGAATTACTGAAATATTGAACTAAGGGGTGAAGCTTAAATGAGCTCAGTTAGAGAAAGCAGCTCGAATTGAAAAATTAACTCGAAATAATATTTTAAGCTGAATGTACAAATGTTTGCGGTAATAACTCAGTGCTTCTCGATTCGTCCGGCAAGCCAAGACGTTGTGGACCCTCGTCTCCATGTCCCAAAGAATATTGGTGTCATATTGGAGGCGATGATGAATCGACTCTATGCTGCTCAGGAAGTATGTTTTTTTCATTTAACATAAAATTAGCTCCTTTTGCGGCATTATGTAATAGATTTTTCAATCTTTTTTCCACACATCCAGGCACCGATTTTATGATGATCGAATTAGAGAACGATGAGAAGATGGGAATTCGACATCGCCTTCCGTCTAAATTCAAGAATTAAATCATACCATTAAGTTTGCTGATGAATCTTAATGCTATGATGAGGTGTTAAACGATAGAAAGAAGTTGAGTGATATCTGCATTAATAATGATATCGAAGTAAAATAGGAAGTACTACTGAAATGTTCATTCATATATGTCAAGAGAATTGAACAATGTTTTTCCTTTTCCTATTACAGAGAAAAGATTAGACCGACTGAAGAGCTGCATAATGAAGCATTGAGGTGCTTTTCCTCTCAAATACGCAAAGATTACTTCCGTTCATTGCATCCACAATAACCGTATTTTGAAAGTAAAATGTGAGATGCATTCAATGATTAGTCAAAAGAAAGAGATTCTATAAAGGGATCCAAAAATTTGATCATTTTCTAACCTTTTCTTATCTTTATTCAGGCATACTTATTAGAACATACTTCCGATTTGTGACCAACAATGCAATTAGCTAGCTCAAAAATAATAAGTCATAGAGAAATAACTTCACTATGTTCATAGTGCACTGAAGAAATTTTTACTCATCTCTCATAAGAAACAAGTCAAACAACCAAAAAGAGTGAGTTGTTAAATCAGGCAGAAATTTGGATTTCCGAAGAAAATTTGATATTCCACCGCCTCATAGCATGACGTACAATTTTGTTGAAAATAGGATTTTCTTTAACGAGTATAGTGATTGAGTTGTCGATTATATTACCGAAAACGTGTTGTACGTTTCGATTCTTAGCAATTTAGGGTTACAGACTCATCATTGTTACCTGTATCGTATCGTTAGTAATCGCTTCAATAATACCATACAGTATCATAGATTTATAGCCTTTTGTCAGAACATCAACTAAGTGAAGTGATTTCAGCGGGTGATATTTGTAAACAACCATTAGCAAGAGGAATTGGTGAATATCACCTTACAAGATGGCACTTCAGTAACGTTGATAATAAATGCATTTCGTTTGCCTATCGAGGCATCGGCGGTAATCAGGTCAGCTTCTAGCATATCGTTTTATTACTACTCTAACAGTTATTGGAAATATGAGGCATATAAATCTAGAGGTTATAAATTGTTAATTAGTTTATTTGCTTATTGCCAGGTAATTTATTTACTATACCTTAGCAAGCTATGAAACTATTATCTCCATGAGTGGGTTCATAAGTTCATGGACTATAAGACCTCGTATCATGCCAACTCCTTATAGGTGTCTTTCCGAATATATTTACACTTGAACGAACTACCAATAGGCTTTCCTATATGTGTGATATGGCGTAGTATGAAGTATGGGGAATGCAGTGAAAAATTGCTTTTTCCATGCTGCATGCCTACTAATCGCGATAATAATAACTGACAACATTTTATTATACATATGTTTTTTATTTCTTGCACGCGATAGGCAGTCGTTTTTGTACTTTAAGATTGAAGATATTTATTTTGGTTAATAACTTCCGTTTGAGCTCATTTCTGATTGTGTGTCACTCTAATATCTGGAACATTCAACAGTATTATATTTCCACATTTACTGTAATACTTTAGATTATAAGCTTCCATTTAATGATGCAGGTAGGAGTAACTGTCATCTCTTTCTATTTCAAGCTCTCTTGTTGTAAAACGACAAAAATATTGATGCAAATTCGAAATGGATTATTCAAAGATGACAGACTTATGTTTTATTCGATAAGCACTATTGGGAACTAAGAAAGTTTTAAACTTACAGAACATGTTTCTAACAGTGGACGATTGTCGTAACAGTTGTCCATCATACGAGAATCCATGTGGATCAGGTGAACCATTAATGGTGGACGATAGACCAAAATTATGCAATCCGGATTCAAGATGTCCATCAACTTATTTCTGTCATATTGGTGCCAATGATGCACCTAATTATTGCTGCCCAAAAGGTTGGGATCAACCATCTAATCATTATTAATTTAAAGTTTATTGAGTATGTTCATATAGTATGCTAAGCGCTCTTTTTTTCGATTCTTTTCTGATATATTCCCATTTATGCGAAATACTTCATTTGACTGGTAAGAGTGCGAATAGATAAAGTGATGTTGAAATAGAAAATCGATATTGCACTCATCACTATCCTTCAGTTATTGTATGGCCTTCGATTAGATGGAATTTTATTCGTTTCAATCATTTTTTGGGTGAATATTCCACTCCTTAACAGATCATTGCCGCAGATACTTGAAGGAATATTTTTTTCCAACACTCTTCTTTCGAAACGCTCAATCCGGAGTCCATCTAAGTTGATAAATAAATCAGTGATGAGAGTTATTCGTTACCTTTTCAGCGACAGTCTCACGTAGTCCAATTTCAACTCTTCCACTAAAAAGTATAAAAACTACTTAATTGTCGCATCGTTTACTATAGGTTTGCGTTATCAAATCAATGCCTAGATTTATTGTAACAATAAGTAACCTTCTAAAGGCATCAAATAATAAAATTTCAGATGGTGATCCATGTGATTTACCTCTAGCGGAAGGAAGTGGCAAATTCTTTATTTCGAGATATTTTTTCGATAAAGAGACACGACAATGTTATGAATTTGTTTATCATGGTCAAAAGGGAAACGCCAATAATTTCTTGACAAAAGAAGATTGCGAAACTTTCTGTCCAGGTTAGAATATAATTTGTCAATGTCGCGGCCAAATTTCGGTCCAATTCCCGAGACGAGCAATCATTTGGATTCATATACAGCGATATTCATGCGTATTTGAATATGTAATCAGGCAGAGCACTTAGAGAAATATTTTCTTTGAAATATATTTAGTTCTTTTGAATGAAAACAAAGCTCATCACTATTGTCGCTTATAAACGATGAAAGACAATTGGTTTTGCTAAAGGCAATGAAAATAACGAAAGCTATGACTTTCTGTGACACACCTAATGTTATCAGATGTACAAGTACTTTTTTTTGCTTTTTCACTTGCAATAGCTTTGTATTTCATGGATGGGGGGTGCAATTTTTCAACGAGCCATGTCTTGCCAGTAGATGGGCATTACATACTCGCTTTGAAGTGTTCACTACAAGCTCGCCCCCAATAGGATCTCGAAAGTCCTCACTAAAGATTGCGTTCCTTTAATTCGTCACATCAAGAGAAAGAAAATCCTGCCCAAGCGAATTGCTGCTATCAAGAAACATATACATCGAAGCGGAAAGCAGTGCTGGCTGAAAACTCTGCATATTGAAAAGTGTATCATTTTCTCCACTTCTGCCTTTCGTCTCTCTATTCCACAAGGATATCTTTGGTCAATTTACCCGTTGCTTTAGGAGTGTGGCTCCGGTATTAGATGTTGCTGTCGCCAAATGGCAATGATTAGAGTGAGAGGTCGTTGATGAAAGGTGCAAATGGTGTTTATACTTAACTGAAAAATTATGTATTGATGTTTGTGTCTCACTCTGAATACGTAGTGAGTTGAGATTAGTTGAGATCACTCTCAAGGCAGCAATCGCTTTCTATAGTTAAGAAGATATTCTCCTTCGGTAGTGCAATAAGCAATTCCCATTCGTTTATCCTGAAAAAACCTCCTGAACATTGTCCTTTCAAAATCGAAAATGATATATTTTAGTTATAACGAATCCATGCATCGACGGTGAACCACTACTGGATTCCGAAAAGCAAGCGATAATTTGTGGTGGAAACGAGACTTGTCCTGGCGGGTATTATTGTCATGTAGGAGGATCACCTGAAACAACCAACTGTTGTCCTGGATGTATGTGATTAATGGACTTTCTAATCGATGTACTATGTAGTGATACTTCAAAAATTAACCTTTTAGATAGAAAGTTTCTTGACTATGGTATTATTTTTATAGTGTTTCGTCTTTTCCATATGATAGCAATCGAGGAATAAAATAAGAGTAGGTAATTTCCTTTTTATAATTGTAGAAATCATCAAAGTATCCTAAGTGAGTGCGGAAGTTCTCCGCAGATTTAGGGCCTCTCCCTCATTAAAAAATTATTATTTCCTTAACTGATTTAACTTCTCACTGAGGTACCACGTGAAGGGGTACATTTTAGTGTTCACCGTGTTTTAGGAAGAACATAGAATAATATACCCCGAATAAGATGACTTGTCAACTATATTTGTTGATTGCTATCAGCGGTCATTTATTGACTTTATTTTTTTATTCATTGAAATAACAGTATCGCCTTAAAAAGAATGTCTTTCAGCTCGACGTCCATGCGATAAACCCTTAGAGGTGGGTAAAGGTAAAGAACGTCTTGAAAGATGGTATTTCGATGGTGGTGTTCAACTATGTAAAAAATTCATCTACAAAGGTATAAAAGGCAATGCGAACAATTTTGTCAGCAGAACGGCATGTCAAGAGGAATGCAAAGGTACACTTTGAAATGCTTTTCAATAATAATCCATAACCAAATAAATATTTTATGATCTTTATTACTGCTTGCAAATTGAGTATTGCTTGTCATTCTCCATCAAATGTATGTCTTCGATATGAGTTTACATCTAGAATACATTCGTATATATGTGTATGCATATGTTTATTTATTTATTTATTTATTTATTTACTCATTTATTTGTTTATTTATCTATTGATTTATATACAACGTTTTGCATTGATCCTGCTTGCAGAAATGAATCCATGTGGCGAGGGTAATCCACTCGTTGATTCGAATGGCGAACGGATGTTGTGTACTGGAGGACAACGTATTGACTCATGTCCAAACACTCATTATTGTCATGTCGGCGCATCATCGTTAACCACACTTTGTTGTAAACGTAAAGGTCTCTTTGCATTTCACTCACTTAGTTTGCATTTTGTGTCTGTCTACTTGTCCGATCGTCTGTCTGTCAGCGCGAGGAAAATGACTCTCAACAATTAGCTGGAGCTCTTGCTTGCTGAGCTTTTAAGGGTCGGAGATAAGATGTTGCACTTGTTATCGATATCGAGCAGTTGCATTTCTATCACCCCTCCCCTCCCTTCTTCTCCGCTCCTTCCTCCTCTCCTCTTTCCAAATTTTGCTTGAATAATATGAACTGAAGATTAGGGGGGATAAAGTTGAACTGCAATATCTTTGAATTATTGATGTGACTATTGACTTTTAGTATTTAATTTTTTTCTTCTTTGTTTATCAACATTAAACTCAATGAATTTGACCAATTTTTTATAAGTGGATTAAGTAGGTCATTACATGGATATTTATAATATGTGCACTGCATTCTATCATAAATCGCTATCAATCAAGAGAGATCAACCAGTCAGGACTTATTCATCGATTTATTGATTTTCTCATTCAGTCGATCAATTCTGATATTTTTTCGATTGTTCCTCTATGAAAGTAACATTAGCAAAAATAATAGTGCACATTTCAAAAAAAAAAGAGATAATTCGTTGTTTTTTTTTTTCATTAAAATACACTAAAATTGTAATTAATAATATAATTCATTATTGATAGGCAGCATTATCCTATTTTACATAGTTAAGAGCATTTTTTAGATGTTGATCCGTGTGATCAGGAACGTACTTTGGGCTACGGTGGAGATGAATTACCACGGTGGTATTTCGATTCTAGTCGTGGGAAATGTGCACAGTTTATATATGGTGGAATGGGTGGTAACGAGAACAATTTCATCTCGAAGCATACATGCGAACAAGTTTGTCCAGGTATTTTGTATGCTTGATTGTTTCGAATTAATAAATTATTTTATAAATTGAAAGCCCTTATCAATTCCATAGATTATGGCACTCCTTGTATTTTGTGTTTTTCGAATTTCTCCTAATTGTATGCATATTTTATGATATAACAGCAGTCATTCATATTCCGTTCTTTGACAAAATATTTGCATATTTCGCATTACATTAAGCCTAGTAGGGAGTGGAGTCTTACAAGGACATTAAAGTAAACGTGCGGTGAATTAAGCCTACAAGGAGGAGGGGTGGGGGATCCTCAAACAGATAAAGAGTTACGCTCATTTTCTACCGAACCGGAAACGCAATATTGAGGATCGTAGCACTGTTATCGGGAGTGACAGCAAATCGTAGTAGTGTGATCGCTTTAAGGGATGACAACATGATCTAATCTAGCATAATCCGCCTTTAATTTTGAGCTTTGCTGAGTGTTACTGCACATGCAATGTTCATTGTGTTTTTGGCTAGTTTTTCTCGTTTCAGTGTGTCTTTATTTTCTGTTTAAATTCGTCTTTCTCAATATTAAAAACATTTTCAGAGCATCGCAACTATTGTCCACATGGTCAACCATTATTCGATCCAAAACGTCATGAACCAATCAGTTGTGGTATCGATAAAGCATGCCCTACCGGTTTTATATGTCATATGAGCGCTGAATATAATGTTTCAGTATGTTGTCAGGTAGAAATTTTACTTTACATTTTCTGATATGTTGTAAAAATTTTATGGAAAATTATTTTAGACTGTTTTACTTGAAAACTGTTAAAGTAATATTTTATTACTATTTCGATATTGTTTACAGCAACTATTCTGCTTCTCTTAACGGCTTTGTGCCTGTCTATGATGGTTATTGGAATATACCCTCGTACCATTCTGTTGAAGTTTATTATTCTTATTTTTTCATGTTCCATTATTGAAATATCCAGTGTTGATATAGCCATCTGTTTTCGAGAGACAAGCAGTAATAAAGGTGACGGTAAGTTTAAGCAATAAGGGTGATAAGATAGCTGAATGCAAAAAAAAAACTTCAAAAGTTTTTTCCTTTTCTGTCGCTCAAACTTCACTTCGTTGATAGAATAAGTTCCCAATCGGTGAATAATTACTTCAGGATCCGACGGATTTTTGTCTTCAACCAAGAGATCCAGGCCCATGTGATCGATTCGAAAAACGATATGGATATCATCCGTTAAGTGATACTTGCGTCGAA
This sequence comes from Baylisascaris procyonis, assembly GCA_037389465.1. Classification (NCBI taxonomy): domain Eukaryota; kingdom Metazoa; phylum Nematoda; class Chromadorea; order Rhabditida; family Ascarididae; genus Baylisascaris; species Baylisascaris procyonis. Next base: position 937,463 of record JAZARR010000213.1, on the reverse strand, counting down.
TATGACTATGGAGGTAAAATAGTCTATAATTATTGGTCACTATAAAGAAGCTAGACTCATTGCATATCTCTTTAAAAAAATTTACTTAAATTTCTGCCTGCCACGGGCATATTTTTCGTCTGCAGGAATTTGTTTTAAAGGGGGGTGACTACTGTTCACTAGTAGGACGTTACAGTAGGTATGTTGCGAAATGACCGCTTTATAAGAAACTTGCTGTAGATAGCAATAGCTCGTTCATTCATGTGAAGTCATTATAGAATCTCTGAGAAGTTCGAACTTAACTATTATATCACCTAGAATAGTGATTATTGTTCCATTCCTTTGCTGCTTTGAGTTTTACTAAAATGAAGGATGCTTAAAGTCATTAATCAGCTTTAAAGTAAAACTATATACAGTTTGATTCGAGTTCGATTTGCCGTTATTAGCGTTGAAGATTATTTATGGCCTAATTTTTCCAATGACCAATGACCAATGACCAATTCACTTTCCAATGACCAGAATAGTCTACTTTGGTTTTTACCTTCTATTTATGAAGAAACGTTATTTTAGTACTTATAAGGTTCATTTTAAGCACTATTTGTTATTTTAAGGAAATAAAATTTGTGAAATTCTTTCTGCAATAGCAATATTTATTTTCATCTCCAGCATAAAGTTGCAAATTCATTTTAATTACAGGATGTGGTGGTACGTTGAACAATTTCAAAACATTACAACGATGCACTGAAATATGTTGCAAAGAGTATAAAAAGAAACTTCGATGATGGAAAATGATGTGACCATCTGAGTGTTGTAGCATTTGTTGATAGCAACACTATAGCACGGCGATGACTAATTATCGTGAAATATATTCATGCATAAAAATGCAGCAATCAAAATTAATGCGCAATATTTGATTGCATCTATCTGTTGGCGTGTTTTCCGGTATATGCTTTGTTACTACCGTATTATGCAACGTGTCACTATCGTATATCATGCTATACGGTAGTGGTACGCTTATGAAACTAAACTACCCGTGATTAAATTCTCTGAAAAAAAAGAGCCATTCTAGAAATTCCAAACGGGAAGTCAATAGTTTCACGGTAGTTATCATAGAAACCAAGTGTATCTCACATTTATTATTACTGAATTAGTTGCTTTTGTTCAAATACTAGATTCAGTGTTTCTAACAACTTAAAAATTATAAATTTTACAACTATTTTTGCTGCCTTTGTGGAATCACTTATTCAGTGATGAACTGGAATTAAAATGGAATTAAAGCAATCTGGAATTCATTAGCAATATATCGATTATTAAGACCATAAATCGATTTTCAACTTATTTTATAAGATTCTGATTGAAAATGATGCTTAACTTATAGTTTTTTATTTCCTTTTCTCCCACCAACGATGCTTGGATTTCTGGAAAGAGTGACTTTGATCGGCATTCTCATGGATCGAATAATAATACCGGAATATTTGTTACTGGTTTATTTGTTATTAATAAGTTTTTGATTGTTTATGCTTTCCTTTGTATGAGACATAATAAATGATTGTATAAAATTTTACAATTGCAACTAATACGTAAATATTACGAATGAATAAATGCTCTTTAGGGAAATCGTAACGAAAAAAAGGAAAGACAACAAGGGAATCTAGCTAATATATATAGAGAGAAATTTCTCATATCATAAAATGCTTTATTGAAATTCGATGTCAATAAAAATGTGGAAGTTTTATTGAAATATTTGCACCGAAATGATTGAATATATGATGAGATTGGCTGGTTGAAATATTCGGAGACGAATATTTTTGCCGAGAGATGTTTGTGGGCTTGCAATGATGCGCGAATGAGTTGTGTTGTTTGTGATGAAACTTTCGTTTACGTTTGTTGTTCTATTTTGTTAGCTTATTAAAATATGCAAATATTTGTCGGCGTTCAACTCATAGAGAGTCTTGGAAACGAATCTCTAACAATATCTAGACGATTGAATTAGTGATACATACTTGAAGATGATTGAATCTGTGATGGCGCATCTGTCCGTATAGCAAAGAGAGTCTATACAGGTAGACAAATGCTCCATTTAGGATGAATTACTACTTTTAAAGTCTTATAGGCATCAATAACATTGTGCTTCGTTGAATTAGTTCTGAATACTTTTGTTGGCAATGAACGATGCTGATGATATTTGCAAATCAGAAAATGTTTTTTGAGGTATATAATTATTGAGCCATTCCATATCAGATATTGTTTTAAAGAATTCCTTCTAAAAAGATAATCGAGGAACTCTTTTATGCATTAAGTTTATATTAATACATATATAGTCCACTGAATATGAATGAGCTATTGCGTTAGCATTTGATCAGCGCTTAATATTATTACGGAAAAATTTCAGTGTGACCAGCAATTTTCGTTGAAATATTTCTTTCATATTTCCTTCATATATTCATATTTCCTTCACTTATTCATGTGAAAGAAATGATTTTCAAATGAGACAACCCTTTGTGAGCTGTAACTTGCATTTTGCCTTAGGCATTTTGCAACCAATTCAATGACACGGTAGGGAAATTCAATATTTTATGCATGCTACGTTTGAAATGTAAGCGTGTCATTTGTCAGTTGCTTACCGGAAATAGGCTGATTTTATAAGCGATGAGATGTGAAAGCACATGTCGTGCCTGACGCTTATCGTGCTTTCCCATTTTCGATTTTCACTTGTGACTCACAAGGGCACGTTACAGGGCTCTTAGATCTGTACATATTATCCATGTTTGCGCCGTCAACTGTTTGATGAGCTGTATCGAATCGGTAACGACCGACGCTAAAGATGCGAATTTTGATGTCTACAATGTACAACGTCTACCATCTCGTATAATGGAACCGTTCGATTTCGTTCGCGTTATGATGCTCAACTATGCAAAAATAACTGCAGGTATTCTATACTTATTGAATTTTCCTATCATATCTCTTGGTGGAGAAAAACTAGTAATCCTTTATAGAAGAAGTTATCGAACGATAGAGCTGAGCTAAAATATTCTGCATATTTTCATGAATGTTTGTGGTATATGAAAGTGGCTGGTCATATGACTTAAATCTGCATGCATATATAGGCCCAATTTTCCTGATACCGCCTTGCTTTTTTTCCGGGATGTTATAAATCGTATAAAAGTAGGAATGCTGTGCGGTGATGCTTCCATAATACGCATGAATGCAGCGCCTCACACTATATGTACACAAATATTACGTCCATAATTTGTTAGCGATATGAATTTAGTTATATTCTTCTTTTAGTTGAATTAAAAATATTTTTTCGCTTTAGTGCCGTAATATTTAAATCGTCTGTTGGAACATTGAACCTTTCGTTCAATGCTATCATCATAATGGTAGATTACAAAGCTAGATTACACCATTTCATAAAATTTTTCATATTTTATAAAAATATCTTTAAATATAACTTTATAGAAACATTTGTATTGCTTTCATATGATTTCGTTTTTATTTGCGAAATATATAAGTGAAAGTTCAAAGATTGTGCTGAAATGACCGCAATCTTTTGCTTGACCTCATTGAAGGGCATTAATGTGTTTCGGGAGGGATAAACTCTACGATTCACTAGATTTGCCTCATTCGACATATCGGCCGCATTTTGTGAGTTGTCCTACGTTTGTAACTAACTTTTTACGATCTGTTATATTCGTATATTGGATCGTATGGCATTATTCCATAGAATCGTGCTCTAGCAGTTGGTTCATTGCTCTTCAAAAAAGTGTCTAGTTAGTAGTCTTGTTTTGTGCTCTTGTTTTTCACTCTACTTTGATCTCAATTTGCACTATTCAACGCTTCATGCCAATTGAAATAGTGAGCAATACATTTAAATGCTATAATTATCTCAATTATAACCAAGTTAATTCCTCTAGATTTCAATAACGGAAATTTATTCAGAGAATGCCTTCATTAAGATTATTTCTTCACTCTCACCTTTGATGTCATTTAACAACAATATATAAGGTTTTAAGCGTATGACAAAATTTAAAGGAAGAAAAAATTTTGCCGCATTCTCTAACATCATTGTTGCATTTGCCCATTTTAAATATATCCTTCTTAGTTGTTATTCCTTTCAATTTTTTCTCTAAATGCAGCAGGTTTCTATTGCTTTAATCTGAGTAGCAGTGATAAATCTCTGATCGGTTTGCGACGGAACAAATTTTCCGGCTCAGAAATGTTGTTACCAGCCGAATTGCTGTCGGTTACGTGTCTCGTTTATCGATCCCCATCCAGTAGGTCATTAAGTGAAGTGTGAGCCTATGGAATAAGACTATAGATTTATGAGAATCAAATTTCGTTGACCATCTGATCAAATTCATAAGCCTTATAAATAGCCCCGAATATAAGTTGCTGTCTCTGTGCATCAATGAACGGCTATCAAAGCAACGAAAATTGCCCTCTCAAGTATGTTCTATAGATGTTTTTCTAAAGTAAACAACAATCCACTTATAAGGTCACTGTACTTTTTCATTTTGCTTGATCATTGAGATTTGCACTTGAAATTTTTCATATACTTGCTAATTAATGCGAAAAAAAATTGATCTCTTTTGTCAGTCTCAATTAATTTCCACTAATATTTTTAAAGAAGAAATTATTTTTGTAGTTGATCTTTATTGTCATATTTATATTTATTTATTTATTGTTAAATGGATCGAATTATTATTACTATTATCGTAAAGAATATATTATTTCTCACAAAAGTTTTTCCTTCTCAATTGAGAGAATTTTTCCAAAATAAAAATCCTATTTTATAGCTTAAATTTTCAATAAATTTTCACTAGAACTGTTGAAATCACTTTCTAACAAATAAACTTCATTTCTATTTTCAGTAATCGAATGCATAATGAGGAAATCATCAAACCAAAAAAAAAAATTTTTTTTTCAATTTATTTTCATATTTGTTTATTTTTCAGTAGAATTTCATACTTTTTATGAAAATTTCCCTATTCGATAATATATGAATAATTATTGCTAATCTATTTTAAGATAAGAATACAATTTCGAAAAGCGCTATTTATATAAAAGAAGAAAACTAGTCGGAAAATGACACTTACATTTTCACGTTATTAAAAACTCTTTGTTCCTCTTTACTTTCGAGTATAAAATTGAAAAGATGTGCATAACATAATTGTTGGATTATTGCGCTCTTTTATACAATACAACCATTATTATCCTTTTTTTTCCATTTTCCGTTTATATTTATGTGTATGTGACATTTTTACATGGAAGGTAATAAAATTTTTACGCTCATCAATGAAAAATTGATGAATTCTCTCAGATATTTTTTCATTTCCATATATTTTTCTAGCTTATTTTTTAAAGCAGTTGCGTTTATTATTTGTCACTAATATTACTGATATAAATAGTTTTCAAATTTTCCAACAAACGATTTCTATATTTTCTAATCTCTTTCAAGTATTCTTTTGCGTTTCAACTCTCTGGTACTTTATGGGGGCAATGATTGATAATAATTTAGGCGATTTGATAATTGCTAATATATGTCTTTGATTATTGCACAAATTAATCGAAAATTTAATTGACAATCTTTTTATAGAAAATCTACTCTAGACAGTCATAATGTCTGTCTAACACATCGGTTCTTGTGCGAACGATGTTTCATGATCTCTAAAGTGCATTGTTGGGACGTCTCAATAATACATATGTATGTCTGTCTATCTCTGCACGTGTCCATTGAGATGTCTCTGTACGTTTGAATGCATGCATTTGTATGTCCGTTTGTTGGTTTGCCAACTCGGGAACCATTCAAATTGGGGAACAACTAAAAATAGGCATTTATAAAATTTTGTCTACTTATTTTGGCATTGTGAGTTGAATTCCGTAAAAAATTTTCACATTTTATCTATAAACTTTCAGAAGAGTTGTAGATATTTGAGTTTTATAGTAAATACAATTTATAACTAGTCGCGTTGCATTTATATTGCCGATCGGGTCGTATTTTGTAACTAATTATTCATAGTGTTGAGACGAAAAAATCGAATTCTTTTGTAGAATTAACCATTGCGGTAAAAATGTGAATGCATTCATGTGGATATTTTATGGTCTGTTGATTATTTGCACGATATTGGTTATTTATATCGTAAGGATGTCAGTGAATGGTTCATCTGAAGTGATCAAAGCGGATTTTCTATTAAGATGCTCTACGAGTAGTTCTAGTGATCTCAAATTGTAAACCATTGCGATATCATTTATACCATAAGCGGGTAAATCTTATACTATACACCAGATCAATGAGAAAGAATTTCGTTTGAAATGAATAATTTTATTTGTTTCATTTGACAGTATTTGAAAATCTTAAGACAATTTGCTAACAAAATCTGCTTATAAAAGCTTCAAAGTGCTAATAGATCAACGAATATGTTGACAAATTAAGCATGACGTCTGTCAATTACTCTCAATTGGAAAACCGATCAAAATGTTTTAACTTTCGAGAAAAGTATAGCAAAATGGCGATGAAAATTGCTCTTCCCAATGGTTTTTTGCCTCTTTTTGTTGCAGTTTCTTATGAAAGTACATGATGAACGAGTTATATCACTCCGTTTATGTATATGTCTGTGCATCGGCCGGCTGTTTCATTTTGTTGTTGAGGAAAGTGTTGACGATAGAATTTAGTTGAGCGTCATCTATACTATTCAATAATCTCTGTTCCTCATCTTCGTTATGACTCCTTAGATATTCGTGGTTTATTAATAATTAGAGGTTTTATAGAATCTTTCAGTCAAGTTTATTTTATAATCTACTGTTTGCAACTTTAAAACAACGTTTTTGCTGAAGATTTCTCGAAGTGGGTCATATGATAATGCTTTACAAGTATGTATATATGTATATATATATATATATATAGGCGAACTCATTTCCACATTAGAAGTGGAAAAAGATATGCGTTTACATAATGATTCTTATTTAGTTACCAATTATAGAAATATATTTGCATAATAAAACATCGTTCGTATATTTGATATTTATTATGCAAATATATTTCTAACCGATTGGTGCTAATAATCTATACACCAGCACTTTCCACCGATATCTTATACTTAACCCTTTTGCAGTGATAATCTATGCGCAATCAATGTGCCTGATAGCCTACACCAAACGAAATTCTAATGATAACATTGTAGCTGATTTTGCTTCATTCGTCGTTTTTTATTGAAAAAATGGATATTATTTAGTTACACAAATACTTCAAAATGAGCGCATAAAGTTGAGATCTTCGCAAATGGCTTATTTGATAAGTGATGCAAGTAAATGATTATATTTGTTGGCAATAAATTCTCTCCGAAGGTTCGATTTTCGTTTAGATAGGGGAATATCGTGGTCGGTAGATGTGTTAGTAGCACTACGACAAATTTTCTGTAATTTGAAAATTTCGCATTCGGTTACTGTTGTTGAATCTATGATTAGTATAGAATTTGCAATACAGTTTCAGCGGTAATGCTTCTTCCATTTTGTGTCACTCTTTATTTCATTATGATTGATGCAGTGGAGATTATTATTGCAGTGCTTAAATTTCTTCTTTAATTTTACATCATTTATTTACTCATTACTCACTTACTTACTTTTATATTATGTGCTTATTGCAGTGCTCAATTACTCTTATATATTATTGCAAAGTACATTCCTTATTAAAATATCTGTTCACTTTTAAAGTGATACGATTCGAAAATGTTGACTCTGCGGTAACGCGATCGGAATTTTTTTTCATTTTGCTGTCGTATTTTGCTTTGTGAATGTATTTTAGCAAGATTAGACATTTTTTTAGAGGCGTTTTCTTCGCTAATTTTTCTACAAAATTTGTTAGTGTGGGTAATCCATATCTTCTTCAGTGCGATTTCTTTGTCTGTCTGTCCGTCTGTCTGTACGCTTGTCTGTCTGAGTACCTCTCATCTTCGCCCTTTGTCCTTTAGATTATCGTAACCTCAGTCGTATTTGTTTGATTTTATATGGTACATAAATTAGATTCAAAAATTTCGATAATTTTTATACTGACGATCATTCGATGTTGACTTGCTCATTAGTGGCGAACAATAAAGCAATCAAATTGTTGAAATAATGTAATCGTTTTATGAATAGAAAATTATTCTTTAAGGTATTTCATAAAATATTGCCTCACAATTGCCCTTAAATTCAATGTTCTAAACCTATTCACTGTTATAGTTTAGGTGGATTCTCTCAAAAGCTACTAGAAAACTCCTAAATGTCATTACTGTAAAGTCACATTTCGAGCCAACTTCCTTCACTTATCGATGCGCTAGAGTGGTACTCATTCCTCATTCTGTCTCATCTTCCGTTCCTGGATTACCTCGTCGTTCCTGGATTTTAGGGCCACGTGTGCAATTGCATGATTACTAGAGATTATCTCGATGCCGTAAATTGATACAGTGCCGTTTTCTTGCCGATAAGTGGACCTATAGTGAACGTTCTTCATCGTAGCGATTAGAATGCAGTGTTTATATAGAAAATTTGAGTTTTATTGTAGAGATATTTGGTGTTATTTTCATCTCCAGTTACTTTCTTGCGCTCAAGTCCTAATCTTTTCCTTTTTCTTGTTTCTCCTCGTTTCCTTTTCCCTCACTCTCTCCTCCTCTCCCATCCCATCTCAATCCCCCTCCCCGCATATATTCCCTACTCTCCGCCAGTGATACGAATCAATAAACCAGTTATCTAGATCATCATTACGCTCAAAATCAGAGTGAGTTGTGTGCGCAAATGTGAGTATATGGTGGCCCGTTTTATGTGCTAACAAGAGCAGTGAACCGTATCAGATAATGCATCCGAATTGCGAACACAATGCCTCTGACCCAGCTGTTTGGCGCATTTACGTGACCATTGGAAATCTTTCATTTAAAAAAAAAAAAAACTGCTGCATTTTAAAAGTAAACATGAACAGCCTTCCCGACCATTTCCGCCGCAATGAAAAGGGAGGATGAGCGTCAAGTTCTAGAGGGTTTCCAAGAAGCGATGGAAGGATTTGAAAAATTTAGAGGATCTGAAAGGGAAAATATGATAGTTTCGGCGTTTTTCAACCAATTTAATGCTCCTTATTGATGACTCATTCAGACTGATTAATCGTTGCATTCTTATTGCTCATATTTCAATTTCATTATATAAAGATTGATCTCTAGCATCTCATAAATCGATGAGTTGCAAGCTTTGTTTGAAAATAGTGGTGGAAAAATTTTTTTTTTTTGGAAGAATTAGAGAGAAAGAAAATGGATTTATTTGTAAGTGATTCAATTTTGTAGTTGATGTCGTTGTGAAAAATAAACAGAGCACATTTTCTAACTTATAAATTCTAAATAAGGATTTAAATATTCGTGAAGTTCTATAATTTAATTTATGTAAAATTTCTCCACTAACGAAATTTAAATTTATATTTTTTCACATTGTGCGGTATGACGATATTCTTTCCCCGTAATTGAGCTATTAAACCATTCGATTCAATCAACGTAACAATTCATATAGTGTAGTGACGATTTATACCGTAGATTAATATCGAAACCGTTTCGGTGGTATTTGATATGATCCTCATTGCAATCGTATATAGTGGCAAATATATTCGATGAAACAGGGAACGTTGGAAACGAGTGACCCATTTGAGTGTGTCGCATCGATGTTTCGCTTTCGTCTCTCATCATTCCCTCATCCGGCACCTCGAATCCTTGCTCTTTTCTAGTGCTATTCCTTTTCCTATCCGAATAACATTGTTTGTTTTTCTGGAATTTTTGATCTTCGATAGTATGAAATTGATGAACGCTTAGAAATGGAGTCTTCTTTCTTGATAAGTATCATAAGTATTATCAGCAAAAATTATTGCTTGAAACTTTGTGTTCGTTGAAAAGCGAGTACATTAGACACGTAAACATGACATTTACCATCTAACGGCTTCGGATCGACAAATATTGTCTCAGAAGGTTTAAGTCAAAACTCTAAGCAACTCGTTTATTTGCGTAAAAAGCCACTATTTTTTGAATATATTTGTGAGGAGAGCCGAAAAATGAAGGTGTTTGGAAAGATTAAAAACGAGGAGTGAGGAAACGAGAAAAGAACTTATTTAGCAAATGGATAGCATGATTATCGGATCGGTCCTTCGTCGATGCGATAAAAATTTACAGTCCATCGAAGAAGCTTTATAGATTACTTTTTAAATGCAAATGAATTTACTTTTCTCTTTTATTTGTTTATTTCAATCATTTTCTAATATTCGAATAACCGTTTTGAAATAATTTCTGATATTGTTGAATAGTTGTATTGGAAATATCAAAAAAAAATTTTTTTTATAGGAGCAATTTAAAGAAATTCAAAGTGGTTTTATGAGCAATTGAAGTGAACCGGTTAGAATGTTGATTGTGGAATCGTCGTAAAATTTCACCAAATTTTTCGTCCTGTTTGTGTTTTTTCTTCTTCCTCTTTTTTGCAAGAAAAAAAGCGTCATTTTTGAACTTTTTAATGGGAAATTCATATTATATTATCTCATTAGCACTACGATGAGTAAATGAAAAACATATAACCAATAATGTCAAGCAACTATTTTGATAAATTGAAGTTGAAATATAGCCGTAAAATAAGATAAATTGTTTGTGCGACGATTGAAAGAAAAACTTTTTGATTAATATTGTGAAAACTTTAGTTTTTTCTCATTGAAATTGTATCAGAATTTATTAGAAAAAAATGACATATATATATATTATAGGATATTTTTGTATGATAAAAATAATTATTGAATGGATAGATTATTCGATGTGAAATTGTTTCTTCTGTTTTTTTCTCATTTCCTAATATTCAAGTTTTTTATTATCTTTTATAAATTGAGTGCAAAATTTTATGAATTTCCAAAATTTTTGTTTTTTTTCCACTCAAAAAATTTCAAAAATTTTCCATAGAGAATGTGAGTTTATGCCCACTATAAAGTATAATAACTTAACAACGGTTATAGCTGGGCAAAAATATTATTCACTTTTATGCGATGACATCATCTATCGATGTGTTCTCATAAAATATGTTCGTGCATTATTCATTGTAGCATACAGTTTTGCAAAACACTATACGTAGAAGCATATGCGTTTATATAGCGATAAGGTTGGTAGCGAGGAGGAGAGGAAGGGGAGGAAGAGGGGAAACGAGGGGGAATATTAGTTTAACCGTTTTAAAAACTTTTCAAATATATTAAATAAATGATTTCCCATGTTTTAAATGGTGGTTTCTCTCAATGAGAACAGAAAATTTTAGGATGAAAGATGCAGCAATAGAAGGAATTGCATTGACAGGTATTATGCTTACACTGCTACTTTACACTTTTTATTTGAGTCTTGCTTTTTTTAGAGCACATTCACTGTTTCAATATCATTTAGCACTTTATTTCAGTCGAATGAAATTCTTTCAATTCATCAGAAATGAAAAGCTTCGATAGATCTTGTGTTTGATTTTTGATTGATTTTGTTTCTTTGATCTTTAATCGCTTAGTAATTTGATAGGAGATGTAGATTTGATTATACTTTATCCGATGTAGATATTAATACTATTTTTTTAAATTATTGAAATGCTTGTTTAAATTTTGTAGGTGTTGTAGACTAGAAGCTAAAATCAAAATGCTTTACCCTCCACGATGACTATAGAATTGATGCGATGGTGTTAAATCATTTTGTACGAAGCAATGTCACACCTTTTGCATAGAAAATTCTATACGTACGATATGACTTATGTTTGAATATTGTTACATATATTCTCTTCGTAAATATCGAACTGTGACAAATATAAGCCGATGCTCATTCAATTATTTACCTGTTTGCTTTTGTTACGCGCTGTCCGATAATATAAACACATAAGCAAATCGGCGTATGCTAAAGTCGAAAGAGCAACAATACTTTCAAATGTACACAAATGCATAAATTTATAGTTGGCGAATATATGTATATAATATGTATAACAAATTATTTTATTCATAAATTCGCTAGGTGTAGTTTTTCATTTTTAGATAACGCATCAGTCCTTACTAATCATCTATTAAAAATTCGATTCTATACCGCATTTGAGATGTAAAATCTTTTTTAAGCATCTTTGAATGCCTTCAATTTGTTCTGAAGTTAATGATAGTTAGCTGTGAAATATGATGCAAGAGCTGAGAATATGACTTGCTTTACATTCACCAAATTTCGCTTTAAACTCTAACTTCGGATGTTCCAAAGTTGATACAACCTTACAGATAAATAGGCGGACAAACAGACAGACACGTAGACAGACACATAGAAACACAAATACACAAACATACATATGAATGCTATGTCGCTTTGGTGTACTTTTAGAAAGTAAATTTGCAAAAGCGAATAACAGTGCCGTTATTCATTTATCGACTCTTCAGCAATAAAATCTTACGTCGGCTGTCAGTAGATAGAGGAATCTTACACCGGCTGTCATTACTTTATGCATCGAAATTTCTCTGAATGTAGAAATATTCTTGCTTTCGTTTCTCTGTATTTCCATTTGCCTGATGTGGTGGACACACCAATCTTAGTCGAGCTTTTCTATCTATTCGTTTTTTCGAAGACAGCGATTAAATTGCTATAAATCTTTTAAGTGACCATTAATGACCATTCCGCGATCATAAAGTGAACCAAAAAAGATGATTTTTTCAACCAAAACTTCCAACTTTTGGCTGATGGTATCACCTGAATTAGTAGCGTGGTGGCCTTTAACCAAAAAAAACCAGATTACTTGATGGCATCGTTTTATTCATCGGCTATTGCCTCTTCATGAACACTTATAAGGACTCAAAGATCGTACAAAGAGTGCCAACGATGAACTTCGAATAGCGAAAGTGTCGCACTCGTTTAACCTGATCTCACTAATTCGTTGGTGATAATTAACAATGATGCGGTTGTATATCATTTTTTGCATTTGGCAAGTTTGTCCCATATGCCTTTGCATATATCAAATAATGCAATCCTCAATGAAATTTGCAATGCTTCTGCTTAACAATTGTATAATATGACTATATGGTGATTATGTAGAGATTATTATTGTTGTTACTGTTTAGACTCTCAGTTATAGTAATCATATATCGCAACGCATTAGTGGAAATTTGGAATTTTATTTTGTTGTATTGTCGCCAAATTTGGAGCCGAATTTGAAATATTTGATAATAATTGTGCGAGAAAAACGGTGTGAAACGGAAAGGTGAAAATTGTCGAGAAAATTCATTAAATGCAATGCAAAGGGATGCAATTCGAACGTTTCCTCGAAATGATATGCAAAAAAATGCCTCGTGAAAATGTTTTCTGAATCATTGTTCGACTTTCTGTCATAAATATCTTATATATATATATATATATATATATATATATATATATATATATATATATATATATATACATTTATATTTATATTTATATTTATATTTATATTTATATTTATATTTATATTTATATTTATATTTATATTTATATACATGATGTGGTTGTTTGTGTAACGTTATTGCCTATGTACAACATATTCGCGAATCTTCGTTGATTAACGGATATAGAGGTATTACATTATTATTTCAAATGCAGCATTCACAGTAAGTACGCTGTGAGCCTTGGAAGCATTTGTTTACCTACAGTTACGTTCGTAATAACCACCTTGCTGTCATTTCTCCTTTTAATTTCTTCCTGTTGCTCAAATATTATTTATATTGTCGATATTGTACGGCACTCGTATCTTTTCTTTCGTTATTCGTCAATTTTTTAAAGTGTTTTGTCTCTCGTAAAAGAGATAATGAATAAGAATGATGAATGCATGTATTTGAGCAACGAGAAATTCATGGCTTTTCTTGCCGCTTTTTTTCAATTATCACTGCGATATGGAGAATCCGCACTTGATTTCGATATGTCATTCTTTGTTGATCCATTCCACAGATAAGATCCCATTTCTATTATTGCGTACCACTTTTATTGGAATTTTTACTCGATTTTATGCTATTTCATAAGTTTTTTTTCCAAGAGGCTTTTTGGCTATATATATATATATATATATATATATATATATATATATATATATATATATATATATATATATGCCGATTTTTTTTTGTTGAAAATTTTCATGCTTGCAGTTACATTTTTTTGCATATTGTTCATTGAAGAGTTTACCGAATATGCAAATTAATATAATTATCCAAATCGTCGTTCATTCTTTGAATTTTTACGAGTTTATTCCATCAAAGAAAATGCAGAATGAGCGACGAATTTATAAATTTAAAAAAAAATATTCATCAAACGAATCGTTTGATTGTTTTTTATCACTTTTAACGGCACAAATTTTTTCTGTTGTTTGGAAAAATATCGTCTGAAAATGGTGAAAAATTTCACTTCGAAATCGTTTAGGTGAACGATGTAATTTTAACGTTTACGTAAAAGTTTTTCATAGAATACAAATAGTTTTACCGTTATTTTTTTATTCCGATTAATCATTCGAACAATTTGATACTAAAATAAAATTTCTATTTTATAGTTGAAAATAAATATAGCAATTATGAATTTTAAATTGTTCAAATCGATAGTGAAAAAGCGAATAATTTCCAGTATTCTCCACAAATATACCCCTATTTATGGTGCTAAGAAATTTCTGTTAGATGACTAGGTAGAGATTTTTGTGAAAAGAAGTCAGTAAGTAGATAAGGTTTTTTCTAATTGATTCGATTAGAGCTTTTTATCGATTTTATCAACACTTTTTATCGATTGGATCAACGATTTCTATCGATTTGATTCAATATGATCTAATTAAATCAACTAATTTGAAGTGTTATACAATCAAATTTTCAACATCATTTCGGGCAGAAAAAAAATTTGGACTTCGTCAAAAATTTTTCCACCTTAAAATTCTATGCTTTTTTTCATCTATTTTTGTGTAGATGAAACCTAGTTGGGACTTCAAAAATTATTCAAGAAGCGTTCTAGAGGTGCTACTATTAGAATATTTACTCCTTACGTTCCCTTCAATTAAGCGGTAATTTTTATGGATGACCACCAAAAAATAAAATATACGACATATTGCTTTGCTAATTTAATTAATCTCATCATTCTTACATTCCTTTTACGGAAATAACTTCCTCTTTTTATGAACCAAATGATGCAGAATTAATGCAATTATTCCTACATGTTTATTATAGGTAGTAGGGAGTGCGAAAGGGGGGGGGGGGGTAAGGAGGGAGGTGGAGGGAGCATCGCCAGTACCGGGCAATATGTCCACTAAATCTTGAATTCTAAATTGAAACTATTAAGGAGATGCTCGCATATGACACTGCCCTACTGCATATTTGCATATGCAAATAGATGTTATAGGTTTATATGAGCCGAATTTAATATACCTTAAAATGGTTGTTCACATTTTTGTATAGATAATTGAACGATGACGTAATTAAATTTTATATTTACCAATATATTTGACTTTATATAAATATATTTATTTTCGAGTGAATATTAGAAATGATTACTTGATAGGGGATATTGTCGATCGATTATTGTTTTGATTTGACCGCTATTATGCGTTACTTTTCCGATGGCCACCCACTGAGTTATTCGATAATCGCGTATTAAAGTATTGCATTTCCGGTTTCTCAATGAATGCTCTCATATAAATATATGCCTCTATCGCTAAGATTTTCGATCCGAAAATTAAACTAAGTATAAGTATACTCCTGACCTATTGCTGCTTCATTTCTATCAATTTTATTTTGATATTTAGTGTCTAATTTGAATAATTTTATGCAAATTTGGAAAATGTCAGCAAGAAATTAATATCTCTATGCAAAAATGCAAATTTATATCCTGTTATAGCAATGAACATTCTTTGTTTAAATATGAAATCAACTCAAAATTTACAAGTTTATAGATTATATTCGATATTGATATATTATTACGAATGAAATGATTTTCTACAGTGTTATCCTACTTGGTGCATCGCAAACATTTCGTTAGATATGCTCAACGAATTAGAAACGTTGCTGAAAAAGGTGATATGAGCGTATATGTTGAAGTTAAGGTCGGATGAGCAAAACCAGTAGCAGCGAATTGTACTGCAACAAACGTGGAACGTGTTCATCGTATTACTCTCGACTCATCACGATCGGCGAAACGAGATTTTCAACACGTGAAATTTAATATCAACCGATCCGGGTTTGACGATCATTGCCGATCTGCTCTTTTCTTTTGCTCTATTCATCGTCATCGAATACGAGAGAGTATCGATAAATCGCTGAAAAATTTTATGAGTCAATCGTTGGTTGTTGCATCAGTGGGACTCACTAGGCTTCTATAGAGATTCACATCGAACGTTATTCATTCTCATTTGAATGAAAATCATATTATTATTCTCTGACGTCATTAAAAGGCATTAATCGTCCTCTATATTATCGTAAATAATCAATGGCTAACTGCTGCTATTTCTATAAACGATTTAATCGATTTTTTATTTATTTTCTTCTAACATTAAATGTTTTTCAGGTATGTTATCGTTTGATGTGTGTTAAATTCCTTTTTTTTTAAATGTTTGATTTTTTGAATTCTTTTGCGTCATTTTTATTGAGCGATATTATTGATAAATATGTGGACTGGTTTTGCCGTTTTCTGTAGCATTTTTTTTTTCAATTCAACTGGTCACTTTTTCATCGGTCACATTTCACAAATTTTTCGCAGCAATCAGTTGATTTGATTTCATTGATCACTAGGCGAAATTTCAAAATTCATAACAAATGGTCATTTTGAAGATGACCGATCGCAATCAAGCGTAGTCGAAAAACATTGTGATGAAGCATCTAATTGATATAGTACACTAAATGCTTATTTTTTAGAAGTTTTTTAGTTTTTCGATCCGCTTTTTTTTCGCCAATTAAGTTACTCTTTACGTTCATTTGACATTAGGAACAACTTCAAGCATTTTTCAAGAAAATGATCCATTTTTTTAAATCGTCGTTTGTGTATTGCTTATCGTCGTATGCTTCATTTTGAGAGAATTTATAAATCCTAAGCGAGAGATATGGAGATAATTGCAATATGCACTGTTGATATGTTCTTCAAAAAATTTTTGAAGAATATCCCATTCTTTGAATCCGATTCCATTTCCTCCCATTCATAGCATCTACTAATCAACAAGATTTTTTCTGCACTTTTTTTTTGAAACCGATTTGCTTCATTTTTGATTTCATATAGTATAGTAGAAATTTCTCAAATTGTAGCCATAATTTAAAAAGTTATAGAACGAGAACTTTGCTGGTGCATATAAGTGCAACGAATAGGACGTATTATATTTGTCTGTTTAATTGTCCATCTAAGTATATTGTTTAAAGTATAATACTCATCTATATTTAGGATTTATAAATTCCCTTCGAAAATGATTGACGACCATACTTTCAGATTCTTTATTTAAATCAATTGTGATCATTACTCTATAAATGTTTTCTCTAGTATAAAATATAAATAATAAATAATTCTTTTAAATTTTTTCATTATGTTATCAATTATTTCTTCATCATTTTATAAGGTATTCATTTCCTTTCATAGTCATCTTAGAGCGTTATTAATGAGAGAAAGTGAAAGATGTAAATTTATTTAAGTGATTTATTAAGAAGAAATAAAAACTTGATTTTTATTAAATGTTTTTATTCCTCAAATGACAAATATTCACACTATTATCGGTAATAAAATTGAGAGAATTTCAGCAATAGGAAATAGAATTGTTTCATCGCGAAAAGATATGATCGTCGTCCCATTTCTATATTCCTGTCGATTGATTGTCAATGAGATTTTTTTTTGTTTTCTGCAATTGGCAAATTTTCAAAGAAACTCTTCAATTTGGTTGAATAAGAGGAATGAACGTGGGCATATCTTTTTTATATCGATAAATGTTAAATTATTGCTCTTTTCTCTTCTATTTTCTTAAATATTCATCCGTTCAATAATTGGTTATCAAGTTTTTTATATTTCATAGATTTTTTTTGAATTACTTCATGAAATGGAACAATTTTAACTAAATTGTTTGGAGCTAATTATCTTCCGCCTTGTTGCGAATGACTTTGAGCCAAGTTGGTGCTGCCAGTAATATACTGTGAAAGAGATTAGAAGATGCTGTGAAGAGTTGATGAATTAGATTGTTGATTGTTTAAGAAACATTCGAAAGAAACTAAATTTTTTGGTGAATAACAATTTTTTTCCTTCCACTAATCCATCTTATCTCGTACCTGCTGGTTTCTTCTTAAACAGTAGAATGCGTATTTTGTGAAAGCAGAAATTTTTTATGTCGTTTAAATGTTTAGTATATCTTTGCTTGTTTCTTTAGTGAAAAATTCAAAAATTGTTTAAGAAATCCCATCTTCATGGAATAGTTTCGCAGCACTTGCCCGCCTCTTGTCCACCTTGAATGACCCTCTTGTCCACCTTGATCACTGAACCAATAGGCTCGGTTCTCAATGAATTAATACCGACTATCGTAAATGAGCCTCTCGTTCACCTTATTTGCTTATTAGAATAAATGTTTACACTAATTAAGAACTTATTTTCGTCGATTGGTCGTAAACAAATTTATCTCATCAGATATTGGATAGAAATTTGCATCGAATGAAATGAATAATTCGTTGAAGTTTCAGAGTTGCATTTCGAAGATTCGATACTCTTTTTGAGATATGCAAATATGCGAAAATTTGAAGATTTTTAAATCTTACTAACTTTTGACGATTTGTTCGAGTTGTTTTAGTTGAGGATATTTCTATATAAATCTATGGATAGTAAAAAAAATTCTTTTTAAATTCTGAGTTGAACGTTTTTTCGGCAGCAATTTGCGTAATTTTCTAACTCTAAATAAGAGATGAATGCGAAAGCGATAAGGTATAGGTGAACTTTAACTAGATCGATTTACTAAAAATGCTATTTCAGTTCTGTATTTGTATCAATGATGAAACGAATGGGAAAAGAAAGGGTATGGAGCGTAAAGCATCCATCCTGAGAAGAAAACAAAATTGACTTAACTTTCGATGAATTGACAGCAAAAAAGTCTTTAGAAAAGCTAGATGAGGGAATATGAACGTGGGCCCATTCGAACTTACGGGAAGAGGGGAGTGGATTGGCCAACTGTACTTTGGAATTAAAACAGTAGGTTCAATTAAATGAAGCAGGATGCCAAGTAGGACTAAGAGTCCGTTAGCCCGCTCATAAAAGGGAGCCACTTCCAATTCCCTTGCAAATCAGAAGTTCTCCCCTCTTGTCCTTTAGTTGCTTTCCCTTCCCTCCCTTTACTACCAAAAGAAAGCCACTGTAACGCTTAATATATGAGAATGGCAAATGGCAGGTAACTCGAAAAACTACAGTTTCCGCATATTCAGTTGTTGTTCTGTTGTTCTAGAAGGCATAAAACGCTTTCGGCAGAATTCTATTCAGAGAGCGCGCAAAAATGTGCGCGAAATTGGGCATTCGAAACCGGTTTTCGCCGTCAGAGAAAACCGTGGGGGCATATCACTTTCCTTATCGTTGAGGGAGCAACTAGGAGGGGATGAGGGGGATAGCCTCCTCACCTTAAGTGACCTTTTATTCCTGCCCCTCTAAATCAACCATAGTTGTAGGCTTATGTTCGAGTCAGTAGATCGTTTCAGTAATCTTGGTTAGAGGGTGAAAGCGAGCTGTAGATTGCCGTAAACATCTTTTGTCTGCTACAATAGCGATGCTAGCCTTTGGCAGTGCGAATAGATCAGTGAAGATCACTATTTAATAGAAGGCAGTACATTCATCGCTGATTATACTAACTGTCACCCACTCGTTCGCCTCATCTACTCTCCTCTCGTCTGTTTCTTTCGTTTATATTCCAATGGTAGCATAAAGTTCACTCTTCGTATCTTCTAGAAAAGTTCGTTGTGCCATATTCTAGTATTCCGTTCATTGTAAGAATTACTTTTTTTTATACACTTTTCTTTAGAACTTTTGAATTTATTCAACTTTTTATGAGTTTAATGAGATAGAGTATGAATTCATCGCAATTGTATTCATTATGTTACCGAGCTTCACACTTACATATTCAATGACTCATAAGTCGAAATAACCGCATAGATATACTTGACAAGCGATACGACACATGCATACATATGCACAGACTTTTCAGAGACGACTATTTACTATTAGGCACAGTATGATGATTGTGCATTTGCATAGGCCAATTTGTAAAAATTCATTTTAAAAAACGCATAGACAGAATGATATGCCTATAATTTCTATGTAATTTGTTAGCTTTGAATAAGTTGTTGTTTATGCGATGTTTCTAGAAATATGATTTATCATGGCGACCGCTCAATTTTTAGACAGCTCTCGAAATAACTCTTCATGGGCAAGACTTTTTTCTGTAGGTCTCTTTTTAACCACTCATGGGATGGGTTAATAGGTGAAATACATGAAGAATTCATTGTTTATTGAAGTAATGTAAATCAACGTCGACATAGTTTGTGAGTTGATAGAGATATGGATAGATATAACCTACAATTCTGCAAGATTATGGCATTTCTGTTTATTTATTTATTCGTTAATCTATTTATAATAATTTATTTATTTATTTGCTTCTATTTATTTGTTGATTTCATTGTGGCATTTCATAGGCGTTTCACCATCGGCTCACAAAACGTGAGCTGCAACAAGTGTTCGGTGTTGAGCATAAGAAGGACGTACCCGAATATGCACTCATCACTGCTAAAAGGCGCAAATTGGATGACAATCATTTACGTGTACAATTCAACGCATGGAATGATACCTATCAAATCGAATTGAAACAAAATTGCAAACTTCTTAGCCCTCATTTGGTAAATCATCTCTATTTTTTTTTGTATCTGATGCGTATTTCTAATCCGGCAAATAATTGAAAACTAATCAGTCAGGATATCATCTTTCAGGCAAATATTTTTGTAACATTATGTCATACGACGGCGCTAGAAGTAATAGTATAAGAAAGTATCATTGCGAATATCTGTTGGGAGCATTATATGTTTTAGTCTTTTAGCAACGATTGGAGAAATTCATAAAGTTGTATATTAGATCGTCTGATCAGTGTAATTGATCAGACGATTCCCCATCTACTTAATTTGTCATAGAAGAGAACATAACTTTCTGTTAGGTATATCAATCCTATACCTATTCCTCAGGTATAGCTGAACGGAATATAAAATTTGTTGTCACTTATAGATTTGGACATAACAAAAATTCATTCTAGCTATGGCCTCTGAACACTGCAAAATTTTATGTGCTATGAAAACTATTTCCTCTGAGTTGCATTCATCACAAGAACTAACCGTCATCCTTGAATGTCACTAAAATTTATTGCTATTCACCTCAGTGATTTTGATATTACTAACATTGTTCGTATTACCCACGATTATATGACTCATTTCATCATTTTATTTGTCTAAATTCGAATTATTTAATTCAAATGATGAATTTCACAATTCAATTTCAGATCTCAGTGATTCGTGATGGGAACGCATCAAAGACCATTTATGGTGTTCCATCAAATCTTGATTTCAATTGCCATTTTCATGGTAAAGTGGTTTCCCATGGAAACGTTTCAGCCGCAATTTCAAATTGCCGTACTCTGATGGGCACAATTATAATGGATGACCACTTTCTTGTTATTCAAACAATTCCCGAACGCTTAAAAGCACAACAGGTGAGTGCTTTTCTTGTATTGATAATGTTAAGTGACTATAATATTTGAAAAGACGGTTAAGGGAAAGAGAAACACATTTCGCTTTCAATCTCGACCCTTTTAGTGTCCTATCGAATATCTGAAAAATTTAATTCCTTTATCTTGCCTTTTTCCCATATTTGAACCAATCCTCACTCCTAACTTCAATCTTCTCTCTCGCCGTTGTTTAACTAAGGTCTTTAAGATATCTGAAAATTTTTGCCAACATTAGAAACAAATCAAAAAATCACAATGAAAACACGTTGGGAAACTTGCCAAAGAAGCTATGATGAAATGCGTTTTCGCGTTGTACCGACTCGACTAACTAGTTTCATAAGTTATCGCCGAATATTCCTTCATATATAGCATTCCTCTATATGTAAATTAATTCGATTGTTCGTACGAATATTCTACAAGAAATCCGTTTTTTGGTGATCGAACGACAGTGAAATGAAATTGTAACTAATGTTTGTAAATTTTTTTTCTCTTATACTTTAAATATCTATAACTCTTTTCTTAACTATAGAATTGACGTGAAAAATGGAATAGGAAATCTGGGTCTGATGCAAATTATATCAAACGAAATTGCAAATTTCAGTTTCAGTGATTCTCGAGTTGAAATTACCTTATAGATAGGCATTCAGGCATAGGTGCGGATGTGATGCCGCCATTAGCATTGTTCCTAAATTCCCTTGAAAAGGGAACGTTTTCTTGATATAGGTGTCGTATTTCCGCTGATTTTTTCACACATGAGAGAATAAATTATAAATAGTCAAATAAACAAATGGACATAGATGTCTATCGTCGATTCTTACTGCACTACAACTTTGATAGTTTTAATAACTGAACAATGAAAAAAACAATAAAGTAGTAAAAGGTTAACCGTCGGGAATTCATTCTAAGATAAACTTATTCACAAGATTGCTATCTTCATATGATGAATTGAACGAATATTTGTGTTATAGGTGAACGAACACGTTGTATATAAACGAGAAGCGAGTCTACTCAGCTCCGTGGAGCAGTCATTAGAGGAGCAATTAATTCGATTGAACGAGGAGCCTCTCAGCGGTGATTTCTGCGACGTTAGTAAGTCGATTGATGCAACTGAGGAGCTGAATAAAGCTGCAGGTGCGCTTTGCTCACGCTTACTGCTTCCTGCTTAAATTTGATGAATTGTTATCTCTTACTACTCGATGCTAATTCCTCTCATATTCTATAATTTTTAAGGCAAGAAATAATCCTTGAAGTTGTGGTGGTTTATGATTAGAGCTCGAGGTCAGGTTTAGAAGTGCAAAGATCGAGAACCAATAATTGTAAAATCAGGTAACTACCTGAACATTTTTAGTATGACCTCGTAAGTGCGAAATACCCTTCCCGCTCCTACAGTCTAGCTTTGCAAAAACTAGAACGCCGCATCGCTACGCACGCTTGAGCACCGCTGAGCATAGAATGGCTGCGAGATTAAGAACACCCTCTCTCCCATCTTCCTTCCCTTCCCTGTGGGAGAGGGAAGTGGAAGAGGAGAAGACAAGGAGGAAAGGGCTGAAAGGCGTCACATTATCCATTTTTACTTTAAATATCGCAAAATTCAAGGCTAAATAATGTGATTACCATGGAGTACAGTAAGAGATAATTTTTTTTACATACTTTTTTGTCGTTTCTACAAATTTTTATTGATAGTAAAAATTGCTTTTATATAGCCAACTTGTTGCTTAGTATCACTTTGAAAAGCTCTCTATAACGATTCCATAATATATATTAATGATAAAATGCAGATGCTGTAGTTATCAACCTGTATAAATCGACTAATAATTGATAATTGCTGATATGAAGGAATGTTTGTGATCATTTTTCGTTTAGCAGTGATAACCTCTGTTATCAGTGATGCACGATTGCAGTGGAATCGTGAAATTTAATTTTTCAAATCAGATTTCATTGCATAATACATTGCGATTATGCATCGTTTTCTAATCCCTATTTAAATCTAATCGCTTTTTTTATTTCGATTATTGAGAGGTGTGATTTAATTTCTATTAAGATGGTGGACAGAGATATAATTTAAAAAATTGAAGTTCACCTTATAGAAGAGGAATGTTGAAAAGAGTGCTTGTGAAGGCTGCATTCAGCATCAGCAATATTGCGTAGCAATGCATCTGCTTAGTGGCAGCTTTTGATTAGTAGTGCATGCGCCTAATGCCAGCTTCCAATTAGCAATGCACGCAGTTAGTGCCAGCTTCTTTTTAGTAATACACACACGCATTTAGTACACCAGCTTTGTATTTGTATGCTTCTCCATGAAGATTGTAAAACAATTAAAAACAGTACTATTCGTTGCAACGCTTCGATTATTGCTAAGGTGGGAAGAACAGTGTTTCCTTAATTCCACAAGTATTCTGAAACCATACATCGATAGGCGTGAACGAAATATGTAAGAGGATTTAAGGGATTGATTGCTAATATGTGATTATTATTTGTTACATCCCTCAGAAAGCTTTAAAGCTTAAAGAAGAATGCTAAAAATTGCACATATGGACGCTGCTATAATATATTTCAAACTTTGTCGCATCCCTTAGGCCCACCTGCATAGGTGTTATTATTAAATTAGCACGCTTGTTTTGATGCTCACTGTGATTTGTACCAGATGATATGTCTGCATTGCCGCATGCCTTATTAAATTTGTTTCATTGCTTACCTATACGGTCGGTGGTTTGGGGACTGTCTTTTATGCCTTCTATTTGCATAGGATTATCACATAAGAAGCATGCGAGAAGCTTTTATAACATATGTGAGCTTCGTGAATTTATTGCGATTTCTCTTAATTATGTTGAATCATTGCAAAGAAAAACAATCTAATTGCCGTTCACAATTAAATTTTCATTCAATAAGAATTCGTTTTCAACATGAAGAAGATAAAGTTGAAATCATTCATCGGTCTTTTCGATTTGTTCAAATTTGATACATTTGAAAATGAAGAATAAAAACGGAAAAAAATTTAGGAAAAATTTACGAAAAATTATGGGAATTTATAATGAAATATGGGGTATTGAACTGAAATATTGGATATTTAAGCGCAAAAAAAATATTTGAATGAGACGAAGAGTTTCGTCCACAAATATTACAGGTGATCCACTAACGTTCAACTATAGTCTACCATCGGAGGCGAAACTCGATTCGTTGTTTATCTTTCCACAGCTCGATCCGATAACGCTCGAGATTGGGCTTTTTCTCGATTCGAAGTTATTCGAACACTTTCAACGAGAGTATATCCGTGATGCTGAACAACATCTCCTTGATTTCTCATTGGCACTTATCAATAATGTTCATGTTCTCTATCAGCAATCCAGTATGTCACCTAATCTTGACATCGTTATCGTACGTTATGAACTATGGAAAACTCAACCGGTTGGTGCATTCTACATTTCAATGCTATCAAAAGCATTTTTTTCACCTATTTCAACTTGAATTATCTTATATAGGTATAGGAAATTGGCAAGTATTAATTATGCAAATTAAACTGAAACTTAGCATTAACGATGTGTTATAAGCATTATTTAAATACTTGATTAGTGAGGTGGGTAACGAATGTTGTATCATTTGAATTCATTCATATACTTCAAAGAGTAAGCGAAACATTCTAGATATGAATGGTACTTCACCCAGTCAACTAGATAGGTGGGAACTGAGTTAATTTTGCTATTATGGATAACTTATAAGTGCATTAGTTTCGAACGGTCAATTCTGAGCTCCAACTACCGTATGCATGTAATAAAACGACTACTTCAATTTCGGTGTACTTCACCGACAAAATTCTGCCAATCTAAAAGCAAGAATTGTCGTTATGATATATGACAAAAGAATAAATGCCAGTGATTGGTCACATATGAAAAACCAAAATGATCCTTTAAAGAGCGGTGATGTGCAACGAATCGTTTCAGATTGGACTCGAAACGTTAACGCATCGCAATGGACAAGCACAAACTTTATTAAATGGATTCTGTCGACATCAGGCGACCATTAATCCGGGTACTGACCTTACTGATGCAGGTCATTGGGATCATGGCATTCTACTTACCGGGTGAGTATTGATCGGAGGAAATTACTTCTTCTTTATGTAGATATTCATAAGTGAGTGAGAACTTCTATAGAACAACAATTAATCCTTCCAAACGTTAACAATAAATTCGTTGCAGCCTATATAATCCCCTCCCATCTTGCTTCTTCCCGCTTATTTAATAGACTAGGGGCATAGTAAAGAATTATAAAATAAAATTCTAGAGCAAAGTTAGCAGATCAAAAACTGAAGCCAATAGGAAGATTGCGGTGAATTCCAATGATGCGACAATCACTGTCCATTCTTACGTTTTAATCTCAGAAGTATTTGATACGGGAACTCACTCATAATATGCTACATAATAATAATTAGTCTAATCTGAAGCTCCTTCGATTATAAGCTTCTAATCGAATAATTGCAGTTATGATATCTACCATACGACCACCTCAGTCGCTGGGGTGGCACCTGTGGCACGAATGTGTGACGAAATATTCGCATGCAGTCTCGTCGAAGGTCTTCATTTAGGGCGATCGTTTGTACTCGCACATGAAATGGGCCATAAGTATGTTTGAAATTCTTCAATTCTTACTTTTCTAAGTGATATAAGTTACTATTCTTTTAGATTAGTTTTTGTAACAGGATTATATCTGTTAAATCGTTTCGAAATTGAATTCCTCAATGAAGTTAATGAACAGCCAAAAACGAGAAAATTCCATGCATAAAGGCGATTGTTGATAAGATGTAATGCGCTGAACTTGTGAAGATAAAAAATCGGCTGAAAGAAGACGATACTGTTTGCTCTATGAAAGAAACAGTGATCGTAAACTTGTAAAATAGCTTGTTTCTAAGAGGTTATATGGATGGAATTATGGTTCTAAGCTCGAACTTTTAATTTCAGTATGGGTATGGTTCACGATGGTATTCAGAATCAATGTAGTCGGAGTTGTTGTCTTATGTCGGCGGTGAATGGAGCTGGCAAGACGACATGGAGTGCATGCTCTGTACGCGAATTCAACGCATTCCTTCTACAGCTCGAGTGAGTTGTTAGTGAAAAGCTGTTTTGTGTTTCCTTTCAACTTAAGCACATCTTCTATAGCTGTTTTATTGCTACCGCTCTTTACCTCCCACAATGATTAAAAACAGTTATATTTGAGAGGGGAAGGGGGGAGGCAATTCAGTGAGGAATGCTGCAAATTGAGACAGTGGAAGTCGAGAGAGGGAATATAGCAGATGGAGTTCCATCACATCGACTTTTGCAGAGGATAATAGGCGGGAAAACGCCTATAAGAGATCGGAGAACAGAGATGGTACTATAATTTAGCAGTTGGTAGCGATAGTGTTAGTAATATGCAGCAGTAGCAATAATGCAGTGGCAGATGATGACTTCGTTAGTATTTAACAAACAATAATGGTGACTGTAAACGTGATTGATAACTGTAGTTGGGATTCATTGAGGTACTGAGTAATACTAGATAAAGTGCTAGTGCGAATAGCGATGTTACGATGACATTAGATGAACTACACGTAATGGAAGTAATAGTAAAGAAAACTTGCGAACGAGTAATCCGTAGTAGGGAATATAGTTGAAATACAACAACAAAAATTCGCATATTTATCAATTTGTTGCTAACTTAAATACCTGATTGACTAGGCAAATGGGATATGAAAGTGCATATCATGGCCGCTTCTTTAGAATATCTCTCAGCCTATTCGAATGCTTTGAAAATTAAGAAATGAAATGATAAAAAATTTCTCCATTTAAAAATTGAAAAAAGAAAAGGAACTTATCAAATGAAATGATGCGGAAAGTACAGAAAACCGTTAAGAAAATACATTCAACGAAGCACTGCTAAACGAATCCCTGTATTTTATGAAAGGAAATGAAATACCGATGGGAATCTCCGCATTTCTAATTGTAGAAATGGGCATAGCTAATCTGTAGGAAACTAACTTTGTTTCTATTGATAATAAAAGGCACAATGCTTACTTACAATGATTAAAATGAATTTCTGCATAGTAAAAAGAAACTGTAAATTACATTTTAGCCCTAAATTAAAATAGAGTATGAATGTGGCTGATTAAAATTTCAAGGAAATGTTTGTATACCGGCCGAACTTATAAACGTACCACCTACTAGATTTCAATTGTGGCAATATAGGCTTTCCTAAATGTCCACTTATATTTTAGGCCTTCAAAAGTTGAAGATAGAACTTAAGACTAGGATGCAGCTTCGAACAACATAAATATCACCTGTTGTTTGATGCTTTAACTCAGCTTATTTCAATGCGCACTTAGCGTTGCACAAAGTTTCTTCTTTTTAATATTCTTGCATTTATATTGCTTACCATCTGTTTACTCGTTCCGTTATTCATATATATATATATATATATATATATATATATATATATATATATATATATATATATATATATATATATATATATATTTCCATTGCTATTCGCTGTTCTCCTTATTCATTTTGAGTAGTGACTTCAGTCAGTTAGTCAATGAATATACTCCCCTTTCTTACTCTCTTCTTCCCATTCTTGGAAAAGGAGGGTGATAGAGTATGCTGGAAGGTTATCGATCCTCGAAGTTTCTATTACCGATGTATTTTTATTTTCAAAATCCTTACCTTATTTATTAATATCTTCCTTTCATATTCCTTAAAAGTTATGACCCTCAACTTTCATCCATCGAAAGTAATATTTATTATATTTTGCTTGCAGTGAGAGTGGTCGTGGTAATTGTTTACGCGATACAGCCGAAAGTATATCCACACATGATCATCTAAAGGATGGTCGTTTGCCAGGACAACGTTTCACAGCCGATCAACAATGTTCATATTTTTGGGGTAAAGAGTATCAAGTGGAGATTCCAAATGGAAGAAAAATGGATGTATGAATTTGAAAATATTTTGCATATTAAATAATATCTCACTAAGGTAATTGTCTAATCGTTTTACGGAAAGACCAACCACTTTCGGTATCTTCAACGTTTGGAAAATGGGGAATTTCAAATTATCTCTTAATGGAGCTGAATCTCTGGTTGCTTATTTTACAACTAGTGCAGAAAAAGTGCAGTAGGGAAATAGGCTGCGCATTATAGATGCATAGATGCAAAAGAAAAATTTCTTTTTGCAACATTTTGATTATATCCTCTGTTATCTGATCAATCGATTATCGATTGATCAGATCACATTTGGCTCTCTGATAATGTCATCAGTTAACACTTAAAAAGCGAATACGAGCCGGTTTTATATAGTGAAAATTAGCGGAAAATAGTTTCCATGTATCCGGATCTCTTATGCAGTAGATATCCGACAGTGTTTATTTTGGCGATGATTTTTAAATTGTTGGTAAATGGTGAGGAATGGTTAATTAAAGGATATTTGTCGTATATTATGGTGTGGCAATAGCGGATCGACAATCTCGACAGCTCATCCGGCATTAGAGGGCAGTTGGTGCGGCGACAATAAGGTTCATCTACGATACTTTTCTTAATATGCCCATAAAGAACTCGTTGCACTACTTTTAGTCGATAAAAAACTGGCTTAACAACTTTCATTGCAATTCAGATCTATTATATATGTTATGGATATATGGCTGTCTGTTGGATGAACGAATTCCCTCGAAAATTTTGAACGATTAAATGAAAAGAAAGTTCTATATTTACGTATGGATTATAGCTTATATGCACTTCATTTTCTTACAAAATAAGAAATTATATTTTATATTTTTTCATATTATAATTGTGCATTATTGATGATTTGTTTTGAAATACAGCATTGATAAAAACAATTTGACAACGATATTTTTTCGTATTTTTATAGGTAATTTAGGCTGTCAAATGCATTTTCAGTTCTGTGTCGAAGGTCAATGTACAGAATGGCATTATGGTCCTAAGCCATTACCCGTCGATGGTGGTTGGTCTGAATGGAGTGGTGATGATAAACGATGTCCTGTTAGTCAGTGTCAAATCTCAGGAAGTATTCAACTGAAAAGTCAAATGAGGACATGCACCAATCCAGCGTTCGTTTTTTCTTTCATTCTTTTCAGAATACCACTTTTTAATAATTGAATCGATCAATAATTAGATGCATTTATGATTGCTAAATGATGTTAGTAATAACACTAATAACCGATCATAGTAACAATAACAATTATATTAACAATGATAAGAAATGTTAACTACTTTTATCCCAATAAGCAGTAAAGTTGGGCATAGTTGTAGAGAACGTTGGCACACTCGCTGCGAACCGCGAACGGAGCTGAGCTCATGCCAGCCCGTGCTTACGCACCAACTACCTTTACTCTGCACTCTGTGCAAAGGAATCCTAATGGCCACCACGGAAACTCGAAAGATTCTTACAGAAACATGAAATTTTTCTATATTCAACTCAGAATTTGAGGTTATGTTCCCATGTAAAATTTTAGCTCAATCGAAGCACGGGAACTGCACTTGCTGGAAGCTCCATCGTTCTATGCAATTATGTCCGATGGTCCATCCAACAAGTGCACTTGCCCGCTTCGATTGAGTTGAAATTTTGCATTGGGACATTATTTGACATTCTGAGCTGAATATTGGAAAAAGTCCATGTCTCTATTATAAGTTTTCGAGTTCCAATGAATGGGCATTAGGATTTTGAAAGGGAAGTGCTCTTGTTGGATGGGCCATCGTTCTCTGCAATCGACCCGTAGCTCTCGATGCCATCGTTCTCTGCAATCGAGCCGTAGCTCTCGATGCCATCGTTCTCTGCAATCGAGCCGTAGCTCTCGATGCCATCGTTCTCTGCAATCGAGCCGTAGCTCTCGATGCCATCGTTCTCTGCAATCGAGCCGTAGCTCTCGATGCCACCGTTCTCTGCAATCGAGCCGTAGCTCTCGATGCCATCGTTCTCTGCAATCGAGCCGTAGCTCTCGATGCCATCGTTCTCTGCAATCGAGCCGTAGCTCTCGATGCCATCGTTCTCTGCAATCGAGCCGTAGCTCTCGATGCCATCGTTCTCTGCAATCGAGCCGTAGCTCTCGATGCCATCGTTCTCTGCAATCGAGCCGTAGCTCTCGATGCCATCGTTCTCTGCAATCGAGCCGTAACTCTCGATGCCACCGTTCTCTGCAGTCGAGCCGTAGCTCTCGATGCCATCGTTCTCTGCAATCGAGCCGTAGCTCTCGATGCCATCGTTCTCTGCAATCGAGCCGTAGCTCTCGATGCCATCGTTCTCTGCAATCGAGCCGTAGCTCTCGATGCCATCGTTCTCTGCAATCGAGCCGTAACTCTCGATGCCACCGTTCTCTGCAATCGAGCCGTAACTCTCGATGCCACCGTTCTCTGCAATCAAGCCGGAGCACTCAATGCCATCTTTTTCTACAATCTTTGCAGAGTTGTAATCTCCTTTAATTAAGCTGAAATTTTGTATAAGGACATTCGACATCCTTAATCGAAGGATGGGAAAGCTTGCATGTTTCTGTTACAAGTTTTCCAGTTTGTGTGATGGGCATTAATGTGATGGCACTTGCAAAGTGCAAAGTACGGTAGTGATGCGTAGGCAGTGTGGGTCACTTGTTCAGCTCCGTTCGCGGTTTCCAATCTGAGTGCTATCTGCCAGAATGCCGTAAGCAAAGTTGTTACAATGCTGACCGCAAAATGTTTCATCCTCGCAGTAGCGATTGCAGTTGAACTTTATTCAACTAACGGCTAATGGTTGCCCAATCGTTCGCTATTAGCACGATTTTTCACAAACTGACTGAACTTTTCAGTTCATCAAGCCGTTAGGTAAGAGGACACCAAGCAATTGAGAGCTGTTCTTTTTGAATCCTATCGGATTCATATTATTTGATGAAATATTCAAATATTTCACGTTTTTGCTTAATTGCCATTTAAAACATATTATATAATAGACCATCTCTGATGCGTTATGATGTGAATTCTATGATGCATTTTATAATTAACTCGAAATTTGTCGAATCTTTTTTTTGCAATTAGGGGTTTATGTGAACATATTTTAGGATGTCGTTGTCGAAGTTGAACATGAATAGTGTTCATTTTTGCATAATCCTTTCATGGCGTTTTTGTGCGTCGTATAAACTGCTCCCATAGGCATACATGGTTCTACTAGCCAGCGTAATGAAAGCTGATAGCTGATACAGAAACGAGACCATCGAATCTGCAAGATGATTCATATAAAAGCTGAGGTTAAACGCTATGCTTTCAGACCGAACAATGGAGGCAAACCTTGCGCTGGCTCGAACCTTCGTGGACTGATCTGTGGCAGCGTGCAATCGTCGTGTGTGGGAGTGTCTCGGCTAGAGTTTGGAACTCGTCTATGCGCCTCAATAAAAAATGATCCTATTAAGCCTGATCCTCAGTTGAGTGGAGCCACCTTTCTTCGTAAGTACCTTTAACCGGATCACCCATCTCAAAATGTCTCTCTAGAGCTTAGCGCATTCGTCGATGCGTGTGTCGATTTTTTATAAGTTCCAGGTGTGTTTAGCCGGCTTAACATAGCTCACTTGTAAGGAAGCAGTACCATTATCCTATACGACTGCCTGTTTTCTACTATAGATTCCAGCTTGTGTATATTACCTAAATTTCTGAATTATTTGTCTTCTCCTACCTTCGTTAGGAATCTATCGACTCCATTTTTTATAACCGTTCAAATTTCATATTTGAGTTCACTTTCTTTTTGCAGTGAATGTTTCTCACCTAATTAGAAGTGGAGTAAATTTTTCAATTTCTGCAGCTAATTTCTCCACCAATTTAAAAAATTTTCTCACTCATGATCGAAACGTTTTTGTGCTTCTCTCATGGTTTACAACTTAACTGAATGCAATTGATTTCAAGCATTCAGAAATATTTTTTAAGCCCAATATCCATTTCAGCGAATTAGCTAAGGTTCATTATAGATATAGAAGGATTCCACTCCACTTCCTTCTCGCCCCTTCGGCATTTCATTGCACTCATAGTAGCCGTTTTCACTTCGTACATTATATGTTGTCGCGTGTGGCACTTCTGCATTATTTCGCCTTTCGTTTGATCTCTCGAATCTATTTTTCACTGAGATGATGACTAGATAAAGACATCTTATGGGTATGTCCCTTAATAATTCAGGTTTATTTCTAGTTCAGCAAATTGTGACAAATGAATTTGACTATGAGGTTTTCAGATGGAACTCAGCCATGCAAAGTTTGGTGCCATTTGATCGGTTCGGAATTAATACGCAACAAGGGGCAATATCCAGATGGATCACCGTGTGGTGTTTCGCAATATTGTATTGGTGGAAGTTGCCTGGTAAGTGAATTTTTATATTCAAGCCGAATGTTTCTGAAGAGCTGGTCTTAAGTGTTTATTTCAAAGCTTCAAGAGCGAAAAAAATTTTTGGGGGATTTTTAGGGAAGTGATGTCCACACTGGCGTTCATATGCCGAAACGACAGTTTTTCTCATTCAGATGACCCCTGTAGCCAGACCAGAGGAACTTTTGAAATTTAGGGCTGCAGCAAGGTGTTTTTGGAAGTCGGAGTCGAGATCACCTGAAGACCGGAGCAGGCTCGAAGCCGAAGCCCAGTTTTTCTTAGGTCAGGATCGGTGCGAAATTGTTCTAGATGCCAGAGCAACTTTTTCACATTTCCGAGCTGGAGCTTTATTGGAAGCAAAGCTTCTTTAGGGGTCTCAAGCAACAAATTCCTTCCATCACTTGATATTGGAATCATTTCCGTTCACTAATTATTATTTTCGAAACCATTATAAGGCTATTCCCTGCCAATGAGGGAGAGTGGATGATAATGCTAAGTGTTATCACTTTTGTACCTAAATATTCTTCTAAACATTAGATCATGATAAATGATTGATAAGCATTACCTGTTGTCACTATTAGGATGATTATAACTGTGAAACTTTCATTTACATAACGATATATGAAATTCAACCTTTCTTTATCAAGGATATCGGAGTCAAGATCCTCTAATAATTTAGGAAACACTTCAATCAATGAATCGCAACAAATGAGTAAATCCGAAAATAACTAACTATTTTTAGACGTTATCATGCAATAATAAAGCCGTCGTAAACGATCCAAACGATTGTCCACAATCTGTGGTCACACCTATAGAGGTATCCAATTGGAATGAATGGCATGAGTGGTCGACGTGTTCTGCGTCATGTGGTGTTAATGGCATCCAGAAACGTCAACGTTCATGCTCATCACCAACTGATGTGGGTATCCAGAATTATGATATCAAACAAGTGATTGCTGCTGGAAAACCTATTTCGCCGACTATTATGGCGCAATCTTATAGCATCAAACGACTATCAAATATTGCTCCTAGTAATGAAAAACTATTTAAACTCGAAAAGCGCCTAAAAGGCGCAAAGGAAACGAGATATAAGCGCAACCGCATTTCTCAAGGACGATCGTCACGTAAACAGAGAAATACGAATATACAGAATTCAATTACGGTAGGCTGTAGTCAATTTGGTGGGTTATGGTCAGCTGTCCAGTGGGTGAATCGTCTCAACGAATTGTCCTTTTCACTCACACAACTCTGTCCCGTCACGCCATTGTTCGTCCGCTTTTCTCTAATATTTTCTTGGGGCATATTTCATATCTGTGTTGAGATTTCTCTGCGGCAATGCAACATGAATTCTTGGATTCATTCTAAAAGCCGAGCTCTCATTCTATAAAAATTGGAACAATTTAGGGATTTCTTGTGGATAGATCTGCCTTGGCAGACTTCCCCAAGTGCTATCCGTATCCCTTAAACGCTCTCTGTTAACTTTTACAATTTAGAAAGCTAATTTATCGCTTCGGTTTTTCAATATCTGTGTTATACATAACAATTTTGTGGTTTGTTGGATACGGTTAAATGTTATTGTCGAATAAGTGAATTGTTGTTATATTTGAATCATTATGTGGAATAACTTTATATATGTTTATATGGATAACTGTGAAAAGCAATTTTAGAATGAATGTACCGGAAATAGTGAAGAGGTACGTAAATGCGATCCGATACCGCCACCATGTGAGGAGTACTCAGAATGGACCGAGTGGTCAGCATGTAGTACGACTTGTGGCGATGGCAAACAGACTCGACTCAGGAGTTGTACAAGTGAAGAAAATTGCTCGCAGCAACTAGAAGAGGAAAGGCGCTGTGATCAAGTGAGGCATTTCTTATCGTCCTTTTTTTTAAGTCAACTCTAGATATAGGCACTTGAAAGTGCTCAAAAATTTGCATATATATGAAGCATTTTAAGCCGATCAAGTCGCGTCTTACAGTTGCGCAATTCGGAAAATTGAACCTTACATAGAATGTAAGTAAAAATGTTCGGAGCAGTAAAAAAGTGGGTGCAGTGCTGCGGATGTTTTATTATTTATTTCTTTTTTTAATGAAAGTGGTTAATGTTGCAAGCGAAACTTTTAAAGTTCACTTGTGCTAATCCCTTTAGCATGCTTTTCCACATGTTCTTAGTAAAATTTTACTGAGATGGTTATAAACTACGGAGACCTCCCACACCTCTGAGGTAATCAATCAATAATGGATTAAAGCATGAGATGGAAAAGTGTATTCTTGCACGAGCAGTGCACCTTGATATCTGCTGCTGTTTTTTTCAGGGTGAGTGTCCATTATGGGGCGATTGGGCGGAATGGAGCGTATGCAGTGCATCTTGTGGTGGTGGACAACGAAGTCGGCAACGTCAATGTACTCAGAGAGACAAATGCGAAGGTGAAGGAACACAAATTGAAGCGTGCAATTCGCAGGTAAACACATAGCTTCTTTCACTGCCACCCGACTGACCGCAAGCTGGGCACATCGTCTAATGCTTCTTCAATGGGTGTATATAGCATTACTAACACGCTTCTAATCACCCGACCGGTACGGCTGTCTCATAACAAATCTTGTGCAACAATTGGGAAAAGTACTCAATAGCTACCTGTTGAAGTTGAAGTCTTTCATAAATAAACCGATATTATAGAGCATTCCTATATACTTTCCAAAATTTATAATAAAAACGTTATCTGCTGTCTTATAATGTCCTACCTGATGAAGATTTTAGCAACGTTGCGAGTCATAGTATGGACTTAAATGCCAATATATCTTCTTTTCCTCGTATTCCGTTGTTGACAGCCGTTGATTTACTTGTAAGTGATGTGTGTGTTCTTTTTATGCTGCTTAGCTTTGAAGATTTTGGTTAAGTTTACGTGCCTTAAAGCCTTATTAAGTTAACATGCACAACGTTACTTCATTATGACGGTGCATTTGCAACAGGACTTAAACTCGCCTCACCCTATTCTAACACACCAATCAGGAATGCTGGAACCTCAAGAACCATATATCTTTCTTCCTTTCGTTTTTTCGGCTGAAAGAATTTTAATTTTTAAGTGCTCTTAATTTTTATTATATTCAATTCTATCTCAAATTGTAATTATTATTACAAGTTATAAGCTTTGTTCTAAGCCGTTCATCTCGTAGAAAATTCATCAATGATGGTTACCCAAAAAAAGAAAATGCTAATAAGCGAGAGTCACTTTTTTGCAGTTGTTCGAGTTTCTGTTCGTCTATAGAGCCTCTGAGTTCGAATATATATTTCAGTGAAATTCTTCCACCTTTTCGTTGATCTTCTTTCAAATGTACAGTGATCACCTATGCAGAGCACACTAATCTACTTATACCGCTTATACTTAGTTCTCTATTTCAAGAATGGAATCTGTACGCAGTGCAGATTTAATAAAAAGCAAGAGGGCTCGGGATTATTTCTGTTTTTGCTGTTCTGAGATGATTTTGGACTATGCTGATTTTGATCTGTTTCTCCTCTACTTTGAATGAGAATTTCAATCTTTTGTTATCTTCTGAAGAGCAACTTTTTATTTCCACTACTAAGGAGTCCATTGATCTGATCTGATAAATGCATTCACTATGTCAACAAACTGCTTCTTTAGCGTTTTCATTTTGCCTTGCTTCCACTTCGACTGCGTTATTTAAATGAGTCAACTAATAAAGTGGAAAAATGTGAAGACCATTTTCGCATGCCACTTACATGCTAATTTCTTTTCTTTTCGAGTGCGAATTTATTTTGGCTGCACGTTTTATATAATCGTTGTTATTAATGCGATATTTTTGCTGCATTTATGGATATAATGCAGTTGCTTGGATTTCCAACTGTTATCATCGAGTTGGAATGCTTATTTTGCTTATTTTACTTTATTGCACAATATTTTCGCAGCCGCAGTTTTGAATATTATGCAGAACAATTTTTTTATAACGTCAAACAATTCTTTTGTCAGATAATTTTTGTTCCATTTATTTATTATTTATTATTTGTCATTTATTATTTATTATGCAAAGTATTCTGCTTTTGTGGTTTTATTTTTCATGCAGGAAGAGTCATTTATTTATCGGACAAGTTTCTTTTAACGCAAAACGTTTTCCGTACGAAAATTATTTCATTTTTCGGGTAAATCAGTGATATTTAAATGTTCGAAATGAACCGAATTCTATTCGAAAATGAAATGATTTTTATCAGACACTTAAATATTTTCAATCAAATCAAATTATTCTCACAGAAACTTATATTGTCTGACAAAAGAGTCGTTTTATCTGTTGCTTGAAATTATTTAAACTTCATTTAATATCGGTTCGTTCTCATAATGTGGCGAAGGTCTTGTGGTAACTGGGAGAGGCATATTGTTGTTTCCCCTCCCTTCCAACCCTAGGAGTGAAGATTCAAAGTTGGCTGGAAAATGAAAAATCCTGAAGCCTTAGTTATCTTTGCTGTTTTATTTTGATTCAGAATGATAGATGAGTTTGATCCAAGATTATCGTTGAAACTCTTTTGAATATTTGTTTGAAAATGAGTAATCTTTTGGCATATTTCCAAATTTCTGTCAAATCTAAATACCATTTCCATTGGCCATTCAAAAAAGATAGCCATTTAGCATTCTTTTCTGCTAGCAAAGTAAT
The DNA here is from genome assembly GCA_037389465.1 of Baylisascaris procyonis. Classification (NCBI taxonomy): domain Eukaryota; kingdom Metazoa; phylum Nematoda; class Chromadorea; order Rhabditida; family Ascarididae; genus Baylisascaris; species Baylisascaris procyonis. The sequence continues at coordinate 899,734 of JAZARR010000213.1, read as the reverse complement.
ATAAAATCGCTTGCAATGATACGTTGTGATAAGTGAGAGCATCTATCAATGATGCCCTCAGGAATGTGTAATTGAATCATGGGGCGATTGGCTACCTTGCTCAGTATCGTGTGGTTCTGGATTTCAAATACGCGAACGTTTATGCAATGGAATATTATGCGATAATGGTCGAAAACAAGCGCGAACATGCAATCGTCAGGTGTTTTTCTCATTCCATCGCTATTCAACGAATTTAAATTACTTTTACCCTTTAACAAATATTTAATTAGGGTTGGACTGATACGTGAATAATTTTTTTGCTCTCATAACCCGAATGTTATTTGTGTCATGCTCTGGTTTATTTTCTCATAGCACCCATATGCCTACAAATGGTATTGTGAGAGCTGCAAAGAGATACTGTAGGAACGGTGCTTTGAGAGTTGGAAGAAGATAATATAGGGACGGTGGTTACGAGAGTTGGAAGGAGATACGTAAGGACGGTGTCATGAGAGCTGGAAGGAGATACTGTAGGGACGTTATTATGAGAATTGGAAGTAGGTAATGTAAAGGAGTACGATATGTGAATGAGGCGGATTGCACTACTGAATATATAGAAGAAGTTAAGATAGAACGCTTTTGTTCATTCTCAATTATTATGTGCCTTGCTTACAATTGGCGTTTGTTGAGATATTGAGGAAATTGTATTCCTTCCTTTTGCCTATTCACTATGCGAGTTGTTCCTTGTTTTTTTTTGCGGGTCCACTAAACGACTATGTTCCATCTAACCATTTTTCTGCTCCGTCTCTCGCTTTGTATCCCTCTTCCCCTCCCCCCCCCCCCATGTTCGAATATATTTTAGAAAAGCAGGTCGTAACATTCATGTTTAGAGCAGAAAAGGATATTGCCGTAAAAGGGAGGGGGGAGGGGTGATAGGTTGAAAGGTTGTTTCATTTCGTTTCTAACTTAGAGCTGTTCCCATCCAAAATCGTAATGATCAAAATTTTTATGAAAGTGTCATATATGCAAAAAGATTTCTTATCTCAACCTTTATGCTAATTTGCATTTTTATATTTTTATGCAATAATCAGTCATAATTAATTCTTCTCGTTATAGTTGAATTTTAACTGTGCGAGTGTTTATATCTATATATTCATTTTTGCAGCAATTTAAGTGCGTAAATAGAAATTATAAAATTTTGCAGCATAATATACACTATAAGACGACTCCTTGTCTTTGAACTTGTTTGAAGTTTTTTGTATTTTTTTAGTATTTTATATCGATTAAATATTAAATGACAATCCCTTTGCGGATTTATCTCAGTAGTCTGGTCAAATAAAAGACGAATACACTATTGTATATGTTTGTTGATTTGTTGATAGCCGATGAAACCAGTAGATTTAACGAGCCACTTGCAAAAGCGCATTTTATGCGAGCTCTCCTAATGCGCTTTTCTACTTTTTGTTCCGATCATCTCGAAAAGAAATCGGGCAAGTAAACTCTTCATCATTGGGCATTTTATAATTTGCAAAAATTGTTTTGCCCATTATGAATACTATGATATAAATGCTCTAATGTGACTCTTGTTTCCTCTATGTTCTCACTTCTGTACTTGCAATGTTTTCCTGTAAAATTCCAACATTTCGTTATAAAATTTCTGAGTATTTCTTTCCTCTTTGCAATTTATGCAATTTTATGCAATATTGCATTTGCGTTACAGGATTGCTTGCCGGAAGAAAAGGCCTTTTTATGGGGAGAATGGTCAGAGTGGCTTCCATGCTCGGAAACTTGTGGAGAAGGCATTCAGATTCGAGTGAGGAAATGCATCACAGGTTTGTTGCATAACTTATCAAACCTTAATAGGCAATTGCTTATAGAAGATTAATTGCTATTTCTTAACAGCGTATATATTTTTCTTTTATATGCATACTATTTCTACCCGGTTTGCATTTCTATCTGTAAATGAAATCAGTCAGTAGTATGTTTATATAGTTTTTATGTGCGTCTGCAAATTCGCTTGCAACAGTGCAATCTTGCGACAGCATGTCTATGCGTATGTGTGTGGATGTCCGTCTGTCTGCCCCGTAGCCTTGTTGCGGGAAGAGCTAAGATCAGAGTTGCCCACCTTGGCGGGCGGAGTCGACGCTTTTAGCCAGAGTTCATATCACATTTTGCGTCGGCTCCGTCAACTCGAAAGGTGTTGTAGATTTTTTGCATCACTTGGTTTTTCATTTACATTCGTCGAACTGACTTAAAGTTTATGAAGGGAAACTCACATTTTTAATCACATCGGTGCTATAGTAAAATGCACTGAAATTTTGATTTTTCAGTTTAAATGGCAGTTGTTGAAACACCTTTTGAGCAGTTTTATTTCGTATTTTTGCTTTACCGGCTTTAATACTCATGATTTTCACTTGACATCCCCGGAGGATGGTAAGTAAAGAAATATCCTGCCGCTTGTCCGATTCCATTTTTTTGTGGTCATCTTGTTCATCTATGGATCAACTGTGAACTAACATGGTATGGATGAACTAACATAATGCCGCTATGTCACTTTATCCATACCGGCAACCCCAGTCGTGTATTACATAATTTGTTGAAGCCTCCACCAGTTGAGGAAGAAGATATCGAAGAACAAAGGCTCCGTGGAACAAAAAGCCGAGAAGTGCTTCTGTAATTTTGTCGTGAAGGTAGACAATGTCCTGACTGCTTCTCCTCGACCCCTTGCTTAAATGCCATTTGCTCCACTTTCCTCCTGTAAATCAATTTTTTTGAACAATATTGCACGTTAAAAGTCTTCCATCGATAAAGTAACAGCTTTCTGTACCGTCCTAAAAAGGAAGACATTTCGTTGATGATACTTAAAGTGTGCTAATTACAGACAATTGCCCGGATTCAGATCGATCAACCGATCAGCGTCGTTGTGTTTTGAGGCCTTGTCCACAATGGTCCGTATGGGGCGAATGGTCATTGTGCGGAACTTGTGATACGGGGGAGACACGCCGAAGAGAACGAACATGTGACGTTGGACTTGTACGTGCTGGAGACTCAACTCTGGAGTGTGTTGGTTAGTTCCAATGTGTATTTACGAATAAAATTATGTTGAGAAGAAAATTGGATTTGGATCAGAGGCACTTAACGTAATTGAGCAGGAAGCTGACGTGTTACCTGAAGGTTAAAATCCACACTCCATGGTTTTTAGGGATTGTTATCCATGATGACTAATGCAACCACATGTTTCGTCAAGATGTACTGGGTTCCTCGATTCGCCTTAAGGCTTGAAGTATCACTATTGGTTGTGTATCACCTCAGATCAGGTGTTCACAGTAGTCTGTTGAAATGTTTTACCACAACTGCCATTGTTTTGTAAGATGTTTGATAGGTTCATCACGAAGTATAGAGTTTCATTTGAGTGTTATAGGTTCTTCACAAGAGACAGAATCTTGTGAAACAATATGCAATATTGTGGCACGTGGCGTTAAAACACGAAACGTGGAAACCGAAAATATAGCAGTGAGCACGCCGAACGCTATCGAAATAACCGTATCACGTGGTGTTTACGATACTTGGCAAGCATGGCAACCATGTACCGTATCATGCGGTGGCGGTACTAGACACAGGTATGTTGCATCTCATTCACGTCTCATTTCAACGAAATAACGCCCGTTTCATCAGTGAAACAACGTGTCTTCTGTTGCTGCAACACTAGAACACAACGTTAGGTTTCCGTTTTAATGCACAACATTGTGTTTTCATAAGATTAGTGGACTAAAACATATAGCAGAAAAATGTCGATTAAATAACGACCAATAGATCTGCCACGAAGGTAGCCTAAAAGATTAATTGCCAAAGTAAATTTTACCTGCGAATGTATTGGTTCGCGAAAGGTACGAAATTAAATAATTATATTCAAATGTGCTACATTTTTGTGTACTTTTCCGATTTGCATTCGTATCGTGGTTATGTCACCAATGTATAAATGTCAATCTGTGGGATCATTTTCATTCGAAGATTGTTGAAGTCACAAAAAGGAGTGTGGCGGGTATAATATAAGCCATGAGGTAATATAAGCCTTTAGCTAAATATTTAGGTTGATCCATGAGTATCGAACATGCAAACTAGCTGTAAATTTGCATTTTGCAGTGATTATTGGATTATGGGAGAGCACATTTTTTACAGAAGGTTTCTGAATGACGTCAGTTAGGACTGCTTTATTGTTTGATTGCAAATGCAAACGTTATACCTATTCTTCTATCATATTTTTTTCATTTATTTTCTGGGAAAACGATTTCCGATTTGTTGAATCGCAAGAATTACGCACAAGAGTTAACTATGAGAAGAGAGCATGATACACAGCATTCCACACTGTTCACTTGATTAAGCGATTTAATAACTCGCTAAGAATCAGTAGATGCGCTGAAGAGTGCTTTTGCATTTTTATTCAAATTGGAAGCTTATAAAGTTTCAAAAAAATACTTTTTTTTTCAAAACTAGCTTTGTTGGCGCCTTTGAACGTTTTGAATTTTGTTTATAGTCAACGAACTACTGCGAAAGACTGCAGAGACGGATCAGCTCATGGTACTTGTTACATCCACAAAACCCCGTTACTTTCGCTTCAATGATTCTAAAGATTCCAGTACTGAAAAGGCTGAATGGTAGATAAACAGACACTTATATGCATACAATCAGACATATTCAGATATTTCATTATTGTTGATACAATAAAAAATTCAAATTTTCCACTCGAATATCTAATTAATGAATTCTTGAGTTGTAGAGTTCGATTGTGTCGTGATGGACATGACTGTTCCCATGATGGGTCTGCTATTGAAATTGAAGCATGTAACGAGCAATATTGTCCAGAAGGTAAGAATAAATTTTTTTTTTTGCATTCTCTTTGTTTGAAATATAAATTTATGGCTTTAAGTTATAGAATACTACGAGTCTTGTTAATACCTTTAAGGGATTTATTTTCATTTATTGTACATAATATGTTCAACACGGAATTTTTGTGCTGATTTATTACACAGTATTAGGATGCAAAATGGTTGGTGGTGAAAGGCATCATTTAAAATATTTTCTTAATATATTCGTCTTACACGTTTGGTCCCTCCTCCTTCCACCCCCCTTCCTCTTTATTCCTTGTTTTCTTTCCTTTATTTCCTGACAGATTTCGAGCTTTCCAGGCCAAAAATTAAAAATCTTTGGCGGCACACCAACCTCTGGATCAGATCCTTAATTAATTATCCACGAATAAACTTCCTTCCACAATCACAATTAGAATCAGATTCCCAAGATTTTACCAAAAAGAGATATTTGCACAATTCTTGGAACTGAGATGGAAAAGCTGTTATTACACTTACATATTTTAAGCAACGTTCTTATGAAGAAGAGAAGAACACTGTATGCCAATAATTTCACCTGAAATAAGCAAATATCATTTGATTTAGTGTCGATGTGGGCTGAATGGGATCAATGGACGCCATGTTCAACATCATGTGGTGATGGTCGACAATCACGACATCGTAAATGTAAAGCTGTATTCGTATTCCTCTGTGATGGCTTCAGTTATGAACAACGTCCATGTCGAAATCCTCCTTGTCTCATTTTACCGGAAAGAACGCAATCTATTGTTGCTGGGCAAAGTTAGTCTTTAAAATATATCTTTTTCATATAATTTCTTCGATTTAATTAATTTTTAGTATAAAAAAAAAGTAATCATTTTCAATGACAGTTTACTTTCACTAGAAGCTATTTTTTAGATAATACCGATTCATTCGAACATTCATTACCCTATCTGATTTTTCTTGCTATGAACTAAATTAGGATTGTATTTTTTCGGTTTTTAGAGGATACTTCGAAATCATCTTTACAAAGGTGGTTTTCTATTTTAGCCTTGCTTTAGGCATAGTGGAGTCATCTAAATATGAATCCAAAGTTTTTAAGTGGGATTTTGCAGTATGTTTTGGATGCAGTATATGTAATTTTCAGAACCGAGATGGAGTGAGTGGAGCGCATGGTCACAATGCAGCTGCTTCACAATGAATCAGTTTCGTAGGCGTTATTGTGAGATTTTCGACCCTGCTATTCAGGGATTCTGCACAGGACCGATTATTGAACAAAGGCCTTGTGTTCCAACATCATGTCGTAAGAATGTTTTCATTATTGCTTCTCTTTGATTTTTCTTTCTTATTTTTATCTACCGCGTTAACCTGGAATTGCCACTTTAAGCAATAAGTTCTTTCTTAAAAGGTCTCTGTCAAAAATATAATATTTAGGTTCTCATCAGTCTGTTTACTATGGAGATCTTATTTACAGTGAATAAAAAATAGCAGCCAATTTTAGCCTCAAAGACGAATTATTCAATCTGCTTTTCGGGATTAGCACTAGACTAATGGAACGATCTTTTTTCGGCAATATGTTTGAAGCAAAATTCTTTTAAAAAAAACAAATAATAAAGGCAATTTCTTGATCCAACAATTTTCACTGTCTATTAGAATTTAGTATCGGAGAATGGCGAATGGTCGGAGTGGAACGCATGGAGTAGATGTTCTCGAGATTGTGGATCGAATGGCCATCAAGTTCGCAATAGGATGTGCTCGAATCCGGTCCCATCGAATAGGTTTCTTTTGAATTCTTTTTTCTGATTCTCTTTTCCGTTCATTTTTGAGTATTTCTCTAGGACTCCGCGTATTTTCTGCAGCCATTTCTAAATAGCACGTTACTTTGAATGTGTGCCATCCTTAATTCCTCTTAATCTCCCTTCTTTCTAAGTTCTTCTAAGAACAGTAGCAATTTATAGTGCTAATGCATCAAAGATTTCTAGACGATGATCTTACTTTCCCTTTGTCAGATATTTCCAGAAATTTCCGGAAATGTCTAAACTGCGGCCTTATTAAAGGTGATATATATTTAACGGAAAAAACTATAGTCATTTGAGAGTCATTATATATACGGCGTTTCACTGAATTTCTTTCACGCATATTCCAGAAGTTCTCCCTTTGCAGCAACAAATCCTTATAGCTCACATTGATTATAAAACATACTTTAGTGTTGCTAGTAAAACTTATAATATTTTCACCAAAAAAAATGCATCGACTAATATATTGCCAACGATTTCAAGTTTTAAATTCCTTCCTAACATTAAACGTACCGTCATGATCATTTGTCCAATAGCCCAAAAATAGCGCAGCCTCATATTGCTTAAGCTTAACTAAAAAGCACAATAGGCGCTTTTTGTTATTTGATGCTTGAGTGTTCATAGGATTCCCCATCATCCTACCTATTGCTCGTTTATCAGTTTCTACTCCTCGGGTGAAAACTTTTGATTTGATACGATAATAAGGTTTTCTTCGCAAAACCAATTTCACATGTATACATCTATAGGATTGTATCAGTATCCTAGAAGAATATTTAGGGGATCATATTGTATTGGTTATTCGTTTGATCAACGAGTTTGCACACCGAATATTTCCTGTGTGGGGCCAACGATTAATGGTGGCTGGAGCGAATGGACAGAATGGTCGGAATGCACGGATAATTGTGTTAATGGACACAAATCGAGAACAAGGTATTACTTATAATTTTTTTATTCACTTTGTTTCATCCGCACACGCAATGTTGTAAATTTGTTAGGGTTAGAAGTAGGGTTTTTTTGTGAGGTATCATGATAAATGCTCATCATAGAAAAGAATGATAGGTCTATCATCGTTATCTTTCTTTACGCTTAAATGTTTTTTGTTTATTTTTCAATTGTTTCAGATGGATTGAGCCACTTAGAACAGCATTCAGCGCTCTTATGAAGGTTTTCAAATAGGTCACTTTTCGTAGAAAATCGGCGACCTCTGTTGGATGTTTAGAATATTAGAATTTTTTAAAAGCTGAACTCGTCGCTAAGTAACAGCTTACCCACTGCCACCTTATTTCTCCTGCTCCCAGCTGGAGGGTGATTATCACAAATTGTGGGTCATTTGGAGCTGAAGCGTCAATAAGTTATCAAAATAATATGAGAGGAGAGAAAATCTTTCTCCCAGAGATCTCCTCCCCCTCTCCGCCTTCAAATCTTCAGCTGAGACCGTAATCAGCCTTGAACATTGATAAGGGATAAACCTCGTCTATCATCAACAACTAACCAATGTTTCATCATGTTCTAGGTTCTGTTCGAATCCAGCACCTGCAAATGGTGGTGCACCGTGTTTTGGCTCCGATTTCGAACTTTTACCTTGCGGCGATCCTTCACTTTGCTTAAAATGTGAGCTCTTCTCTCATCCTTTTAATAGCTTTTTTTGATTCGCTTTTATATTCTTCGATTACGTTCATAATTTTATTTTATCATTTTAAGTTGCTCATTTTCAATTCAATTGCATGAGGCATGGCAATTATCGCAATTTAAGTTTATTTTCTTCTTCACTTCCAGCATCCGCAATCTTCCATTTTATTAGAAATGACTACTCTCAATGAAATAAAATAGGCGAGGCATCATCGTCGAAATTATACAATGAAAGATCTATGTGTTTTTAGAACATTTCTGATTAGAAAGCTGTTCATCGTAATTGAAGTATTTTGAAACAAAAGGTCGGGATCAACACTCTGTAGGTTATTTAGTATGCATAATTGCGCATGCTTGATAGCACTTTTGCATGCTAGCATGGCACCAATTTCAGCGGTGAATGGTGGTTGGGCTGAATGGTCATCGTGGACCGATTGTTCGGCACCTTGTGGTTTCGCATTCCAATCACGGCATCGTTTATGCGATAAACCGAAACCGATTGCACGAGGCGAACCTTGTTATGGTCTAGCCTATATGACATCTATTTGCAGGACTGACTTTTGCAAAGGTTTCTTTACTATATTTTTCTGCGTTGCTATTTTTTATCAAACTTCCTAACATCAGCGCCTTGTTTTCGATTCGGGAAGGGGGAGCAAGAGGAAGGCAAAGAGATAATAAGCGCTGCTTTTTTTGGAAAGAATCGCCCATTATGAGGAAGCTGAAAGATAGCTAAATTCATAGTGACGTCATGCATTATATTTCACAGTTTGTTGAGTTTTTGAATGCTGCAAAGGCTGATATTTTACAGATACTCTTATTGTTTGAATCTTATAGTTGATGAACCAAATAATTTAACGCCATCCTACAGCCTTATAACACCATACCTCAACGCAAAGTTGAATAAGCAAAAGACGTTAACTGACGTAACGTCAACTTTGATGCATAACTACAATTTCAACAGCTTTTTAAGTTATCTATCAGTCACCAGTTTAGGTATACCAATAAAAGATTGCCTCATCGAAAAATATTTAAGGATCTGTTGATGGACAGTGGTCATCGTGGAGCGAATGGACATCGTGTGTCGCAAATTGTGGCATCGGATCGAAAACAAGGTGCAATATCATTAGATAGGAAACGCTAAAATAGGCGCTAAAAAAGGCCTCCAAAGTATTCCATTCATTGGTCATCCACGATGTCTTTTTGATACTATTGAAAGAAAAGTATCGATTTACTGTATTTTAAAGTTACTTCTATTAAGTTGGTTACTGCAAACGTTACAACAAGTTGTTCATTTGCAGATGCATGCCTTTTTGAATCGATTGCATGTTTTATCACATTTTGTTCTGCTTTATCTATCACTTCGACCCACTTGGAAATATCACTTTGAATGTAGGCATATAGGGACACTTAATTGCTGTTTTAGATGACTCCAGCATTTTTTTTTTTAATTTATTATTTATTCCTGGAATGCATCACTCAGTATTATCTCTTTTTATTTGCACCTTATGTTTATAAATGTCATCGCATTCTTCGTCATCTAGTTCTCTATTCACACGTGTTTTTTTCGTTATATGAAGATTTTCGCTATATCCCTTTTCCCTTTTTCTAATTTTTTTGTGTTTTACATTGAGGACGTAGCGTCCCTAATAGTTCATTTATCGGGTCAATAGCAATTGCTCTTAAGCTATCATTACGCTTAGAATTGTTGACTTTGTGAGCAGTGATTCGTTTCAGCTTTTAAATAATAATATTTGTACATAAATTATATTTTTTATTATTTATAGAAAACTATTTCTTATTATTTATGGTATAGACGTAATTTTTTTCAATTAGAGGATAGCAATACATACGGAGTGGAAATAAAATAACATGAATTCCAGGAAACGGACGTGTACGTCTCCATCACCTTCGAATGGTGGTTATCCATGTTTCGGACGTTCATCAGAGGCTTCTGAATGCAAACCAGAAGGCATCGACTCAGATAGTAACTCCGTATGTTCGACAGCAATCGCAAATGCACGATTATTAGAAGCGGATGAGCTGAACGTACGATCTGTTAGGTAGAATTATTAATGATGTTCTTTAAAATGGGCAATTTCTCCTCTTTACTTTTCTCTAGGATTCATTGAAACTTTCAAAGCGATGAATCGTAAGTCAAAATTCCTTAGAAGAAACACAAATCGATGCTTAGAAGAGGCAGAGGTTTTAATGTCACTGTGAAAGTCAACGATGGAAATGACAGTCACACAATCAAAGACTACTCTAGCCAGTTGTTGTTTAGTTATTTTGAGATACGAGCAGCTGTATGGCACGTATTTATGCTCGTTTATGATTGTTTTGCCTGGAAATATGTTCCGATTAGCGTTGAGGATGTATCGAATCGATAAATTTATAGAAAAAAAAAGCTTTCAATTAGGCTTTCAGTATAATCTTTCCAAAAAAATTCTGTTCCCTGATTCTGCGCTATTAAAGCTTTTTTCAAAGCTCGGTACTTTTTTTTTTCATTAGCCAATATCGTTTAATTTTTTCAACTTTAAAGATCTCCAATAATTACTCGTTTAACTGTACTATTTATTAGTCATTTTTGAGAAGTCGATTTGTTTATTTCAGTTAGATTATTTTGTGTGCTTAGCATTGTTACTTTTTATTTGTTGAAGCTCTTGATTGCAAATCCTTATTTTTTTGAGAGATATTTAGAATATTTGTAATTTGATTAATAATTTCAAATCTTTTAATTGAGTTAAACTGCAGTTTTATGAATTCGGCTGCAGTTTTATGAATATTTCTGCAGTTTTATGAAAAGACTGCTAAAGATTTCATAAAATCAAGTATCGTTGCTTCATTGGAAACGAAAAATTCTTCAGAGCTTCATCAATGCTCAACGAATGCGATATACTTGTGAAGTGATAACGATATGTATAATATTTTAAAATATCTACGCATAAGATTGTATTGTAGTGTTGCAGAGGTCTTTCTTTTGCTTTTAAAAAACACTCTTTCTGCCAATATGTTTTTTTAATCGATTGTCTTTCAATTTGTATGCAATAATATTGGTTGTTTTATAGTAGAGCGCAAAAAAAGCGCCCATTGATAAACGTTATAGTTGTATATGCATTCAAACGGCTATAAACCGGAATTCAACATCTAAACTCGCTGAGTTTTCCGCAAAGTCTTCACCTTTCTTCAAATGTTATATGATCGTGACCGGAAAAAAAGGATCCAGTCAGCTGTGCTGCTGTTCGCTATACCATATCGCAGTTTCTATAGAAGATGCTATAACTATGTTTTCTATGCCGGTAGCATGTTTGCGCGAAAAGAAACAAAGTTTTACGAACAGAAAATCCCTTTTTAAAAACTCATTGGCGATCCTACTCTCACTGTTTTTTTTTAAAATTTGTTACAGTAGTGCTGAATGGTTTTCTTGATGACAGAGGTGAAAACCATTGAGTTCTACAGGTATCATCCAACTTTTGCGTTATATTCCCCTTGCGTTATAGAGGTGAAAACTTTGTAAATCACCAGAGTTGCGTTATATATTATACTCCTCCGCTATCAAAAGGTATATCCCATTCGTGTTAAATAAACCTTACTGTCTCTGGAACAGACGCGTTTTCGTTTCTGAATTACTTTCAGGTAGACCTATGTGTCTACCTACCTGTTTAAACTAGCCTTATACATAGCGGTGAAATCTGACAAGCATATTTTTTTACGCCACAAGCTGAACTATTGTCGCCAAGCCTGTTCGCGGAGGATCTCCTAGACTTTTGTAATCGTTGTAGTTCGATATTCATAACTGTACAGAATTTCGCCTGAGCTTTGTGATGAGTCACTGGCGCTTTGCAATAAATCTAGTCCGTATAGTTTCACGATGGGATCCGTATGGTTTCGTAGGTGGATCAATGCAACCTTGAAGGATCTGTCGAGCTTTGTAGTGATCTCTATAACGATGCGTTTTTTGAGACAAAATCTTTTATGAATTGCACCTGATAAAGTTGAATAAATTGAGGAAAACCTCTCAATTTCAATGTTAAGGAGTAAAATTACACGAAGGGAACAGGAAGCTCTAGCTTTGTGAATCGCAGTTAACTATACTGGACGATGTATTCATCCGTATCGATATATTCGGCGACAGACGTTCTATGAAGCACAATGAGACCACCGCAATCGCATTTGACCCGATGATAGACCGCGTATCTACTGGACTCGTATAAACGATCGCGATTCGATTCTTGCATCGCAGCTGGAAAGCCCACTTCAGAAAGGTAAAGATTTTTGAGACTGCTAAGTTAAAAGCTCATATATTTATTTTCTTTCACAGTAACGGAATAATGACTGCTCCTCAGCAAATCCTTTAGTGGTTAGGACATACGAGTGCAAGGAAGTACGTCTTTCGTTTTTGTGCTCAATATTGCACAAATGTCTCATTGCAAGCATTATTGCATAGGACTTATCCACCTTCGGAAAATCGGCGTTCTTATTATTAATGGCTTCACCGTTAAGAATCTGTTGTCATATGATTTAATGATTTTTAGTTGCCATTTCTAGTTCCCATTTGCTTGGGAATGGGAAGAAATTAAGGGAAATGTTTATTCTTTGTCTATAAAATGAACTATATAGATTAAAAGACAGTCCGCATAGGCAAAATATTAGACGCAGTGATGAAGCTCGCGTGCCTTCAAAACTTTAATTTACCATAGTACACCACGATGCATCAATATTTGTCATCTAATGTCGCTGTGCACACGTGAAAGAATACCCGTGACTACAGTTTAACGGGAAAGTCGTCTAGCAAAAGCATAAAAACTCGGATTATGGGAAATACGGTTTTTTGCATCATATAGAGGTATATTCCCAACCATCGAAACCATAGCGCATGTGACATACCGCCATGTGGATACCGTATAGCACTTATTGATTTAAATTTGCTTTGTTGCCATATTACTGTGCATGTTCTTTGTCTGACCAGAATAACATTGCCGTCAACCTAAATTAGCGTTTTTGCAGTTTGGATGCAATCGGTTTCCCTAATTCATAAGCCCCAAGGGCCTGTAGTGATGTTGAACATAGTTATATCTATGTTTGAGTGGGAAAGAAGAAAAGTGGTAATTCAGTAATTTCACCGAATGCGGTAATTATATGGGCACAAAAAAGCAGATTCGAAAGGGGTCTGATCAGTGGAATCGATGTTAAAATATTTGACCTTTCGAGGTCAGTCTGCAAGGTTTTATGCTCCTTGAGGGTGTTCTGCTCCTCGGGGCATTCTCACATTGATAGCATTTGTCTATACTCGATTGCGACCTATGTCATTCACACACTGTTTGTTGCGATGGTTGGGTGTTGCGTTTCTATTGTTTTTCTACTATTATAACATCTAGAATGCGGTGCTGCATCTTCATATATTCGGTAATCGGTATATTGAATAGGTTTTGAAGGTATTTTTATTTAATTTGTCAAATCTATACATTGTCCATAAATGTAATATAACGAGTGCTTTCTATTTCTTGACAACGATGTTTTCTATCTTTGCATTAATGGTGATCACTTATTTCACTCTATTTGCACCATTTAGCTTCAGATATTTTACATTTCAATGCCAGTTACCATTTTTTTAAATTTGCCGTATCTCCTATCTAATTGCTTGTCGTGTTTATTTCTAACTGTGATGTATATCGTAGATGAGGTATCATTAAGTACGTTGTTGATTTACGGGCAATAAATTCAAATAGGCAGTACGACAAATCAATGTGTTCTACCTTCATTTATGGAGATCAATCGATGTTTATTTGTAGAATGAAGCTCTTTAAATATTCGATCATTACATAATGTTCTATCATGATTGAGTGTTCGGATTCGTGCGTAGCACGATAACATTGCAATCGTGCGTTGCACTAAGGGTGTATAGCCGCAATTATGGACGTCGCTCAAAAATTTTCAAATTCGTTTTTATTCGATTATTTTATGAAGCTTTCAATTGAATACTTTGGTTTAGATTTATGTAAATTTGCGGATGAAATGTATAAATTTTTAAGCGCAATCTTTATTAGCATTTTAAATGCATATTCAAAATTTATGCATTCTATTGCAATATCTTCACCAATAACGCAATTGTTCATTTTTCATTTATTCTGCGCATCACATTTGCCCGATCGACCAGTGTGAATGCTTGAGAAAATTCACGTCATCTGAAATAACCGAAATTCAAAACCAATTCAAAATTTGCATATATCAGATATTTATGTTTGATATATGCAAATTTGTGATTATGAGGGTTGTTCTACGTTGCTTGATTGCGCGTTGGTTGACTTCGATTAATCGTGTGGGCGAGATGTGACCTTATGATCTACGAATTTTATCAATCATTCTGCTTTAAATCGCACTCTGTACGGTCACTGGCAATCGTTGATTAGATGCACAGTAGAGCAATATAATTGCCAGCCCTCAGGGGAACGTTATATGCATAACTGAGGGGATATGGTTACGTTCTTGCAATCAGAATCATTCATTGTGGTGAATTTTACTTCATCCGCTCGGTTGCACCGAGCTTTCGTCCTCGAATATGCTGAGGTAGTGTATATGTCGCTCTTTTATTTAGACGTTATAGCTGGTTGTGGTATCAAATCTCTATAATATCAAATCTTAGTCACGTTTGTAGGTTGACGTTCCAATATTTCATAAGGATGAATAATAAATCAGTGATCATGTATAAGCGTTACTTACTTGTAGGTCGTTTATTGGTGGAAATGTTTCCCATTGCTAGACCTTTAGTAATTTTTTGATGCGCATTTTAATTATGTGATGGCAGTTCCTGGTTCCATGAACGAATGTCCTTTGAACAGTTCAAATATAGAAATGGTTGTTTAAATTTAGGGAAGTTTTGTAGGAAATATTGTAACCATAGGGAATTATCTGTCTTCTTGGATTCTCTTAAAAACTTTAAATTAAATAACCTCTCTGAATTGTTTTATTGAATATTAAAATATTAATGCTTGAATAGAACTTAATTTCTATCTTCATGGAAACGACAGATTTATGAAGTTCAATGAGTCATTAGTGTCGTTTAGTTTAGTGATGAATGGCACATATACTTAAACGATGTGCACTGAAGTAGTAAATTTGAAGTAACTAAGCAGCGAAAATTATTCGCACCTCTCTTTCGAGTAGCTTTATTTGAACACTACAAAAAGACATCACCGAACACTCCTATTCTAGCAAAATCGATTTTAATGTCAGTCTTACATTTCATTGGCTTCATCTGTACTCTTGCCTCTAGCTCCACTATATTTGATATTAGAGAATACCATTGGTTCTCCGCTGTGAGCTATTGTAGGTTTCCAATCAAAAGAATTCAACGTTCTATATAGGTCTTGCCAATGTAGATTGCTGATCAACACCACTCTCCTCTCAGTGGTTTATTTGAAAGAGCTTATTTAATGATTCTAAAAGATAACAATGTTGTTAGAGCGATGCGTCTTTCAGATCGTATAAAATGATCTCTATGCGCAAGCAAAAAAAAAAGAATATTTTGTCGTCATTATTCACCATCTCTGAGTATTGATAAATACCTTTATGCAATCATAGGTATGTGTATAGGTGCTTGTATATCTGTGTGTCTGTAAGTATCTATAGTTGTGGTCCAATCATTTGCCTACTCATTTGATTTTCAACTAGTTGGATCATCGGGTCATTTGTTGCTCAGTCGGCCACCTACAATAATGAGTTTGTGTTTCAATAAACCACATTTCGATGATGAAACCCTGGTGCATATGGCATACCGTCACGTGAATACCATACCATACTTATTGATGAAATTTGCTTTGTTCCTCTATTACTGTACATATTCTTCGTCCGATCAGAATAACATTGCCGTCAGTCTAAATCAATATTTTTGCAGTTTGGATGCAGTCGGTTTCCCTAATTCATGAGCCCCAATAGCCTGTAGTGATGTTGAACATAGTTATATCTGTGTTTCAGTGGGAAAGGAGAAAAGAGGTGGGGGGAAGGGGAAGGGGGAAAGAAGAGTAAGACGACGCAGCGCGGTATAACTGTTTAATTTTGTTCGTTTATTGGCATAGTGATCCCGTTATCCATTCGTGTTCAACTCCCTCGTTGCGTTGAATTGCACTGCCCACTACCATCTGATCATTTGATCATCTTTTGTGATGCAAGAGAGGAGAAACGATAGTTCAAGCTGAAGTTTTCATGGCTCGAGCTCAGGTTGGAGTCCAGAGAGAATATGAATAGACAACTACTGAATGTGGATTTCACAGATGGTTGCTTCATCTGTGTAACCTTCAATGAATGCGGTAATTATTTGGGCACAAAAAAGCAGATTCGAAAGGGGTCTGATCAGTGGAATCGATGCTAAACATTTGACCTTTCGAGGTCAGTCTGCAAGGTTTTACACTCCTTGAGGGTGTTCTGCTCCTCGGGGCATTCTCACACTGATAGCATTCGTCTACACTCGAGTGCGACCTATGTCATTCACACACTGTTTGTTGTGATGGTTGGATGTTGCGTTTCTCTTGTCTTTCTACTATTATAACATCTAGAATGCGGTGCTGCATCTTCATATATTCGGTAATCAGTATATTCAATAGGTTTTGAAGGTGTTTTTATTTAATTTGTCAAATCTGTACACTGTTCTTCTGTGGAGTTCCATAAATGTAATATAACGAGTGCTTTCTATTTCTTGACAACTATGTTTTCTATCTTTGCATTAATATCTTTTCTATCGCTGCATCCAAAAATTTGACATCTCTTCACGAATATATTTTTAATCAGTGGCAATTGAACGTTAAATAGCTCAAAGAATGCTTTCTATCGGTTTTGTTTCGAATAACATTTCTCTCGTTTTTAACAAACGAAACATACTTCGATGTGTTTAATTTGGAATATATTTACTGTCTGAGTTCTTGTCACGACACCATAGAACCCCGACTCTAGGCCCTCTCTGTGGAGTTTAAAACCTCCCTCAGTTGTCTGCCGTCTTGAAGGTCGGAGCTAGGGAACGAAGCACATAAGTCTTTGAATATAACGAAGAGTACTGAGAGGGACTGAAGGCTGCGAAGGTCAAGTGTATCGCATGTGCTTCGACAGAAGTACACATTGCATACTTGCATTGCTAGATATATTCATTAAATATATATTCGTCTATCTGTATAAATGTTTGCTCACAAACAGTTTTTTTCATGCTGCATTTCGCTACGTCTTGTCTGTAGTGTAAGATTTTGTTGGATCGGCAAATCACTTCGTGTTTTTTGTAATTCCCTGATTGTGCTTATCGATGATAGTTTAAAATTGAATGAGTTCAAATTGATATCCAATCTCTCCTTTTTCATAGTCGTTGATCGAATCTCAAATTGCTTTGATCGATGTTTAGAAAACGATAATGCAAGTTTGTTTTAATTATTAATTGCATTAATAGAGCGAGGGGTGCGTATAAACTGAAGCCTTTAGCTATCTTGAAGGGGGAATGTTTTCGACCGCTTCCTCATATAGTTTATTCACTACAACTTTCATGCATAATTTCCAGCAAAGAACTGCACCTATTTTGAGGTCTTGTCGAGCTAATAGCAGCTAGTGAGGTTTGCATCGTTGATCAAACGGGGAACTCAGAAAGCTTGTTGCATTGCATATAAGTAGATATTTGAATGGACATAACAGATGAAAACAGGAAACTTGGCGCTTAAATTGTAAATGAAGAAAGCATTAGGATAACTTTCGACGGCTTTTAGTAGTGCCCTTTTAAGGAGTCCAATTTTGGTCGCTGCAAACTAGCGATGCGCTGTTTAGAGGCATCTTCAAGTTGAGTGCTGTCACATCTTACGAGGCAGGTTCGCAAACATTAGCACCTTTTCGCCATTTTTCTGCATTATTTCATTGGCGTCGCGGTGCATTCCTTCTTACACTCGTTCTTTGAAACATGTCTGCTTAGGATATTACCAGCCGACTGTCGCATAAACATCGCTATCGTCTAATAATCTCTACCATATTTTCAATTGTGCTATTCTTGCCAATGAAGGCTGGTAGCAGTGTGAATAGCGGTGAGGGGAGGGGTGGTATTGCATAAGAGGAATTGCAGTGTTAGTAGCGCAAAGACGTGGTTCAAAATATGAATTTGCTGCTTGCTATAGACGTATGTATAGAGAGAAGGGAGTGACAAATCCTATCACGTCCTCCTCACACCATTATATTTGTTTAGTTGCAGCTACACAATGAACATTGTGCAAAATTTTTTGTTTTTTCTGTCGAATATTTGAAGGTGACTAAAAACTTCAAAAGTTCTATGCTAAATACTGGAATCTGTTTTTCCTTTTCTCCCATGACTTTCATTCCCATGATATGGCTGGTTTACGAAGTTGCCCGCAAGTTCAAAGTTCCTTTTAAAATGTTTCTTTTCTCTTGCGTCTATCGATCACATATTCTGACTATTGCTGCTATTTTCGCTTCTAAGGTACACATCGATCAGTTACGATACTACTCACATAGAGTACTTCCTGAAGCGCTTTGGATGCTGAATCCGAGTTTTGGACGGGAGACCCCACATCAATGTCAGTGGGGTCTCCCGTCTGAAGGTCTCCACAAACCTCTCCGTTTCGGAGTGTCCTGCACCAAAGACCCTCTGTTTGCTTTATCTAATACTTGTTTTGGTGCTATAACCGAATGCTCACTTGGGTTCAAATATTTTTCTGTCGTGCTATCCTACCGATATTTTAAAGTGATCTCACAACCGTATTCTCTACGTTTAGAGGAATGCTTTGCAGACATTTTGTTCTTTTCTGATATTGTTATGCACACGCTTGCGTATGTTTCCTTATTTCTGTTGAAATAAATAAGAAGAAACTATGCTTATGATGCATTTCGCTTTGAGAAAATTTGGCCACTGATCTGTGCGTTACTTTCAGCACGCATAAGTCGACAGTTGGAGCAATTGGGACGATCGACGAAAGGATCGTCGGAATCGAGGTGAACACCATCCTCCAGCAATTCGCCAAAACAACACACAATTCATGGTGTCACCATTGGCAAGCACACAACACGCACCGCCCACTCACACTTACGAACTACGGTATGCGCTTATTATGTGATACGCTATATTAGAACGATTGCATCACCTCGCAAACATCGAAAGTGATCCGTATTGGTACACACGTAGGTGTTTTTTCGAGGAGGCACTGATATGGAGTAATTGTATTTTAGAATCCTTTGATCAAATATTTTCTTTCTAGTCTGAATTTCTTGTTGAGGGTGGGGATTGGGGGTAGGGGAGGGGATAAAAAGCGAAGGTTGTCCGAAGGTATTACTTATAAATTTTGCGAAGGTATGGGAAGCGAAGGTATTGCTTATAAATTTTTTATTCACTTTGTTTCATCCGCACACGCAATGTTGTAAATTTGTTAGGGTTAGAAGTAGTGTTTTTTTGTGAGGTATCATGATAAATGCTCATCATAGAAAAGAATCATAGGTCTATCATCGTCATCTTTCTTTACGCTTAAATGTTTTTTGTGGATTTTTCAATTGTTTCATATGGATTGAGCCACTTAGAACAGCATTCAGCGCTCTTATGAAGGTTTTCAAATAGGTCACTTTTCGTAGAAAATCGGCGACCTCTGTTGAATGTATAGAATATTAGAATTTTTTAAAAGCTGAACTCGTCGCTAAGTAACAGCTTACCCACTGCCACCTTATTTCTCCTGCTCCCAACTGGAGGGTGATTATCACAAATTGTGGGTCATTTGGAGCTGAAGCGTCAATAAGTTATCAAAATAATATGAGAGGAGAGAAAATCTTTCTCCCAGAGACCTCCTCCCCCCTCTCCGCCTTCAAATCTTCAGCTGAGACCGTAATCAGCCTTGAACATTGATAAGGGATAAACCTCGTCTGTCATCAACAGCTAACCAATGTTTCATCATGTTCTAGGTTCTGTTCGAATCCAGCACCTGCAAATGGTGGTGCACCGTGTTTTGGCTCCGATTTCGAACTTTTACCTTGCGGCGATCCTTCACTTTGCTTAAAATGTGAGCTCTTCTCTCATCCTTTTAATAGCTTTTTTTGATTCGCTTTTATATTCTTCGATTACGTTCATAATTTTATTTTATCATTTTAAGTTGCTCATTTTCAATTCAATTGCATGAGGCATGGCAATTATCGCAATTTAAGTTTATTTTCTTCTTCACTTCCAGCATCCGCAATCTTCCATTTTATTAGAAATGACTACTCTCAATGAAATAAAATAGGCGAGGCATCATCGTCGAAATTATACAATGAAAGATCTATGTGTTTTTAGAACATTTCTGATTAGAAAGCTGTTCATCGTAATTGAAGTATTTTGAAACAAAAGGTCGGGATCAACACTCTGTAGGTTATTTAGTATGCATAATTGCGCATGCTTGATAGCACTTTTGCATGCTAGCATGGCACCAATTTCAGCGGTGAATGGTGGTTGGGCTGAATGGTCATCGTGGACCGATTGTTCGGCACCTTGTGGTTTCGCATTCCAATCACGGCATCGTTTATGCGATAAACCGAAACCGATTGCACGAGGCGAACCTTGTTATGGTCTAGCCTATATGACATCTATTTGCAGGACTGACTTTTGCAAAGGTTTCTTTACTATATTTTTCTGCGTTGCTATTTTTTATCAAACTTCCTAACATCAGCGCCTTGTTTTCGATTCGGGAAGGGGGAGCAAGAGGAAGGCAAAGAGATAATAAGCGCTGCTTATCTATCACTGGTTACTGCAAACGTTACAACAAGTTGTTCATTTGCAGATGCATGCCTTTTTGAATCGATTGCATGTTTTATCACATTTTGTTCTGCTTTATCTATCACTTCGACCCACTTGGAAATATCACTTTGAATGTAGGCATATAGGGACACTTAATTGCTGTTTTAGATGACTCCAGCATTTTTTTTTTTAATTTATTATTTATTCCTGGAATGCATCACTCAGTATTATCTCTTTTTATTTGCACCTTATGTTTATAAATGTCATCGCATTCTTCGTCATCTAGTTCTCTATTCACACGTGTTTTTTTCGTTATATGAAGATTTTCGCTATATCCCTTTTCCCTTTTTCTAATTTTTTTGTGTTTTACATTGAGGACGTAGCGTCCCTAATAGTTCATTTATCGGGTCAATAGCAATTGCTCTTAAGCTATCATTACGCTTAGAATTGTTGACTTTGTGAGCAGTGATTCGTTTCAGCTTTTAAATAATAATATTTGTACATAAATTATATTTTTTATTATTTATAGAAAACTATTTCTTATTATTTATGGTATAGACGTAATTTTTTTCAATTAGAGGATAGCAATACATACGGAGTGGAAATAAAATAACATGAATTCCAGGAAACGGACGTGTACGTCTCCATCACCTTCGAATGGTGGTTATCCATGTTTCGGACGTTCATCAGAGGCTTCTGAATGCAAACCAGAAGGCATCGACTCAGATAGTAACTCCGTATGTTCGACAGCAATCGCAAATGCACGATTATTAGAAGCGGATGAGCTGAACGTACGATCTGTTAGGTAGAATTATTAATGATGTTCTTTAAAATGGGCAATTTCTCCTCTTTACTTTTCTCTAGGATTCATTGAAACTTTCAAAGCGATGAATCGTAAGTCAAAATTCCTTAGAAGAAACACAAATCGATGCTTAGAAGAGGCAGAGGTTTTAATGTCACTGTGAAAGTCAACGATGGAAATGACAGTCACACAATCAAAGACTACTCTAGCCAGTTGTTGTTTAGTTATTTTGAGATACGAGCAGCTGTATGGCACGTATTTATGCTCGTTTATGATTGTTTTGCCTGGAAATATGTTCCGATTAGCGTTGAGGATGTATCGAATCGATAAATTTATAGAAAAAAAAAGCTTTCAATTAGGCTTTCAGTATAATCTTTCCAAAAAAATTCTGTTCCCTGATTCTGCGCTATTAAAGCTTTTTTCAAAGCTCGGTACTTTTTTTTCATTAGCCAATATCGTTTAATTTTTTCAACTTTAAAGATCTCCAATAATTACTCGTTTAACTGTACTATTTATTAGTCATTTTTGAGAAGTCGATTTGTTTATTTCAGTTAGATTATTTTGTGTGCTTAGCATTGTTACTTTTTATTTGTTGAAGCTCTTGATTGCAAATCCTTATTTTTTTGAGAGATATTTAGAATATTTGTAATTTGATTAATAATTTCAAATCTTTTAATTGAGTTAAACTGCAGTTTTATGAATTCGGCTGCAGTTTTATGAATATTTCTGCAGTTTTATGAAAAGACTGCTAAAGATTTCATAAAATCAAGTATCGTTGCTTCATTGGAAACGAAAAATTCTTCAGAGCTTCATCAATGCTCAACGAATGCGATATACTTGTGAAGTGATAACGATATGTATAATATTTTAAAATATCTACGCATAAGATTGTATTGTAGTGTTGCAGAGGTCTTTCTTTTGCTTTTAAAAAACACTCTTTCTGCCAATATGTTTTTTTAATCGATTGTCTTTCAATTTGTATGCAATAATATTGGTTGTTTTATAGTAGAGCGCAAAAAAAAGCGCCCATTGATAAACGTTATAGTTGTATATGCATTCAAACGGCTATAAACCGGAATTCAACATCTAAACTCGCTGAGTTTTCCGCAAAGTCTTCACCTTTCTTCAAATGTTATATGATCGTGACCGGAAAAAAAGGATCCAGTCAGCTGTGCTGCTGTTCGCTATACCATATCGCAGTTTCTATAGAAGATGCTATAACTATGTTTTCTATGCCGGTAGCATGTTTGCGCGAAAAGAAACAAAGTTTTACGAACAGAAAATCCCTTTTTAAAAACTCATTGGCGATCCTACTCTCACTGTTTTTTTTTAAAATTTGTTACAGTAGTGCTGAATGGTTTTCTTGATGACAGAGGTGAAAACCATTGAGTTCTACAGGTATCATCCAACTTTTGCGTTATATTCCCCTTGCGTTATAGAGGTGAAAACTTTGTAAATCACCAGAGTTGCGTTATATATTATACTCCTCCGCTATCAAAAGGTATATCCCATTCGTGTTAAATAAACCTTACTGTCTCTGGAACAGACGCGTTTTCGTTTCTGAATTACTTTCAGGTAGACCTATGTGTCTACCTACCTGTTTAAACTAGCCTTATACATAGCGGTGAAATCTGACAAGCATATTTTTTTACGCCACAAGCTGAACTATTGTCGCCAAGCCTGTTCGCGGAGGATCTCCTAGACTTTTGTAATCGTTGTAGTTCGATATTCATAACTGTACAGAATTTCGCCTGAGCTTTGTGATGAGTCACTGGCGCTTTGCAATAAATCTAGTCCGTATAGTTTCACGATGGGATCCGTATGGTTTCGTAGGTGGATCAATGCAACCTTGAAGGATCTGTCGAGCTTTGTAGTGATCTCTATAACGATGCGTTTTTTGAGACAAAATCTTTTATGAATTGCACCTGATAAAGTTGAATAAATTGAGGAAAACCTCTCAATTTCAATGTTAAGGAGTAAAATTACACGAAGGGAACAGGAAGCTCTAGCTTTGTGAATCGCAGTTAACTATACTGGACGATGTATTCATCCGTATCGATATATTCGGCGACAGACGTTCTATGAAGCACAATGAGACCACCGCAATCGCATTTGACCCGATGATAGACCGCGTATCTACTGGACTCGTATAAACGATCGCGATTCGATTCTTGCATCGCAGCTGGAAAGCCCACTTCAGAAAGGTAAAGATTTTTGAGACTGCTAAGTTAAAAGCTCATATATTTATTTTCTTTCACAGTAACGGAATAATGACTGCTCCTCAGCAAATCCTTTAGTGGTTAGGACATACGAGTGCAAGGAAGTACGTCTTTCGTTTTTGTGCTCAATATTGCACAAATGTCTCATTGCAAGCATTATTGCATAGGACTTATCCACCTTCGGAAAATCGGCGTTCTTATTATTAATGGCTTCACCGTTAAGAATCTGTTGTCATATGATTTAATGATTTTTAGTTGCCATTTCTAGTTCCCATTTGCTTGGGAATGGGAAGAAATTAAGGGAAATGTTTATTCTTTGTCTATAAAATGAACTATATAGATTAAAAGACAGTCCGCATAGGCAAAATATTAGACGCAGTGATGAAGCTCGCGTGCCTTCAAAACTTTAATTTACCATAGTACACCACGATGCATCAATATTTGTCATCTAATGTCGCTGTGCACACGTGAAAGAATACCCGTGACTACAGTTTAACGGGAAAGTCGTCTAGCAAAAGCATAAAAACTCGGATTATGGGAAATACGGTTTTTTGCATCATATAGAGGTATATTCCCAACCATCGAAACCATAGCGCATGTGACATACCGCCATGTGGATACCGTATAGCACTTATTGATTTAAATTTGCTTTGTTGCCATATTACTGTGCATGTTCTTTGTCTGACCAGAATAACATTGCCGTCAACCTAAATTAGCGTTTTTGCAGTTTGGATGCAATCGGTTTCCCTAATTCATAAGCCCCAAGGGCCTGTAGTGATGTTGAACATAGTTATATCTATGTTTGAGTGGGAAAGAAGAAAAGTGGTAATTCAGTAATTTCACCGAATGCGGTAATTATATGGGCACAAAAAAGCAGATTCGAAAGGGGTCTGATCAGTGGAATCGATGTTAAAATATTTGACCTTTCGAGGTCAGTCTGCAAGGTTTTATGCTCCTTGAGGGTGTTCTGCTCCTCGGGGCATTCTCACATTGATAGCATTTGTCTATACTCGATTGCGACCTATGTCATTCACACACTGTTTGTTGCGATGGTTGGGTGTTGCGTTTCTATTGTTTTTCTACTATTATAACATCTAGAATGCGGTGCTGCATCTTCATATATTCGGTAATCGGTATATTGAATAGGTTTTGAAGGTATTTTTATTTAATTTGTCAAATCTATACATTGTCCATAAATGTAATATAACGAGTGCTTTCTATTTCTTGACAACGATGTTTTCTATCTTTGCATTAATGGTGATCACTTATTTCACTCTATTTGCACCATTTAGCTTCAGATATTTTACATTTCAATGCCAGTTACCATTTTTTTAAATTTGCCGTATCTCCTATCTAATTGCTTGTCGTGTTTATTTCTAACTGTGATGTATATCGTAGATGAGGTATCATTAAGTACGTTGTTGATTTACGGGCAATAAATTCAAATAGGCAGTACGACAAATCAATGTGTTCTACCTTCATTTATGGAGATCAATCGATGTTTATTTGTAGAATGAAGCTCTTTAAATATTCGATCATTACATAATGTTCTATCATGATTGAGTGTTCGGATTCGTGCGTAGCACGATAACATTGCAATCGTGCGTTGCACTAAGGGTGTATAGCCGCAATTATGGACGTCGCTCAAAAATTTTCAAATTCGTTTTTATTCGATTATTTTATGAAGCTTTCAATTGAATACTTTGGTTTAGATTTATGTAAATTTGCGGATGAAATGTATAAATTTTTAAGCGCAATCTTTATTAGCATTTTAAATGCATATTCAAAATTTATGCATTCTATTGCAATATCTTCACCAATAACGCAATTGTTCATTTTTCATTTATTCTGCGCATCACATTTGCCCGATCGACCAGTGTGAATGCTTGAGAAAATTCACGTCATCTGAAATAACCGAAATTCAAAACCAATTCAAAATTTGCATATATCAGATATTTATGTTTGATATATGCAAATTTGTGATTATGAGGGTTGTTCTACGTTGCTTGATTGCGCGTTGGTTGACTTCGATTAATCGTGTGGGCGAGATGTGACCTTATGATCTACGAATTTTATCAATCATTCTGCTTTAAATCGCACTCTGTACGGTCACTGGCAATCGTTGATTAGATGCACAGTAGAGCAATGTAATTGCCAGCCCTCAGGGGAACGATATATGCATAACTGAGGGGATATGGTTACGCTCTTGCAATCAGAATCATTCATTGTGGTGAATTTTACTTCATCCGCTCGGTTGCACCGAGCTTTCGTCCTCGAATATGCTGAGGTAGTGTATATGTCGCTCTTTTATTTAGACGTTATAGCTGGTTGTGGTATCAAATCTCTATAATATCAAATCTTAGTCACGTTTGTAGGTTGATGTTCCAATATTTCATAAGGATGAATAATAAATCAGTGATCATGTATAAGCGTTACTTACTTGTAGGTCGTTTATTGGTGGAAATGTTTTCCATTGCTAGACCTTTAGTAATTTTTTGATGCGCATTTTAATTATGTGATGGCAGTTCCTGGTTCCATGAACGAATGTCCTTTGAACAGTTCAAGTATAGAAATGGTTGTTTAAATTTAGGGAAGTTTTGTAGGAAATATTGTAACCATAGGGAATTATCTGTCTTCTTGGATTCTCTTAAAAACTTTAAATTAAATAACCTCTCTGAATTGTTTTATTGAATATTAAAATATTAATGCTTGAATAGAACTTAATTTCTATCTTCATGGAAACGACAGATTTATGAAGTTCAATGAGTCATTAGTGTCGTTTAGTTTAGTGATGAATGGCACATATACTTAAACGATGTGCACTGAAGTAGTAAATTTGAAGTAACTAAGCAGCGAAAATTATTCGCACCTCTCTTTCGAGTAGCTTTATTTGAACACTACAAAAAGACATCACCGAACACTCCTATTCTAGCAAAATCGATTTTAATGTCAGTCTTACATTTCATTGGCTTCATCTGTACTCTTGCCTCTAGCTCCACTATATTTGATATTAGAGAATACCATTGGTTCTCCGCTGTGAGCTATTGTAGGTTTCCAATCAAAAGAATTCAACGTTCTATATAGGTCTTGCCAATGTAGATTGCTGATCAACACCACTCTCCTCTCAGTGGTTTATTTGAAAGAGCTTATTTAATGATTCTAAAAGATAACAATGTTGTTAGAGCGATGCGTCTTTCAGATCGTATAAAATGATCTCTATGCGCAAGCAAAAAAAAGAATATTTTGTCGTCATTATTCACCATCTCTGAGTATTGATAAATACCTTTATGCAATCATAGGTATGTGTATAGGTGCTTGTATATCTGTGTGTCTGTAAGTATCTATAGTTGTGGTCCAATCATTTGCCTACTCATTTGATTTTCAACTAGTTGGATCATCGGGTCATTTGTTGCTCAGTCGGCCACCTACAATAATGAGTTTGTGTTTCAATAAACCACATTTCGATGATGAAACCCTGGTGCATATGGCATACCGTCACGTGAATACCATACCATACTTATTGATGAAATTTGCTTTGTTCCTCTATTACTGTACATATTCTTCGTCCGATCAGAATAACATTGCCGTCAGTCTAAATCAATATTTTTGCAGTTTGGATGCAGTCGGTTTCCCTAATTCATGAGCCCCAATAGCCTGTAGTGATGTTGAACATAGTTATATCTGTGTTTCAGTGGGAAAGGAGAAAAGAGGTGGGGGGAAGGGGAAGGGGGAAAGAAGAGTAAGACGACGCAGCGCGGTATAACTGTTTAATTTTGTTCGTTTATTGGCATAGTGATCCCGTTATCCATTCGTGTTCAACTCCCTCGTTGCGTTGAATTGCACTGCCCACTACCATCTGATCATTTGATCATCTTTTGTGATGCAAGAGAGGAGAAACGATAGTTCAAGCTGAAGTTTTCATGGCTCGAGCTCAGGTTGGAGTCCAGAGAGAATATGAATAGACAACTACTGAATGTGGATTTCACAGATGGTTGCTTCATCTGTGTAACCTTCAATGAATGCGGTAATTATTTGGGCACAAAAAAGCAGATTCGAAAGGGGTCTGATCAGTGGAATCGATGCTAAACATTTGACCTTTCGAGGTCAGTCTGCAAGGTTTTACACTCCTTGAGGGTGTTCTGCTCCTCGGGGCATTCTCACACTGATAGCATTCGTCTACACTCGAGTGCGACCTATGTCATTCACACACTGTTTGTTGTGATGGTTGGATGTTGCGTTTCTCTTGTCTTTCTACTATTATAACATCTAGAATGCGGTGCTGCATCTTCATATATTCGGTAATCAGTATATTCAATAGGTTTTGAAGGTGTTTTTATTTAATTTGTCAAATCTGTACACTGTTCTTCTGTGGAGTTCCATAAATGTAATATAACGAGTGCTTTCTATTTCTTGACAACTATGTTTTCTATCTTTGCATTAATATCTTTTCTATCGCTGCATCCAAAAATTTGACATCTCTTCACGAATATATTTTTAATCAGTGGCAATTGAACGTTAAATAGCTCAAAGAATGCTTTCTATCGGTTTTGTTTCGAATAACATTTCTCTCGTTTTTAACAAACGAAACATACTTCGATGTGTTTAATTTGGAATATATTTACTGTCTGAGTTCTTGTCACGACACCATAGAACCCCGACTCTAGGCCCTCTCTGTGGAGTTTAAAACCTCCCTCAGTTGTCTGCCGTCTTGAAGGTCGGAGCTAGGGAACGAAGCACATAAGTCTTTGAATATAACGAAGAGTACTGAGAGGGACTGAAGGCTGCGAAGGTCAAGTGTATCGCATGTGCTTCGACAGAAGTACACATTGCATACTTGCATTGCTAGATATATTCATTAAATATATATTCGTCTATCTGTATAAATGTTTGCTCACAAACAGTTTTTTTCATGCTGCATTTCGCTACGTCTTGTCTGTAGTGTAAGATTTTGTTGGATCGGCAAATCACTTCGTGTTTTTTGTAATTCCCTGATTGTGCTTATCGATGATAGTTTAAAATTGAATGAGTTCAAATTGATATCCAATCTCTCCTTTTTCATAGTCGTTGATCGAATCTCAAATTGCTTTGATCGATGTTTAGAAAACGATAATGCAAGTTTGTTTTAATTATTAATTGCATTAATAGAGCGAGGGGTGCGTATAAACTGAAGCCTTTAGCTATCTTGAAGGGGGAATGTTTTCGACCGCTTCCTCATATAGTTTATTCACTACAACTTTCATGCATAATTTCCAGCAAAGAACTGCACCTATTTTGAGGTCTTGTCGAGCTAATAGCAGCTAGTGAGGTTTGCATCGTTGATCAAACGGGGAACTCAGAAAGCTTGTTGCATTGCATATAAGTAGATATTTGAATGGACATAACAGATGAAAACAGGAAACTTGGCGCTTAAATTGTAAATGAAGAAAGCATTAGGATAACTTTCGACGGCTTTTAGTAGTGCCCTTTTAAGGAGTCCAATTTTGGTCGCTGCAAACTAGCGATGCGCTGTTTAGAGGCATCTTCAAGTTGAGTGCTGTCACATCTTACGAGGCAGGTTCGCAAACATTAGCACCTTTTCGCCATTTTTCTGCATTATTTCATTGGCGTCGCGGTGCATTCCTTCTTACACTCGTTCTTTGAAACATGTCTGCTTAGGATATTACCAGCCGACTGTCGCATAAACATCGCTATCGTCTAATAATCTCTACCATATTTTCAATTGTGCTATTCTTGCCAATGAAGGCTGGTAGCAGTGTGAATAGCGGTGAGGGGAGGGGTGGTATTGCATAAGAGGAATTGCAGTGTTAGTAGCGCAAAGACGTGGTTCAAAATATGAATTTGCTGCTTGCTATAGACGTATGTATAGAGAGAAGGGAGTGACAAATCCTATCACGTCCTCCTCACACCATTATATTTGTTTAGTTGCAGCTACACAATGAACATTGTGCAAAATTTTTTGTTTTTTCTGTCGAATATTTGAAGGTGACTAAAAACTTCAAAAGTTCTATGCTAAATACTGGAATCTGTTTTTCCTTTTCTCCCATGACTTTCATTCCCATGATATGGCTGGTTTACGAAGTTGCCCGCAAGTTCAAAGTTCCTTTTAAAATGTTTCTTTTCTCTTGCGTCTATCGATCACATATTCTGACTATTGCTGCTATTTTCGCTTCTAAGGTACACATCGATCAGTTACGATACTACTCACATAGAGTACTTCCTGAAGCGCTTTGGATGCTGAATCCGAGTTTTGGACGGGAGACCCCACATCAATGTCAGTGGGGTCTCCCGTCTGAAGGTCTCCACAAACCTCTCCGTTTCGGAGTGTCCTGCACCAAAGACCCTCTGTTTGCTTTATCTAATACTTGTTTTGGTGCTATAACCGAATGCTCACTTGGGTTCAAATATTTTTCTGTCGTGCTATCCTACCGATATTTTAAAGTGATCTCACAACCGTATTCTCTACGTTTAGAGGAATGCTTTGCAGACATTTTGTTCTTTTCTGATATTGTTATGCACACGCTTGCGTATGTTTCCTTATTTCTGTTGAAATAAATAAGAAGAAACTATGCTTATGATGCATTTCGCTTTGAGAAAATTTGGCCACTGATCTGTGCGTTACTTTCAGCACGCATAAGTCGACAGTTGGAGCAATTGGGACGATCGACGAAAGGATCGTCGGAATCGAGGTGAACACCATCCTCCAGCAATTCGCCAAAACAACACACAATTCATGGTGTCACCATTGGCAAGCACACAACACGCACCGCCCACTCACACTTACGAACTACGGTATGCGCTTATTATGTGATACGCTATATTAGAACGATTGCATCACCTCGCAAACATCGAAAGTGATCCGTATTGGTACACACGTAGGTGTTTTTTCGAGGAGGCACTGATATGGAGTAATTGTATTTTAGAATCCTTTGATCAAATATTTTCTTTCTAGTCTGAATTTCTTGTTGAGGGTGGGGATTGGGGGTAGGGGAGGGGATAAAAAGCGAAGGTTGTCCGAAGGTATTACTTATAAATTTTGCGAAGGTATGGGAAGCGAAGGTATTGCTTATAAATTTTTTATTCACTTTGTTTCATCCGCACACGCAATGTTGTAAATTTGTTAGGGTTAGAAGTAGTGTTTTTTTGTGAGGTATCATGATAAATGCTCATCATAGAAAAGAATCATAGGTCTATCATCGTCATCTTTCTTTACGCTTAAATGTTTTTTGTGGATTTTTCAATTGTTTCATATGGATTGAGCCACTTAGAACAGCATTCAGCGCTCTTATGAAGGTTTTCAAATAGGTCACTTTTCGTAGAAAATCGGCGACCTCTGTTGAATGTATAGAATATTAGAATTTTTTAAAAGCTGAACTCGTCGCTAAGTAACAGCTTACCCACTGCCACCTTATTTCTCCTGCTCCCAACTGGAGGGTGATTATCACAAATTGTGGGTCATTTGGAGCTGAAGCGTCAATAAGTTATCAAAATAATATGAGAGGAGAGAAAATCTTTCTCCCAGAGACCTCCTCCCCCCTCTCCGCCTTCAAATCTTCAGCTGAGACCGTAATCAGCCTTGAACATTGATAAGGGATAAACCTCGTCTGTCATCAACAGCTAACCAATGTTTCATCATGTTCTAGGTTCTGTTCGAATCCAGCACCTGCAAATGGTGGTGCACCGTGTTTTGGCTCCGATTTCGAACTTTTACCTTGCGGCGATCCTTCACTTTGCTTAAAATGTGAGCTCTTCTCTCATCCTTTTAATAGCTTTTTTTGATTCGCTTTTATATTCTTCGATTACGTTCATAATTTTATTTTATCATTTTAAGTTGCTCATTTTCAATTCAATTGCATGAGGCATGGCAATTATCGCAATTTAAGTTTATTTTCTTCTTCACTTCCAGCATCCGCAATCTTCCATTTTATTAGAAATGACTACTCTCAATGAAATAAAATAGGCGAGGCATCATCGTCGAAATTATACAATGAAAGATCTATGTGTTTTTAGAACATTTCTGATTAGAAAGCTGTTCATCGTAATTGAAGTATTTTGAAACAAAAGGTCGGGATCAACACTCTGTAGGTTATTTAGTATGCATAATTGCGCATGCTTGATAGCACTTTTGCATGCTAGCATGGCACCAATTTCAGCGGTGAATGGTGGTTGGGCTGAATGGTCATCGTGGACCGATTGTTCGGCACCTTGTGGTTTCGCATTCCAATCACGGCATCGTTTATGCGATAAACCGAAACCGATTGCACGAGGCGAACCTTGTTATGGTCTAGCCTATATGACATCTATTTGCAGGACTGACTTTTGCAAAGGTTTCTTTACTATATTTTTCTGCGTTGCTATTTTTTATCAAACTTCCTAACATCAGCGCCTTGTTTTCGATTCGGGAAGGGGGAGCAAGAGGAAGGCAAAGAGATAATAAGCGCTGCTTATCTATCACTGGTTACTGCAAACGTTACAACAACTTGTTCATTTGCAGATGCATGCCTTTTTGAATCGATTGCATGTTTTATCACATTTTGTTCTGCTTTATCTATCACTTCGACCCACTTGGAAATATCACTTTGAATGTAGGCATATAGGGACACTTAATTGCTGTTTTAGATGACTCCAGCATTTTTTTTTTTAATTTATTATTTATTCCTGGAATGCATCACTCAGTATTATCTCTTTTTATTTGCACCTTATGTTTATAAATGTCATCGCATTCTTCGTCATCTAGTTCTCTATTCACACGTGTTTTTTTCGTTATATGAAGATTTTCGCTATATCCCTTTTCCCTTTTTCTAATTTTTTTGTGTTTTACATTGAGGACGTAGCGTCCCTAATAGTTCATTTATCGGGTCAATAGCAATTGCTCTTAAGCTATCATTACGCTTAGAATTGTTGACTTTGTGAGCAGTGATTCGTTTCAGCTTTTAAATAATAATATTTGTACATAAATTATATTTTTTATTATTTATAGAAAACTATTTCTTATTATTTATGGTATAGACGTAATTTTTTTCAATTAGAGGATAGCAATACATACGGAGTGGAAATAAAATAACATGAATTCCAGGAAACGGACGTGTACGTCTCCATCACCTTCGAATGGTGGTTATCCATGTTTCGGACGTTCATCAGAGGCTTCTGAATGCAAACCAGAAGGCATCGACTCAGATAGTAACTCCGTATGTTCGACAGCAATCGCAAATGCACGATTATTAGAAGCGGATGAGCTGAACGTACGATCTGTTAGGTAGAATTATTAATGATGTTCTTTAAAATGGGCAATTTCTCCTCTTTACTTTTCTCTAGGATTCATTGAAACTTTCAAAGCGATGAATCGTAAGTCAAAATTCCTTAGAAGAAACACAAATCGATGCTTAGAAGAGGCAGAGGTTTTAATGTCACTGTGAAAGTCAACGATGGAAATGACAGTCACACAATCAAAGACTACTCTAGCCAGTTGTTGTTTAGTTATTTTGAGATACGAGCAGCTGTATGGCACGTATTTATGCTCGTTTATGATTGTTTTGCCTGGAAATATGTTCCGATTAGCGTTGAGGATGTATCGAATCGATAAATTTATAGAAAAAAAAAAGCTTTCAATTAGGCTTTCAGTATAATCTTTCCAAAAAAATTCTGTTCCCTGATTCTGCGCTATTAAAGCTTTTTTCAAAGCTCGGTACTTTTTTTTTCATTAGCCAATATCGTTTAATTTTTTCAACTTTAAAGATCTCCAATAATTACTCGTTTAACTGTACTATTTATTAGTCATTTTTGAGAAGTCGATTTGTTTATTTCAGTTAGATTATTTTGTGTGCTTAGCATTGTTACTTTTTATTTGTTGAAGCTCTTGATTGCAAATCCTTATTTTTTTGAGAGATATTTAGAATATTTGTAATTTGATTAATAATTTCAAATCTTTTAATTGAGTTAAACTGCAGTTTTATGAATTCGGCTGCAGTTTTATGAATATTTCTGCAGTTTTATGAAAAGACTGCTAAAGATTTCATAAAATCAAGTATCGTTGCTTCATTGGAAACGAAAAATTCTTCAGAGCTTCATCAATGCTCAACGAATGCGATATACTTGTGAAGTGATAACGATATGTATAATATTTTAAAATATCTACGCATAAGATTGTATTGTAGTGTTGCAGAGGTCTTTCTTTTGCTTTTAAAAAACACTCTTTCTGCCAATATGTTTTTTTAATCGATTGTCTTTCAATTTGTATGCAATAATATTGGTTGTTTTATAGTAGAGCGCAAAAAAAAGCGCCCATTGATAAACGTTATAGTTGTATATGCATTCAAACGGCTATAAACCGGAATTCAACATCTAAACTCGCTGAGTTTTCCGCAAAGTCTTCACCTTTCTTCAAATGTTATATGATCGTGACCGGAAAAAAAGGATCCAGTCAGCTGTGCTGCTGTTCGCTATACCATATCGCAGTTTCTATAGAAGATGCTATAACTATGTTTTCTATGCCGGTAGCATGTTTGCGCGAAAAGAAACAAAGTTTTACGAACAGAAAATCCCTTTTTAAAAACTCATTGGCGATCCTACTCTCACTGTTTTTTTTTAAAATTTGTTACAGTAGTGCTGAATGGTTTTCTTGATGACAGAGGTGAAAACCATTGAGTTCTACAGGTATCATCCAACTTTTGCGTTATATTCCCCTTGCGTTATAGAGGTGAAAACTTTGTAAATCACCAGAGTTGCGTTATATATTATACTCCTCCGCTATCAAAAGGTATATCCCATTCGTGTTAAATAAACCTTACTGTCTCTGGAACAGACGCGTTTTCGTTTCTGAATTACTTTCAGGTAGACCTATGTGTCTACCTACCTGTTTAAACTAGCCTTATACATAGCGGTGAAATCTGACAAGCATATTTTTTTACGCCACAAGCTGAACTATTGTCGCCAAGCCTGTTCGCGGAGGATCTCCTAGACTTTTGTAATCGTTGTAGTTCGATATTCATAACTGTACAGAATTTCGCCTGAGCTTTGTGATGAGTCACTGGCGCTTTGCAATAAATCTAGTCCGTATAGTTTCACGATGGGATCCGTATGGTTTCGTAGGTGGATCAATGCAACCTTGAAGGATCTGTCGAGCTTTGTAGTGATCTCTATAACGATGCGTTTTTTGAGACAAAATCTTTTATGAATTGCACCTGATAAAGTTGAATAAATTGAGGAAAACCTCTCAATTTCAATGTTAAGGAGTAAAATTACACGAAGGGAACAGGAAGCTCTAGCTTTGTGAATCGCAGTTAACTATACTGGACGATGTATTCATCCGTATCGATATATTCGGCGACAGACGTTCTATGAAGCACAATGAGACCACCGCAATCGCATTTGACCCGATGATAGACCGCGTATCTACTGGACTCGTATAAACGATCGCGATTCGATTCTTGCATCGCAGCTGGAAAGCCCACTTCAGAAAGGTAAAGATTTTTGAGACTGCTAAGTTAAAAGCTCATATATTTATTTTCTTTCACAGTAACGGAATAATGACTGCTCCTCAGCAAATCCTTTAGTGGTTAGGACATACGAGTGCAAGGAAGTACGTCTTTCGTTTTTGTGCTCAATATTGCACAAATGTCTCATTGCAAGCATTATTGCATAGGACTTATCCACCTTCGGAAAATCGGCGTTCTTATTATTAATGGCTTCACCGTTAAGAATCTGTTGTCATATGATTTAATGATTTTTAGTTGCCATTTCTAGTTCCCATTTGCTTGGGAATGGGAAGAAATTAAGGGAAATGTTTATTCTTTGTCTATAAAATGAACTATATAGATTAAAAGACAGTCCGCATAGGCAAAATATTAGACGCAGTGATGAAGCTCGCGTGCCTTCAAAACTTTAATTTACCATAGTACACCACGATGCATCAATATTTGTCATCTAATGTCGCTGTGCACACGTGAAAGAATACCCGTGACTACAGTTTAACGGGAAAGTCGTCTAGCAAAAGCATAAAAACTCGGATTATGGGAAATACGGTTTTTTGCATCATATAGAGGTATATTCCCAACCATCGAAACCATAGCGCATGTGACATACCGCCATGTGGATACCGTATAGCACTTATTGATTTAAATTTGCTTTGTTGCCATATTACTGTGCATGTTCTTTGTCTGACCAGAATAACATTGCCGTCAACCTAAATTAGCGTTTTTGCAGTTTGGATGCAATCGGTTTCCCTAATTCATAAGCCCCAAGGGCCTGTAGTGATGTTGAACATAGTTATATCTATGTTTGAGTGGGAAAGAAGAAAAGTGGTAATTCAGTAATTTCACCGAATGCGGTAATTATATGGGCACAAAAAAGCAGATTCGAAAGGGGTCTGATCAGTGGAATCGATGTTAAAATATTTGACCTTTCGAGGTCAGTCTGCAAGGTTTTATGCTCCTTGAGGGTGTTCTGCTCCTCGGGGCATTCTCACATTGATAGCATTTGTCTATACTCGATTGCGACCTATGTCATTCACACACTGTTTGTTGCGATGGTTGGGTGTTGCGTTTCTATTGTTTTTCTACTATTATAACATCTAGAATGCGGTGCTGCATCTTCATATATTCGGTAATCGGTATATTGAATAGGTTTTGAAGGTATTTTTATTTAATTTGTCAAATCTATACATTGTCCATAAATGTAATATAACGAGTGCTTTCTATTTCTTGACAACGATGTTTTCTATCTTTGCATTAATGGTGATCACTTATTTCACTCTATTTGCACCATTTAGCTTCAGATATTTTACATTTCAATGCCAGTTACCATTTTTTTAAATTTGCCGTATCTCCTATCTAATTGCTTGTCGTGTTTATTTCTAACTGTGATGTATATCGTAGATGAGGTATCATTAAGTACGTTGTTGATTTACGGGCAATAAATTCAAATAGGCAGTACGACAAATCAATGTGTTCTACCTTCATTTATGGAGATCAATCGATGTTTATTTGTAGAATGAAGCTCTTTAAATATTCGATCATTACATAATGTTCTATCATGATTGAGTGTTCGGATTCGTGCGTAGCACGATAACATTGCAATCGTGCGTTGCACTAAGGGTGTATAGCCGCAATTATGGACGTCGCTCAAAAATTTTCAAATTCGTTTTTATTCGATTATTTTATGAAGCTTTCAATTGAATACTTTGGTTTAGATTTATGTAAATTTGCGGATGAAATGTATAAATTTTTAAGCGCAATCTTTATTAGCATTTTAAATGCATATTCAAAATTTATGCATTCTATTGCAATATCTTCACCAATAACGCAATTGTTCATTTTTCATTTATTCTGCGCATCACATTTGCCCGATCGACCAGTGTGAATGCTTGAGAAAATTCACGTCATCTGAAATAACCGAAATTCAAAACCAATTCAAAATTTGCATATATCAGATATTTATGTTTGATATATGCAAATTTGTGATTATGAGGGTTGTTCTACGTTGCTTGATTGCGCGTTGGTTGACTTCGATTAATCGTGTGGGCGAGATGTGACCTTATGATCTACGAATTTTATCAATCATTCTGCTTTAAATCGCACTCTGTACGGTCACTGGCAATCGTTGATTAGATGCACAGTAGAGCAATATAATTGCCAGCCCTCAGGGGAACGTTATATGCATAACTGAGGGGATATGGTTACGTTCTTGCAATCAGAATCATTCATTGTGGTGAATTTTACTTCATCCGCTCGGTTGCACCGAGCTTTCGTCCTCGAATATGCTGAGGTAGTGTATATGTCGCTCTTTTATTTAGACGTTATAGCTGGTTGTGGTATCAAATCTCTATAATATCAAATCTTAGTCACGTTTGTAGGTTGACGTTCCAATATTTCATAAGGATGAATAATAAATCAGTGATCATGTATAAGCGTTACTTACTTGTAGGTCGTTTATTGGTGGAAATGTTTCCCATTGCTAGACCTTTAGTAATTTTTTGATGCGCATTTTAATTATGTGATGGCAGTTCCTGGTTCCATGAACGAATGTCCTTTGAACAGTTCAAATATAGAAATGGTTGTTTAAATTTAGGGAAGTTTTGTAGGAAATATTGTAACCATAGGGAATTATCTGTCTTCTTGGATTCTCTTAAAAACTTTAAATTAAATAACCTCTCTGAATTGTTTTATTGAATATTAAAATATTAATGCTTGAATAGAACTTAATTTCTATCTTCATGGAAACGACAGATTTATGAAGTTCAATGAGTCATTAGTGTCGTTTAGTTTAGTGATGAATGGCACATATACTTAAACGATGTGCACTGAAGTAGTAAATTTGAAGTAACTAAGCAGCGAAAATTATTCGCACCTCTCTTTCGAGTAGCTTTATTTGAACACTACAAAAAGACATCACCGAACACTCCTATTCTAGCAAAATCGATTTTAATGTCAGTCTTACATTTCATTGGCTTCATCTGTACTCTTGCCTCTAGCTCCACTATATTTGATATTAGAGAATACCATTGGTTCTCCGCTGTGAGCTATTGTAGGTTTCCAATCAAAAGAATTCAACGTTCTATATAGGTCTTGCCAATGTAGATTGCTGATCAACACCACTCTCCTCTCAGTGGTTTATTTGAAAGAGCTTATTTAATGATTCTAAAAGATAACAATGTTGTTAGAGCGATGCGTCTTTCAGATCGTATAAAATGATCTCTATGCGCAAGCAAAAAAAAAAGAATATTTTGTCGTCATTATTCACCATCTCTGAGTATTGATAAATACCTTTATGCAATCATAGGTATGTGTATAGGTGCTTGTATATCTGTGTGTCTGTAAGTATCTATAGTTGTGGTCCAATCATTTGCCTACTCATTTGATTTTCAACTAGTTGGATCATCGGGTCATTTGTTGCTCAGTCGGCCACCTACAATAATGAGTTTGTGTTTCAATAAACCACATTTCGATGATGAAACCCTGGTGCATATGGCATACCGTCACGTGAATACCATACCATACTTATTGATGAAATTTGCTTTGTTCCTCTATTACTGTACATATTCTTCGTCCGATCAGAATAACATTGCCGTCAGTCTAAATCAATATTTTTGCAGTTTGGATGCAGTCGGTTTCCCTAATTCATGAGCCCCAATAGCCTGTAGTGATGTTGAACATAGTTATATCTGTGTTTCAGTGGGAAAGGAGAAAAGAGGTGGGGGGAAGGGGAAGGGGGAAAGAAGAGTAAGACGACGCAGCGCGGTATAACTGTTTAATTTTGTTCGTTTATTGGCATAGTGATCCCGTTATCCATTCGTGTTCAACTCCCTCGTTGCGTTGAATTGCACTGCCCACTACCATCTGATCATTTGATCATCTTTTGTGATGCAAGAGAGGAGAAACGATAGTTCAAGCTGAAGTTTTCATGGCTCGAGCTCAGGTTGGAGTCCAGAGAGAATATGAATAGACAACTACTGAATGTGGATTTCACAGATGGTTGCTTCATCTGTGTAACCTTCAATGAATGCGGTAATTATTTGGGCACAAAAAAGCAGATTCGAAAGGGGTCTGATCAGTGGAATCGATGCTAAACATTTGACCTTTCGAGGTCAGTCTGCAAGGTTTTACACTCCTTGAGGGTGTTCTGCTCCTCGGGGCATTCTCACACTGATAGCATTCGTCTACACTCGAGTGCGACCTATGTCATTCACACACTGTTTGTTGTGATGGTTGGATGTTGCGTTTCTCTTGTCTTTCTACTATTATAACATCTAGAATGCGGTGCTGCATCTTCATATATTCGGTAATCAGTATATTCAATAGGTTTTGAAGGTGTTTTTATTTAATTTGTCAAATCTGTACACTGTTCTTCTGTGGAGTTCCATAAATGTAATATAACGAGTGCTTTCTATTTCTTGACAACTATGTTTTCTATCTTTGCATTAATATCTTTTCTATCGCTGCATCCAAAAATTTGACATCTCTTCACGAATATATTTTTAATCAGTGGCAATTGAACGTTAAATAGCTCAAAGAATGCTTTCTATCGGTTTTGTTTCGAATAACATTTCTCTCGTTTTTAACAAACGAAACATACTTCGATGTGTTTAATTTGGAATATATTTACTGTCTGAGTTCTTGTCACGACACCATAGAACCCCGACTCTAGGCCCTCTCTGTGGAGTTTAAAACCTCCCTCAGTTGTCTGCCGTCTTGAAGGTCGGAGCTAGGGAACGAAGCACATAAGTCTTTGAATATAACGAAGAGTACTGAGAGGGACTGAAGGCTGCGAAGGTCAAGTGTATCGCATGTGCTTCGACAGAAGTACACATTGCATACTTGCATTGCTAGATATATTCATTAAATATATATTCGTCTATCTGTATAAATGTTTGCTCACAAACAGTTTTTTTCATGCTGCATTTCGCTACGTCTTGTCTGTAGTGTAAGATTTTGTTGGATCGGCAAATCACTTCGTGTTTTTTGTAATTCCCTGATTGTGCTTATCGATGATAGTTTAAAATTGAATGAGTTCAAATTGATATCCAATCTCTCCTTTTTCATAGTCGTTGATCGAATCTCAAATTGCTTTGATCGATGTTTAGAAAACGATAATGCAAGTTTGTTTTAATTATTAATTGCATTAATAGAGCGAGGGGTGCGTATAAACTGAAGCCTTTAGCTATCTTGAAGGGGGAATGTTTTCGACCGCTTCCTCATATAGTTTATTCACTACAACTTTCATGCATAATTTCCAGCAAAGAACTGCACCTATTTTGAGGTCTTGTCGAGCTAATAGCAGCTAGTGAGGTTTGCATCGTTGATCAAACGGGGAACTCAGAAAGCTTGTTGCATTGCATATAAGTAGATATTTGAATGGACATAACAGATGAAAACAGGAAACTTGGCGCTTAAATTGTAAATGAAGAAAGCATTAGGATAACTTTCGACGGCTTTTAGTAGTGCCCTTTTAAGGAGTCCAATTTTGGTCGCTGCAAACTAGCGATGCGCTGTTTAGAGGCATCTTCAAGTTGAGTGCTGTCACATCTTACGAGGCAGGTTCGCAAACATTAGCACCTTTTCGCCATTTTTCTGCATTATTTCATTGGCGTCGCGGTGCATTCCTTCTTACACTCGTTCTTTGAAACATGTCTGCTTAGGATATTACCAGCCGACTGTCGCATAAACATCGCTATCGTCTAATAATCTCTACCATATTTTCAATTGTGCTATTCTTGCCAATGAAGGCTGGTAGCAGTGTGAATAGCGGTGAGGGGAGGGGTGGTATTGCATAAGAGGAATTGCAGTGTTAGTAGCGCAAAGACGTGGTTCAAAATATGAATTTGCTGCTTGCTATAGACGTATGTATAGAGAGAAGGGAGTGACAAATCCTATCACGTCCTCCTCACACCATTATATTTGTTTAGTTGCAGCTACACAATGAACATTGTGCAAAATTTTTTGTTTTTTCTGTCGAATATTTGAAGGTGACTAAAAACTTCAAAAGTTCTATGCTAAATACTGGAATCTGTTTTTCCTTTTCTCCCATGACTTTCATTCCCATGATATGGCTGGTTTACGAAGTTGCCCGCAAGTTCAAAGTTCCTTTTAAAATGTTTCTTTTCTCTTGCGTCTATCGATCACATATTCTGACTATTGCTGCTATTTTCGCTTCTAAGGTACACATCGATCAGTTACGATACTACTCACATAGAGTACTTCCTGAAGCGCTTTGGATGCTGAATCCGAGTTTTGGACGGGAGACCCCACATCAATGTCAGTGGGGTCTCCCGTCTGAAGGTCTCCACAAACCTCTCCGTTTCGGAGTGTCCTGCACCAAAGACCCTCTGTTTGCTTTATCTAATACTTGTTTTGGTGCTATAACCGAATGCTCACTTGGGTTCAAATATTTTTCTGTCGTGCTATCCTACCGATATTTTAAAGTGATCTCACAACCGTATTCTCTACGTTTAGAGGAATGCTTTGCAGACATTTTGTTCTTTTCTGATATTGTTATGCACACGCTTGCGTATGTTTCCTTATTTCTGTTGAAATAAATAAGAAGAAACTATGCTTATGATGCATTTCGCTTTGAGAAAATTTGGCCACTGATCTGTGCGTTACTTTCAGCACGCATAAGTCGACAGTTGGAGCAATTGGGACGATCGACGAAAGGATCGTCGGAATCGAGGTGAACACCATCCTCCAGCAATTCGCCAAAACAACACACAATTCATGGTGTCACCATTGGCAAGCACACAACACGCACCGCCCACTCACACTTACGAACTACGGTATGCGCTTATTATGTGATACGCTATATTAGAACGATTGCATCACCTCGCAAACATCGAAAGTGATCCGTATTGGTACACACGTAGGTGTTTTTTCGAGGAGGCACTGATATGGAGTAATTGTATTTTAGAATCCTTTGATCAAATATTTTCTTTCTAGTCTGAATTTCTTGTTGAGGGTGGGGATTGGGGGTAGGGGAGGGGATAAAAAGCGAAGGTTGTCCGAAGGTATTACTTATAAATTTTGCGAAGGTATGGGAAGCGAAGGTATTGCTTATAAATTTTTTATTCACTTTGTTTCATCCGCACACGCAATGTTGTAAATTTGTTAGGGTTAGAAGTAGTGTTTTTTTGTGAGGTATCATGATAAATGCTCATCATAGAAAAGAATCATAGGTCTATCATCGTCATCTTTCTTTACGCTTAAATGTTTTTTGTGGATTTTTCAATTGTTTCATATGGATTGAGCCACTTAGAACAGCATTCAGCGCTCTTATGAAGGTTTTCAAATAGGTCACTTTTCGTAGAAAATCGGCGACCTCTGTTGAATGTATAGAATATTAGAATTTTTTAAAAGCTGAACTCGTCGCTAAGTAACAGCTTACCCACTGCCACCTTATTTCTCCTGCTCCCAACTGGAGGGTGATTATCACAAATTGTGGGTCATTTGGAGCTGAAGCGTCAATAAGTTATCAAAATAATATGAGAGGAGAGAAAATCTTTCTCCCAGAGACCTCCTCCCCCCTCTCCGCCTTCAAATCTTCAGCTGAGACCGTAATCAGCCTTGAACATTGATAAGGGATAAACCTCGTCTGTCATCAACAGCTAACCAATGTTTCATCATGTTCTAGGTTCTGTTCGAATCCAGCACCTGCAAATGGTGGTGCACCGTGTTTTGGCTCCGATTTCGAACTTTTACCTTGCGGCGATCCTTCACTTTGCTTAAAATGTGAGCTCTTCTCTCATCCTTTTAATAGCTTTTTTTGATTCGCTTTTATATTCTTCGATTACGTTCATAATTTTATTTTATCATTTTAAGTTGCTCATTTTCAATTCAATTGCATGAGGCATGGCAATTATCGCAATTTAAGTTTATTTTCTTCTTCACTTCCAGCATCCGCAATCTTCCATTTTATTAGAAATGACTACTCTCAATGAAATAAAATAGGCGAGGCATCATCGTCGAAATTATACAATGAAAGATCTATGTGTTTTTAGAACATTTCTGATTAGAAAGCTGTTCATCGTAATTGAAGTATTTTGAAACAAAAGGTCGGGATCAACACTCTGTAGGTTATTTAGTATGCATAATTGCGCATGCTTGATAGCACTTTTGCATGCTAGCATGGCACCAATTTCAGCGGTGAATGGTGGTTGGGCTGAATGGTCATCGTGGACCGATTGTTCGGCACCTTGTGGTTTCGCATTCCAATCACGGCATCGTTTATGCGATAAACCGAAACCGATTGCACGAGGCGAACCTTGTTATGGTCTAGCCTATATGACATCTATTTGCAGGACTGACTTTTGCAAAGGTTTCTTTACTATATTTTTCTGCGTTGCTATTTTTTATCAAACTTCCTAACATCAGCGCCTTGTTTTCGATTCGGGAAGGGGGAGCAAGAGGAAGGCAAAGAGATAATAAGCGCTGCTTATCTATCACTGGTTACTGCAAACGTTACAACAACTTGTTCATTTGCAGATGC
Source organism: Baylisascaris procyonis (assembly GCA_037389465.1). Taxonomy (NCBI): domain Eukaryota; kingdom Metazoa; phylum Nematoda; class Chromadorea; order Rhabditida; family Ascarididae; genus Baylisascaris; species Baylisascaris procyonis. The sequence goes on along the minus strand of JAZARR010000213.1, from coordinate 855,773 downwards.
ATGCCTTTTTGAATCGATTGCATGTTTTATCACATTTTGTTCTGCTTTATCTATCACTTCGACCCACTTGGAAATATCACTTTGAATGTAGGCATATAGGGACACTTAATTGCTGTTTTAGATGACTCCAGCATTTTTTTTTTTAATTTATTATTTATTCCTGGAATGCATCACTCAGTATTATCTCTTTTTATTTGCACCTTATGTTTATAAATGTCATCGCATTCTTCGTCATCTAGTTCTCTATTCACACGTGTTTTTTTCGTTATATGAAGATTTTCGCTATATCCCTTTTCCCTTTTTCTAATTTTTTTGTGTTTTACATTGAGGACGTAGCGTCCCTAATAGTTCATTTATCGGGTCAATAGCAATTGCTCTTAAGCTATCATTACGCTTAGAATTGTTGACTTTGTGAGCAGTGATTCGTTTCAGCTTTTAAATAATAATATTTGTACATAAATTATATTTTTTATTATTTATAGAAAACTATTTCTTATTATTTATGGTATAGACGTAATTTTTTTCAATTAGAGGATAGCAATACATACGGAGTGGAAATAAAATAACATGAATTCCAGGAAACGGACGTGTACGTCTCCATCACCTTCGAATGGTGGTTATCCATGTTTCGGACGTTCATCAGAGGCTTCTGAATGCAAACCAGAAGGCATCGACTCAGATAGTAACTCCGTATGTTCGACAGCAATCGCAAATGCACGATTATTAGAAGCGGATGAGCTGAACGTACGATCTGTTAGGTAGAATTATTAATGATGTTCTTTAAAATGGGCAATTTCTCCTCTTTACTTTTCTCTAGGATTCATTGAAACTTTCAAAGCGATGAATCGTAAGTCAAAATTCCTTAGAAGAAACACAAATCGATGCTTAGAAGAGGCAGAGGTTTTAATGTCACTGTGAAAGTCAACGATGGAAATGACAGTCACACAATCAAAGACTACTCTAGCCAGTTGTTGTTTAGTTATTTTGAGATACGAGCAGCTGTATGGCACGTATTTATGCTCGTTTATGATTGTTTTGCCTGGAAATATGTTCCGATTAGCGTTGAGGATGTATCGAATCGATAAATTTATAGAAAAAAAAAAGCTTTCAATTAGGCTTTCAGTATAATCTTTCCAAAAAAATTCTGTTCCCTGATTCTGCGCTATTAAAGCTTTTTTCAAAGCTCGGTACTTTTTTTTTCATTAGCCAATATCGTTTAATTTTTTCAACTTTAAAGATCTCCAATAATTACTCGTTTAACTGTACTATTTATTAGTCATTTTTGAGAAGTCGATTTGTTTATTTCAGTTAGATTATTTTGTGTGCTTAGCATTGTTACTTTTTATTTGTTGAAGCTCTTGATTGCAAATCCTTATTTTTTTGAGAGATATTTAGAATATTTGTAATTTGATTAATAATTTCAAATCTTTTAATTGAGTTAAACTGCAGTTTTATGAATTCGGCTGCAGTTTTATGAATATTTCTGCAGTTTTATGAAAAGACTGCTAAAGATTTCATAAAATCAAGTATCGTTGCTTCATTGGAAACGAAAAATTCTTCAGAGCTTCATCAATGCTCAACGAATGCGATATACTTGTGAAGTGATAACGATATGTATAATATTTTAAAATATCTACGCATAAGATTGTATTGTAGTGTTGCAGAGGTCTTTCTTTTGCTTTTAAAAAACACTCTTTCTGCCAATATGTTTTTTTAATCGATTGTCTTTCAATTTGTATGCAATAATATTGGTTGTTTTATAGTAGAGCGCAAAAAAAAGCGCCCATTGATAAACGTTATAGTTGTATATGCATTCAAACGGCTATAAACCGGAATTCAACATCTAAACTCGCTGAGTTTTCCGCAAAGTCTTCACCTTTCTTCAAATGTTATATGATCGTGACCGGAAAAAAAGGATCCAGTCAGCTGTGCTGCTGTTCGCTATACCATATCGCAGTTTCTATAGAAGATGCTATAACTATGTTTTCTATGCCGGTAGCATGTTTGCGCGAAAAGAAACAAAGTTTTACGAACAGAAAATCCCTTTTTAAAAACTCATTGGCGATCCTACTCTCACTGTTTTTTTTTAAAATTTGTTACAGTAGTGCTGAATGGTTTTCTTGATGACAGAGGTGAAAACCATTGAGTTCTACAGGTATCATCCAACTTTTGCGTTATATTCCCCTTGCGTTATAGAGGTGAAAACTTTGTAAATCACCAGAGTTGCGTTATATATTATACTCCTCCGCTATCAAAAGGTATATCCCATTCGTGTTAAATAAACCTTACTGTCTCTGGAACAGACGCGTTTTCGTTTCTGAATTACTTTCAGGTAGACCTATGTGTCTACCTACCTGTTTAAACTAGCCTTATACATAGCGGTGAAATCTGACAAGCATATTTTTTTACGCCACAAGCTGAACTATTGTCGCCAAGCCTGTTCGCGGAGGATCTCCTAGACTTTTGTAATCGTTGTAGTTCGATATTCATAACTGTACAGAATTTCGCCTGAGCTTTGTGATGAGTCACTGGCGCTTTGCAATAAATCTAGTCCGTATAGTTTCACGATGGGATCCGTATGGTTTCGTAGGTGGATCAATGCAACCTTGAAGGATCTGTCGAGCTTTGTAGTGATCTCTATAACGATGCGTTTTTTGAGACAAAATCTTTTATGAATTGCACCTGATAAAGTTGAATAAATTGAGGAAAACCTCTCAATTTCAATGTTAAGGAGTAAAATTACACGAAGGGAACAGGAAGCTCTAGCTTTGTGAATCGCAGTTAACTATACTGGACGATGTATTCATCCGTATCGATATATTCGGCGACAGACGTTCTATGAAGCACAATGAGACCACCGCAATCGCATTTGACCCGATGATAGACCGCGTATCTACTGGACTCGTATAAACGATCGCGATTCGATTCTTGCATCGCAGCTGGAAAGCCCACTTCAGAAAGGTAAAGATTTTTGAGACTGCTAAGTTAAAAGCTCATATATTTATTTTCTTTCACAGTAACGGAATAATGACTGCTCCTCAGCAAATCCTTTAGTGGTTAGGACATACGAGTGCAAGGAAGTACGTCTTTCGTTTTTGTGCTCAATATTGCACAAATGTCTCATTGCAAGCATTATTGCATAGGACTTATCCACCTTCGGAAAATCGGCGTTCTTATTATTAATGGCTTCACCGTTAAGAATCTGTTGTCATATGATTTAATGATTTTTAGTTGCCATTTCTAGTTCCCATTTGCTTGGGAATGGGAAGAAATTAAGGGAAATGTTTATTCTTTGTCTATAAAATGAACTATATAGATTAAAAGACAGTCCGCATAGGCAAAATATTAGACGCAGTGATGAAGCTCGCGTGCCTTCAAAACTTTAATTTACCATAGTACACCACGATGCATCAATATTTGTCATCTAATGTCGCTGTGCACACGTGAAAGAATACCCGTGACTACAGTTTAACGGGAAAGTCGTCTAGCAAAAGCATAAAAACTCGGATTATGGGAAATACGGTTTTTTGCATCATATAGAGGTATATTCCCAACCATCGAAACCATAGCGCATGTGACATACCGCCATGTGGATACCGTATAGCACTTATTGATTTAAATTTGCTTTGTTGCCATATTACTGTGCATGTTCTTTGTCTGACCAGAATAACATTGCCGTCAACCTAAATTAGCGTTTTTGCAGTTTGGATGCAATCGGTTTCCCTAATTCATAAGCCCCAAGGGCCTGTAGTGATGTTGAACATAGTTATATCTATGTTTGAGTGGGAAAGAAGAAAAGTGGTAATTCAGTAATTTCACCGAATGCGGTAATTATATGGGCACAAAAAAGCAGATTCGAAAGGGGTCTGATCAGTGGAATCGATGTTAAAATATTTGACCTTTCGAGGTCAGTCTGCAAGGTTTTATGCTCCTTGAGGGTGTTCTGCTCCTCGGGGCATTCTCACATTGATAGCATTTGTCTATACTCGATTGCGACCTATGTCATTCACACACTGTTTGTTGCGATGGTTGGGTGTTGCGTTTCTATTGTTTTTCTACTATTATAACATCTAGAATGCGGTGCTGCATCTTCATATATTCGGTAATCGGTATATTGAATAGGTTTTGAAGGTATTTTTATTTAATTTGTCAAATCTATACATTGTCCATAAATGTAATATAACGAGTGCTTTCTATTTCTTGACAACGATGTTTTCTATCTTTGCATTAATGGTGATCACTTATTTCACTCTATTTGCACCATTTAGCTTCAGATATTTTACATTTCAATGCCAGTTACCATTTTTTTAAATTTGCCGTATCTCCTATCTAATTGCTTGTCGTGTTTATTTCTAACTGTGATGTATATCGTAGATGAGGTATCATTAAGTACGTTGTTGATTTACGGGCAATAAATTCAAATAGGCAGTACGACAAATCAATGTGTTCTACCTTCATTTATGGAGATCAATCGATGTTTATTTGTAGAATGAAGCTCTTTAAATATTCGATCATTACATAATGTTCTATCATGATTGAGTGTTCGGATTCGTGCGTAGCACGATAACATTGCAATCGTGCGTTGCACTAAGGGTGTATAGCCGCAATTATGGACGTCGCTCAAAAATTTTCAAATTCGTTTTTATTCGATTATTTTATGAAGCTTTCAATTGAATACTTTGGTTTAGATTTATGTAAATTTGCGGATGAAATGTATAAATTTTTAAGCGCAATCTTTGTTAGCATTTTAAATGCATATTCAAAATTTATGCATTCTATTGCAATATCTTCACCAATAACGCAATTGTTCATTTTTCATTTATTCTGCGCATCACATTTGCCCGATCGACCAGTGTGAATGCTTGAGAAAATTCACGTCATCTGAAATAACCGAAATTCAAAACCAATTCAAAATTTGCATATATCAGATATTTATGTTTGATATATGCAAATTTGTGATTATGAGGGTTGTTCTACGTTGCTTGATTGCGCGTTGGTTGACTTCGATTAATCGTGTGGGCGAGATGTGACCTTATGATCTACGAATTTTATCAATCATTCTGCTTTAAATCGCACTCTGTACGGTCACTGGCAATCGTTGATTAGATGCACAGTAGAGCAATATAATTGCCAGCCCTCAGGGGAACGTTATATGCATAACTGAGGGGATATGGTTACGTTCTTGCAATCAGAATCATTCATTGTGATGAATTTTACTTCATCCGCTCGGTTGCACCGAGCTTTCGTCCTCGAATATGCTGAGGTAGTGTATATGTCGCTCTTTTATTTAGACGTTATAGCTGGTTGTGGTATCAAATCTCTATAATATCAAATCTTAGTCACGTTTGTAGGTTGACGTTCCAATATTTCATAAGGATGAATAATAAATCAGTGATCATGTATAAGCGTTACTTACTTGTAGGTCGTTTATTGGTGGAAATGTTTCCCATTGCTAGACCTTTAGTAATTTTTTGATGCGCATTTTAATTATGTGATGGCAGTTCCTGGTTCCATGAACGAATGTCCTTTGAACAGTTCAAATATAGAAATGGTTGTTTAAATTTAGGGAAGTTTTGTAGGAAATATTGTAACCATAGGGAATTATCTGTCTTCTTGGATTCTCTTAAAAACTTTAAATTAAATAACCTCTCTGAATTGTTTTATTGAATATTAAAATATTAATGCTTGAATAGAACTTAATTTCTATCTTCATGGAAACGACAGATTTATGAAGTTCAATGAGTCATTAGTGTCGTTTAGTTTAGTGATGAATGGCACATATACTTAAACGATGTGCACTGAAGTAGTAAATTTGAAGTAACTAAGCAGCGAAAATTATTCGCACCTCTCTTTCGAGTAGCTTTATTTGAACACTACAAAAAGACATCACCGAACACTCCTATTCTAGCAAAATCGATTTTAATGTCAGTCTTACATTTCATTGGCTTCATCTGTACTCTTGCCTCTAGCTCCACTATATTTGATATTAGAGAATACCATTGGTTCTCCGCTGTGAGCTATTGTAGGTTTCCAATCAAAAGAATTCAACGTTCTATATAGGTCTTGCCAATGTAGATTGCTGATCAACACCACTCTCCTCTCAGTGGTTTATTTGAAAGAGCTTATTTAATGATTCTAAAAGATAACAATGTTGTTAGAGCGATGCGTCTTTCAGATCGTATAAAATGATCTCTATGCGCAAGCAAAAAAAAAAGAATATTTTGTCGTCATTATTCACCATCTCTGAGTATTGATAAATACCTTTATGCAATCATAGGTATGTGTATAGGTGCTTGTATATCTGTGTGTCTGTACGTATCTATAGTTGTGGTCCAATCATTTGCCTACTCATTTGATTTTCAACTAGTTGGATCATCGGGTCATTTGTTGCTCAGTCGGCCACCTACAATAATGAGTTTGTGTTTCAATAAACCACATTTCGATGATGAAACCCTGGTGCATATGGCATACCGTCACGTGAATACCATACCATACTTATTGATGAAATTTGCTTTGTTCCTCTATTACTGTACATATTCTTCGTCCGATCAGAATAACATTGCCGTCAGTCTAAATCAATATTTTTGCAGTTTGGATGCAGTCGGTTTCCCTAATTCATGAGCCCCAATAGCCTGTAGTGATGTTGAACATAGTTATATCTGTGTTTCAGTGGGAAAGGAGAAAAGAGGTGGGGGGAAGGGGAAGGGGGAAAGAAGAGTAAGACGACGCAGCGCGGTATAACTGTTTAATTTTGTTCGTTTATTGGCATAGTGATCCCGTTATCCATTCGTGTTCAACTCCCTCGTTGCGTTGAATTGCACTGCCCACTACCATCTGATCATTTGATCATCTTTTGTGATGCAAGAGAGGAGAAACGATAGTTCAAGCTGAAGTTTTCATGGCTCGAGCTCAGGTTGGAGTCCAGAGAGAATATGAATAGACAACTACTGAATGTGGATTTCACAGATGGTTGCTTCATCTGTGTAACCTTCAATGAATGCGGTAATTATTTGGGCACAAAAAAGCAGATTCGAAAGGGGTCTGATCAGTGGAATCGATGCTAAACATTTGACCTTTCGAGGTCAGTCTGCAAGGTTTTACACTCCTTGAGGGTGTTCTGCTCCTCGGGGCATTCTCACACTGATAGCATTCGTCTACACTCGAGTGCGACCTATGTCATTCACACACTGTTTGTTGTGATGGTTGGATGTTGCGTTTCTCTTGTCTTTCTACTATTATAACATCTAGAATGCGGTGCTGCATCTTCATATATTCGGTAATCAGTATATTCAATAGGTTTTGAAGGTGTTTTTATTTAATTTGTCAAATCTGTACACTGTTCTTCTGTGGAGTTCCATAAATGTAATATAACGAGTGCTTTCTATTTCTTGACAACTATGTTTTCTATCTTTGCATTAATATCTTTTCTATCGCTGCATCCAAAAATTTGACATCTCTTCACGAATATATTTTTAATCAGTGGCAATTGAACGTTAAATAGCTCAAAGAATGCTTTCTATCGGTTTTGTTTCGAATAACATTTCTCTCGTTTTTAACAAACGAAACATACTTCGATGTGTTTAATTTGGAATATATTTACTGTCTGAGTTCTTGTCACGACACCATAGAACCCCGACTCTAGGCCCTCTCTGTGGAGTTTAAAACCTCCCTCAGTTGTCTGCCGTCTTGAAGGTCGGAGCTAGGGAACGAAGCACATAAGTCTTTGAATATAACGAAGAGTACTGAGAGGGACTGAAGGCTGCGAAGGTCAAGTGTATCGCATGTGCTTCGACAGAAGTACACATTGCATACTTGCATTGCTAGATATATTCATTAAATATATATTCGTCTATCTGTATAAATGTTTGCTCACAAACAGTTTTTTTCATGCTGCATTTCGCTACGTCTTGTCTGTAGTGTAAGATTTTGTTGGATCGGCAAATCACTTCGTGTTTTTTGTAATTCCCTGATTGTGCTTATCGATGATAGTTTAAAATTGAATGAGTTCAAATTGATATCCAATCTCTCCTTTTTCATAGTCGTTGATCGAATCTCAAATTGCTTTGATCGATGTTTAGAAAACGATAATGCAAGTTTGTTTTAATTATTAATTGCATTAATAGAGCGAGGGGTGCGTATAAACTGAAGCCTTTAGCTATCTTGAAGGGGGAATGTTTTCGACCGCTTCCTCATATAGTTTATTCACTACAACTTTCATGCATAATTTCCAGCAAAGAACTGCACCTATTTTGAGGTCTTGTCGAGCTAATAGCAGCTAGTGAGGTTTGCATCGTTGATCAAACGGGGAACTCAGAAAGCTTGTTGCATTGCATATAAGTAGATATTTGAATGGACATAACAGATGAAAACAGGAAACTTGGCGCTTAAATTGTAAATGAAGAAAGCATTAGGATAACTTTCGACGGCTTTTAGTAGTGCCCTTTTAAGGAGTCCAATTTTGGTCGCTGCAAACTAGCGATGCGCTGTTTAGAGGCATCTTCAAGTTGAGTGCTGTCACATCTTACGAGGCAGGTTCGCAAACATTAGCACCTTTTCGCCATTTTTCTGCATTATTTCATTGGCGTCGCGGTGCATTCCTTCTTACACTCGTTCTTTGAAACATGTCTGCTTAGGATATTACCAGCCGACTGTCGCATAAACATCGCTATCGTCTAATAATCTCTACCATATTTTCAATTGTGCTATTCTTGCCAATGAAGGCTGGTAGCAGTGTGAATAGCGGTGAGGGGAGGGGTGGTATTGCATAAGAGGAATTGCAGTGTTAGTAGCGCAAAGACGTGGTTCAAAATATGAATTTGCTGCTTGCTATAGACGTATGTATAGAGAGAAGGGAGTGACAAATCCTATCACGTCCTCCTCACACCATTATATTTGTTTAGTTGCAGCTACACAATGAACATTGTGCAAAATTTTTTGTTTTTTCTGTCGAATATTTGAAGGTGACTAAAAACTTCAAAAGTTCTATGCTAAATACTGGAATCTGTTTTTCCTTTTCTCCCATGACTTTCATTCCCATGATATGGCTGGTTTACGAAGTTGCCCGCAAGTTCAAAGTTCCTTTTAAAATGTTTCTTTTCTCTTGCGTCTATCGATCACATATTCTGACTATTGCTGCTATTTTCGCTTCTAAGGTACACATCGATCAGTTACGATACTACTCACATAGAGTACTTCCTGAAGCGCTTTGGATGCTGAATCCGAGTTTTGGACGGGAGACCCCACATCAATGTCAGTGGGGTCTCCCGTCTGAAGGTCTCCACAAACCTCTCCGTTTCGGAGTGTCCTGCACCAAAGACCCTCTGTTTGCTTTATCTAATACTTGTTTTGGTGCTATAACCGAATGCTCACTTGGGTTCAAATATTTTTCTGTCGTGCTATCCTACCGATATTTTAAAGTGATCTCACAACCGTATTCTCTACGTTTAGAGGAATGCTTTGCAGACATTTTGTTCTTTTCTGATATTGTTATGCACACGCTTGCGTATGTTTCCTTATTTCTGTTGAAATAAATAAGAAGAAACTATGCTTATGATGCATTTCGCTTTGAGAAAATTTGGCCACTGATCTGTGCGTTACTTTCAGCACGCATAAGTCGACAGTTGGAGCAATTGGGACGATCGACGAAAGGATCGTCGGAATCGAGGTGAACACCATCCTCCAGCAATTCGCCAAAACAACACACAATTCATGGTGTCACCATTGGCAAGCACACAACACGCACCGCCCACTCACACTTACGAACTACGGTATGCGCTTATTATGTGATACGCTATATTAGAACGATTGCATCACCTCGCAAACATCGAAAGTGATCCGTATTGGTACACACGTAGGTGTTTTTTCGAGGAGGCACTGATATGGAGTAATTGTATTTTAGAATCCTTTGATCAAATATTTTCTTTCTAGTCTGAATTTCTTGTTGAGGGTGGGGATTGGGGGTAGGGGAGGGGATAAAAAGCGAAGGTTGTCCGAAGGTATTACTTATAAATTTTGCGAAGGTATGGGAAGCGAAGGTATTGCTTATAAATTTTTTATTCACTTTGTTTCATCCGCACACGCAATGTTGTAAATTTGTTAGGGTTAGAAGTAGTGTTTTTTTGTGAGGTATCATGATAAATGCTCATCATAGAAAAGAATCATAGGTCTATCATCGTCATCTTTCTTTACGCTTAAATGTTTTTTGTGGATTTTTCAATTGTTTCATATGGATTGAGCCACTTAGAACAGCATTCAGCGCTCTTATGAAGGTTTTCAAATAGGTCACTTTTCGTAGAAAATCGGCGACCTCTGTTGAATGTATAGAATATTAGAATTTTTTAAAAGCTGAACTCGTCGCTAAGTAACAGCTTACCCACTGCCACCTTATTTCTCCTGCTCCCAACTGGAGGGTGATTATCACAAATTGTGGGTCATTTGGAGCTGAAGCGTCAATAAGTTATCAAAATAATATGAGAGGAGAGAAAATCTTTCTCCCAGAGACCTCCTCCCCCCTCTCCGCCTTCAAATCTTCAGCTGAGACCGTAATCAGCCTTGAACATTGATAAGGGATAAACCTCGTCTGTCATCAACAGCTAACCAATGTTTCATCATGTTCTAGGTTCTGTTCGAATCCAGCACCTGCAAATGGTGGTGCACCGTGTTTTGGCTCCGATTTCGAACTTTTACCTTGCGGCGATCCTTCACTTTGCTTAAAATGTGAGCTCTTCTCTCATCCTTTTAATAGCTTTTTTTGATTCGCTTTTATATTCTTCGATTACGTTCATAATTTTATTTTATCATTTTAAGTTGCTCATTTTCAATTCAATTGCATGAGGCATGGCAATTATCGCAATTTAAGTTTATTTTCTTCTTCACTTCCAGCATCCGCAATCTTCCATTTTATTAGAAATGACTACTCTCAATGAAATAAAATAGGCGAGGCATCATCGTCGAAATTATACAATGAAAGATCTATGTGTTTTTAGAACATTTCTGATTAGAAAGCTGTTCATCGTAATTGAAGTATTTTGAAACAAAAGGTCGGGATCAACACTCTGTAGGTTATTTAGTATGCATAATTGCGCATGCTTGATAGCACTTTTGCATGCTAGCATGGCACCAATTTCAGCGGTGAATGGTGGTTGGGCTGAATGGTCATCGTGGACCGATTGTTCGGCACCTTGTGGTTTCGCATTCCAATCACGGCATCGTTTATGCGATAAACCGAAACCGATTGCACGAGGCGAACCTTGTTATGGTCTAGCCTATATGACATCTATTTGCAGGACTGACTTTTGCAAAGGTTTCTTTACTATATTTTTCTGCGTTGCTATTTTTTATCAAACTTCCTAACATCAGCGCCTTGTTTTCGATTCGGGAAGGGGGAGCAAGAGGAAGGCAAAGAGATAATAAGCGCTGCTTATCTATCACTGGTTACTGCAAACGTTACAACAACTTGTTCATTTGCAGATGCATGCCTTTTTGAATCGATTGCATGTTTTATCACATTTTGTTCTGCTTTATCTATCACTTCGACCCACTTGGAAATATCACTTTGAATGTAGGCATATAGGGACACTTAATTGCTGTTTTAGATGACTCCAGCATTTTTTTTTTTAATTTATTATTTATTCCTGGAATGCATCACTCAGTATTATCTCTTTTTATTTGCACCTTATGTTTATAAATGTCATCGCATTCTTCGTCATCTAGTTCTCTATTCACACGTGTTTTTTTCGTTATATGAAGATTTTCGCTATATCCCTTTTCCCTTTTTCTAATTTTTTTGTGTTTTACATTGAGGACGTAGCGTCCCTAATAGTTCATTTATCGGGTCAATAGCAATTGCTCTTAAGCTATCATTACGCTTAGAATTGTTGACTTTGTGAGCAGTGATTCGTTTCAGCTTTTAAATAATAATATTTGTACATAAATTATATTTTTTATTATTTATAGAAAACTATTTCTTATTATTTATGGTATAGACGTAATTTTTTTCAATTAGAGGATAGCAATACATACGGAGTGGAAATAAAATAACATGAATTCCAGGAAACGGACGTGTACGTCTCCATCACCTTCGAATGGTGGTTATCCATGTTTCGGACGTTCATCAGAGGCTTCTGAATGCAAACCAGAAGGCATCGACTCAGATAGTAACTCCGTATGTTCGACAGCAATCGCAAATGCACGATTATTAGAAGCGGATGAGCTGAACGTACGATCTGTTAGGTAGAATTATTAATGATGTTCTTTAAAATGGGCAATTTCTCCTCTTTACTTTTCTCTAGGATTCATTGAAACTTTCAAAGCGATGAATCGTAAGTCAAAATTCCTTAGAAGAAACACAAATCGATGCTTAGAAGAGGCAGAGGTTTTAATGTCACTGTGAAAGTCAACGATGGAAATGACAGTCACACAATCAAAGACTACTCTAGCCAGTTGTTGTTTAGTTATTTTGAGATACGAGCAGCTGTATGGCACGTATTTATGCTCGTTTATGATTGTTTTGCCTGGAAATATGTTCCGATTAGCGTTGAGGATGTATCGAATCGATAAATTTATAGAAAAAAAAAGCTTTCAATTAGGCTTTCAGTATAATCTTTCCAAAAAAATTCTGTTCCCTGATTCTGCGCTATTAAAGCTTTTTTCAAAGCTCGGTACTTTTTTTTTCATTAGCCAATATCGTTTAATTTTTTCAACTTTAAAGATCTCCAATAATTACTCGTTTAACTGTACTATTTATTAGTCATTTTTGAGAAGTCGATTTGTTTATTTCAGTTAGATTATTTTGTGTGCTTAGCATTGTTACTTTTTATTTTTTGAAGCTCTTGATTGCAAATCCTTATTTTTTTGAGAGATATTTAGAATATTTGTAATTTGATTAATAATTTCAAATCTTTTAATTGAGTTAAACTGCAGTTTTATGAATTCGGCTGCAGTTTTATGAATATTTCTGCAGTTTTATGAAAAGACTGCTAAAGATTTCATAAAATCAAGTATCGTTGCTTCATTGGAAACGAAAAATTCTTCAGAGCTTCATCAATGCTCAACGAATGCGATATACTTGTGAAGTGATAACGATATGTATAATATTTTAAAATATCTACGCATAAGATTGTATTGTAGTGTTGCAGAGGTCTTTCTTTTGCTTTTAAAAAACACTCTTTCTGCCAATATGTTTTTTTAATCGATTGTCTTTCAATTTGTATGCAATAATATTGGTTGTTTTATAGTAGAGCGCAAAAAAAAGCGCCCATTGATAAACGTTATAGTTGTATATGCATTCAAACGGCTATAAACCGGAATTCAACATCTAAACTCGCTGAGTTTTCCGCAAAGTCTTCACCTTTCTTCAAATGTTATATGATCGTGACCGGAAAAAAAGGATCCAGTCAGCTGTGCTGCTGTTCGCTATACCATATCGCAGTTTCTATAGAAGATGCTATAACTATGTTTTCTATGCCGGTAGCATGTTTGCGCGAAAAGAAACAAAGTTTTACGAACAGAAAATCCCTTTTTAAAAACTCATTGGCGATCCTACTCTCACTGTTTTTTTTTAAATTTGTTACAGTAGTGCTGAATGGTTTTCTTGATGACAGAGGTGAAAACCATTGAGTTCTACAGGTATCATCCAACTTTTGCGTTATATTCCCCTTGCGTTATAGAGGTGAAAACTTTGTAAATCACCAGAGTTGCGTTATATATTATACTCCTCCGCTATCAAAAGGTATATCCCATTCGTGTTAAATAAACCTTACTGTCTCTGGAACAGACGCGTTTTCGTTTCTGAATTACTTTCAGGTAGACCTATGTGTCTACCTACCTGTTTAAACTAGCCTTATACATAGCGGTGAAATCTGACAAGCATATTTTTTTACGCCACAAGCTGAACTATTGTCGCCAAGCCTGTTCGCGGAGGATCTCCTAGACTTTTGTAATCGTTGTAGTTCGATATTCATAACTGTACAGAATTTCGCCTGAGCTTTGTGATGAGTCACTGGCGCTTTGCAATAAATCTAGTCCGTATAGTTTCACGATGGGATCCGTATGGTTTCGTAGGTGGATCAATGCAACCTTGAAGGATCTGTCGAGCTTTGTAGTGATCTCTATAACGATGCGTTTTTTGAGACAAAATCTTTTATGAATTGCACCTGATAAAGTTGAATAAATTGAGGAAAACCTCTCAATTTCAATGTTAAGGAGTAAAATTACACGAAGGGAACAGGAAGCTCTAGCTTTGTGAATCGCAGTTAACTATACTGGACGATGTATTCATCCGTATCGATATATTCGGCGACAGACGTTCTATGAAGCACAATGAGACCACCGCAATCGCATTTGACCCGATGATAGACCGCGTATCTACTGGACTCGTATAAACGATCGCGATTCGATTCTTGCATCGCAGCTGGAAAGCCCACTTCAGAAAGGTAAAGATTTTTGAGACTGCTAAGTTAAAAGCTCATATATTTATTTTCTTTCACAGTAACGGAATAATGACTGCTCCTCAGCAAATCCTTTAGTGGTTAGGACATACGAGTGCAAGGAAGTACGTCTTTCGTTTTTGTGCTCAATATTGCACAAATGTCTCATTGCAAGCATTATTGCATAGGACTTATCCACCTTCGGAAAATCGGCGTTCTTATTATTAATGGCTTCACCGTTAAGAATCTGTTGTCATATGATTTAATGATTTTTAGTTGCCATTTCTAGTTCCCATTTGCTTGGGAATGGGAAGAAATTAAGGGAAATGTTTATTCTTTGTCTATAAAATGAACTATATAGATTAAAAGACAGTCCGCATAGGCAAAATATTAGACGCAGTGATGAAGCTCGCGTGCCTTCAAAACTTTAATTTACCATAGTACACCACGATGCATCAATATTTGTCATCTAATGTCGCTGTGCACACGTGAAAGAATACCCGTGACTACAGTTTAACGGGAAAGTCGTCTAGCAAAAGCATAAAAACTCGGATTATGGGAAATACGGTTTTTTGCATCATATAGAGGTATAT
Organism: Baylisascaris procyonis; assembly: GCA_037389465.1. Classification (NCBI taxonomy): domain Eukaryota; kingdom Metazoa; phylum Nematoda; class Chromadorea; order Rhabditida; family Ascarididae; genus Baylisascaris; species Baylisascaris procyonis. Next base: position 840,754 of record JAZARR010000213.1, on the reverse strand, counting down.
TCCCAACCATCGAAACCATAGCGCATGTGACATACCGCCATGTGGATACCGTATAGCACTTATTGATTTAAATTTGCTTTGTTGCCATATTACTGTGCATGTTCTTTGTCTGACCAGAATAACATTGCCGTCAACCTAAATTAGCGTTTTTGCAGTTTGGATGCAATCGGTTTCCCTAATTCATAAGCCCCAAGGGCCTGTAGTGATGTTGAACATAGTTATATCTATGTTTGAGTGGGAAAGAAGAAAAGTGGTAATTCAGTAATTTCACCGAATGCGGTAATTATATGGGCACAAAAAAGCAGATTCGAAAGGGGTCTGATCAGTGGAATCGATGTTAAAATATTTGACCTTTCGAGGTCAGTCTGCAAGGTTTTATGCTCCTTGAGGGTGTTCTGCTCCTCGGGGCATTCTCACATTGATAGCATTTGTCTATACTCGATTGCGACCTATGTCATTCACACACTGTTTGTTGCGATGGTTGGGTGTTGCGTTTCTATTGTTTTTCTACTATTATAACATCTAGAATGCGGTGCTGCATCTTCATATATTCGGTAATCGGTATATTGAATAGGTTTTGAAGGTATTTTTATTTAATTTGTCAAATCTATACATTGTCCATAAATGTAATATAACGAGTGCTTTCTATTTCTTGACAACGATGTTTTCTATCTTTGCATTAATGGTGATCACTTATTTCTCTCTATTTGCACCATTTAGCTTCAGATATTTTACATTTCAATGCCAATTACCATTTTTTTAAATTTACCATATCTCCTATCTAATTGCTTGTCGTGTTTATTTCTAACTGCGATGTATATCGTAGATGAGGTATCATTAAGTACATTGTTGATTTACGGGCAATAAATTCAAATAGGCAGTACGACAAATCAATGTGTTCTACCTTCATTTATGGAGATCAATCGATGTTTATTTGTAGAATGAAGCTCTTTAAATATTCGATCATTACATAATGTTCTATCATGATTGACTGTTCGGATTCGTGCATAGCACGATAACATTGCAATCGTGCGTTGCACTAAGGGTGTATAGCCGCAATTATGGACGTCGCTCAAAAATTTTCAAATTCGTTTTTATTCGATTATTTTATGAAGCTTTCAATTGAATACTTTGGTTTAGATTTATGTAAATTTGCGGATGAAATGTATAAATTTTTAAGCGCAATCTTTGTTAGCATTTTAAATGCATATTCAAAATTTATGCATTCTATTGCAATATCTTCACCAATAACGCAATTGTTCATTTTTCATTTATTCTGCGCATCACATTTGCCCGATCGACCAGTGTGAATGCTTGAGAAAATTCACGTCATCTGAAATAACCGAAATTCAAAACCAATTCAAAATTTGCATATATCAGATATTTATGTTTGATATATGCAAATTTGTGATTATGAGGGTTGTTCTACGTTGCTTGATTGCGCGTTGGTTGACTTCGATTAATCGTGTGGGCGAGATGTGACCTTATGATCTACGAATTTTATCAATCATTCTGCTTTAAATCGCACTCTGTACGGTCACTGGCAATCGTTGATTAGATGCACAGTAGAGCAATATAATTGCCAGCCCTCAGGGGAACGTTATATGCATAACTGAGGGGATATGGTTACGTTCTTGCAATCAGAATCATTCATTGTGATGAATTTTACTTCATCCGCTCGGTTGCACCGAGCTTTCGTCCTCGAATATGCTGAGGTAGTGTATATGTCGCTCTTTTATTTAGACGTTATAGCTGGTTGTGGTATCAAATCTCTATAATATCAAATCTTAGTCACGTTTGTAGGTTGATGTTCCAATATTTCATAAGGATGAATAATAAATCAGTGATCATGTATAAGCGTTACTTACTTGTAGGTCGTTTATTGGTGGAAATGTTTTCCATTGCTAGACCTTTAGTAATTTTTTGATGCGCATTTTAATTATGTGATGGCAGTTCCTGGTTCCATGAACGAATGTCCTTTGAACAGTTCAAGTATAGAAATGGTTGTTTAAATTTAGGGAAGTTTTGTAGGAAATATTGTAACCATAGGGAATTATCTGTCTTCTTGGATTCTCTTAAAAACTTTAAATTAAATAACCTCTCTGAATTGTTTTATTGAATATTAAAATATTAATGCTTGAATAGAACTTAATTTCTATCTTCATGGAAACGACAGATTTATGAAGTTCAATGAGTCATTAGTGTCGTTTAGTTTAGTGATGAATGGCACATATACTTAAACGATGTGCACTGAAGTAGTAAATTTGAAGTAACTAAGCAGCGAAAATTATTCGCACCTCTCTTTCGAGTAGCTTTATTTGAACACTACAAAAAGACATCACCGAACACTCCTATTCTAGCAAAATCGATTTTAATGTCAGTCTTACATTTCATTGGCTTCATCTGTACTCTTGCCTCTAGCTCCACTATATTTGATATTAGAGAATACCATTGGTTCTCCGCTGTGAGCTATTGTAGGTTTCCAATCAAAAGAATTCAACGTTCTATATAGGTCTTGCCAATGTAGATTGCTGATCAACACCACTCTCCTCTCAGTGGTTTATTTGAAAGAGCTTATTTAATGATTCTAAAAGATAACAATGTTGTTAGAGCGATGCGTCTTTCAGATCGTATAAAATGATCTCTATGCGCAAGCAAAAAAAAAAGAATATTTTGTCGTCATTATTCACCATCTCTGAGTATTGATAAATACCTTTATGCAATCATAGGTATGTGTATAGGTGCTTGTATATCTGTGTGTCTGTACGTATCTATAGTTGTGGTCCAATCATTTGCCTACTCATTTGATTTTCAACTAGTTGGATCATCGGGTCATTTGTTGCTCAGTCGGCCACCTACAATAATGAGTTTGTGTTTCAATAAACCACATTTCGATGATGAAACCCTGGTGCATATGGCATACCGTCACGTGAATACCATACCATACTTATTGATGAAATTTGCTTTGTTCCTCTATTACTGTACATATTCTTCGTCCGATCAGAATAACATTGCCGTCAGTCTAAATCAATATTTTTGCAGTTTGGATGCAGTCGGTTTCCCTAATTCATGAGCCCCAATAGCCTGTAGTGATGTTGAACATAGTTATATCTGTGTTTCAGTGGGAAAGGAGAAAAGAGGTGGGGGGAAGGGGAAGGGGGAAAGAAGAGTAAGACGACGCAGCGCGGTATAACTGTTTAATTTTGTTCGTTTATTGGCATAGTGATCCCGTTATCCATTCGTGTTCAACTCCCTCGTTGCGTTGAATTGCACTGCCCACTACCATCTGATCATTTGATCATCTTTTGTGATGCAAGAGAGGAGAAACGATAGTTCAAGCTGAAGTTTTCATGGCTCGAGCTCAGGTTGGAGTCCAGAGAGAATATGAATAGACAACTACTGAATGTGGATTTCACAGATGGTTGCTTCATCTGTGTAACCTTCAATGAATGCGGTAATTATTTGGGCACAAAAAAGCAGATTCGAAAGGGGTCTGATCAGTGGAATCGATGCTAAACATTTGACCTTTCGAGGTCAGTCTGCAAGGTTTTACACTCCTTGAGGGTGTTCTGCTCCTCGGGGCATTCTCACACTGATAGCATTCGTCTACACTCGAGTGCGACCTATGTCATTCACACACTGTTTGTTGTGATGGTTGGATGTTGCGTTTCTCTTGTCTTTCTACTATTATAACATCTAGAATGCGGTGCTGCATCTTCATATATTCGGTAATCAGTATATTCAATAGGTTTTGAAGGTGTTTTTATTTAATTTGTCAAATCTGTACACTGTTCTTCTGTGGAGTTCCATAAATGTAATATAACGAGTGCTTTCTATTTCTTGACAACTATGTTTTCTATCTTTGCATTAATATCTTTTCTATCGCTGCATCCAAAAATTTGACATCTCTTCACGAATATATTTTTAATCAGTGGCAATTGAACGTTAAATAGCTCAAAGAATGCTTTCTATCGGTTTTGTTTCGAATAACATTTCTCTCGTTTTTAACAAACGAAACATACTTCGATGTGTTTAATTTGGAATATATTTACTGTCTGAGTTCTTGTCACGACACCATAGAACCCCGACTCTAGGCCCTCTCTGTGGAGTTTAAAACCTCCCTCAGTTGTCTGCCGTCTTGAAGGTCGGAGCTAGGGAACGAAGCACATAAGTCTTTGAATATAACGAAGAGTACTGAGAGGGACTGAAGGCTGCGAAGGTCAAGTGTATCGCATGTGCTTCGACAGAAGTACACATTGCATACTTGCATTGCTAGATATATTCATTAAATATATATTCGTCTATCTGTATAAATGTTTGCTCACAAACAGTTTTTTTCATGCTGCATTTCGCTACGTCTTGTCTGTAGTGTAAGATTTTGTTGGATCGGCAAATCACTTCGTGTTTTTTGTAATTCCCTGATTGTGCTTATCGATGATAGTTTAAAATTGAATGAGTTCAAATTGATATCCAATCTCTCCTTTTTCATAGTCGTTGATCGAATCTCAAATTGCTTTGATCGATGTTTAGAAAACGATAATGCAAGTTTGTTTTAATTATTAATTGCATTAATAGAGCGAGGGGTGCGTATAAACTGAAGCCTTTAGCTATCTTGAAGGGGGAATGTTTTCGACCGCTTCCTCATATAGTTTATTCACTACAACTTTCATGCATAATTTCCAGCAAAGAACTGCACCTATTTTGAGGTCTTGTCGAGCTAATAGCAGCTAGTGAGGTTTGCATCGTTGATCAAACGGGGAACTCAGAAAGCTTGTTGCATTGCATATAAGTAGATATTTGAATGGACATAACAGATGAAAACAGGAAACTTGGCGCTTAAATTGTAAATGAAGAAAGCATTAGGATAACTTTCGACGGCTTTTAGTAGTGCCCTTTTAAGGAGTCCAATTTTGGTCGCTGCAAACTAGCGATGCGCTGTTTAGAGGCATCTTCAAGTTGAGTGCTGTCACATCTTACGAGGCAGGTTCGCAAACATTAGCACCTTTTCGCCATTTTTCTGCATTATTTCATTGGCGTCGCGGTGCATTCCTTCTTACACTCGTTCTTTGAAACATGTCTGCTTAGGATATTACCAGCCGACTGTCGCATAAACATCGCTATCGTCTAATAATCTCTACCATATTTTCAATTGTGCTATTCTTGCCAATGAAGGCTGGTAGCAGTGTGAATAGCGGTGAGGGGAGGGGTGGTATTGCATAAGAGGAATTGCAGTGTTAGTAGCGCAAAGACGTGGTTCAAAATATGAATTTGCTGCTTGCTATAGACGTATGTATAGAGAGAAGGGAGTGACAAATCCTATCACGTCCTCCTCACACCATTATATTTGTTTAGTTGCAGCTACACAATGAACATTGTGCAAAATTTTTTGTTTTTTCTGTCGAATATTTGAAGGTGACTAAAAACTTCAAAAGTTCTATGCTAAATACTGGAATCTGTTTTTCCTTTTCTCCCATGACTTTCATTCCCATGATATGGCTGGTTTACGAAGTTGCCCGCAAGTTCAAAGTTCCTTTTAAAATGTTTCTTTTCTCTTGCGTCTATCGATCACATATTCTGACTATTGCTGCTATTTTCGCTTCTAAGGTACACATCGATCAGTTACGATACTACTCACATAGAGTACTTCCTGAAGCGCTTTGGATGCTGAATCCGAGTTTTGGACGGGAGACCCCACATCAATGTCAGTGGGGTCTCCCGTCTGAAGGTCTCCACAAACCTCTCCGTTTCGGAGTGTCCTGCACCAAAGACCCTCTGTTTGCTTTATCTAATACTTGTTTTGGTGCTATAACCGAATGCTCACTTGGGTTCAAATATTTTTCTGTCGTGCTATCCTACCGATATTTTAAAGTGATCTCACAACCGTATTCTCTACGTTTAGAGGAATGCTTTGCAGACATTTTGTTCTTTTCTGATATTGTTATGCACACGCTTGCGTATGTTTCCTTATTTCTGTTGAAATAAATAAGAAGAAACTATGCTTATGATGCATTTCGCTTTGAGAAAATTTGGCCACTGATCTGTGCGTTACTTTCAGCACGCATAAGTCGACAGTTGGAGCAATTGGGACGATCGACGAAAGGATCGTCGGAATCGAGGTGAACACCATCCTCCAGCAATTCGCCAAAACAACACACAATTCATGGTGTCACCATTGGCAAGCACACAACACGCACCGCCCACTCACACTTACGAACTACGGTATGCGCTTATTATGTGATACGCTATATTAGAACGATTGCATCACCTCGCAAACATCGAAAGTGATCCGTATTGGTACACACGTAGGTGTTTTTTCGAGGAGGCACTGATATGGAGTAATTGTATTTTAGAATCCTTTGATCAAATATTTTCTTTCTAGTCTGAATTTCTTGTTGAGGGTGGGGATTGGGGGTAGGGGAGGGGATAAAAAGCGAAGGTTGTCCGAAGGTATTACTTATAAATTTTGCGAAGGTATGGGAAGCGAAGGTATTGCTTATAAATTTTTTATTCACTTTGTTTCATCCGCACACGCAATGTTGTAAATTTGTTAGGGTTAGAAGTAGTGTTTTTTTGTGAGGTATCATGATAAATGCTCATCATAGAAAAGAATCATAGGTCTATCATCGTCATCTTTCTTTACGCTTAAATGTTTTTTGTGGATTTTTCAATTGTTTCATATGGATTGAGCCACTTAGAACAGCATTCAGCGCTCTTATGAAGGTTTTCAAATAGGTCACTTTTCGTAGAAAATCGGCGACCTCTGTTGAATGTATAGAATATTAGAATTTTTTAAAAGCTGAACTCGTCGCTAAGTAACAGCTTACCCACTGCCACCTTATTTCTCCTGCTCCCAACTGGAGGGTGATTATCACAAATTGTGGGTCATTTGGAGCTGAAGCGTCAATAAGTTATCAAAATAATATGAGAGGAGAGAAAATCTTTCTCCCAGAGACCTCCTCCCCCCTCTCCGCCTTCAAATCTTCAGCTGAGACCGTAATCAGCCTTGAACATTGATAAGGGATAAACCTCGTCTGTCATCAACAGCTAACCAATGTTTCATCATGTTCTAGGTTCTGTTCGAATCCAGCACCTGCAAATGGTGGTGCACCGTGTTTTGGCTCCGATTTCGAACTTTTACCTTGCGGCGATCCTTCACTTTGCTTAAAATGTGAGCTCTTCTCTCATCCTTTTAATAGCTTTTTTTGATTCGCTTTTATATTCTTCGATTACGTTCATAATTTTATTTTATCATTTTAAGTTGCTCATTTTCAATTCAATTGCATGAGGCATGGCAATTATCGCAATTTAAGTTTATTTTCTTCTTCACTTCCAGCATCCGCAATCTTCCATTTTATTAGAAATGACTACTCTCAATGAAATAAAATAGGCGAGGCATCATCGTCGAAATTATACAATGAAAGATCTATGTGTTTTTAGAACATTTCTGATTAGAAAGCTGTTCATCGTAATTGAAGTATTTTGAAACAAAAGGTCGGGATCAACACTCTGTAGGTTATTTAGTATGCATAATTGCGCATGCTTGATAGCACTTTTGCATGCTAGCATGGCACCAATTTCAGCGGTGAATGGTGGTTGGGCTGAATGGTCATCGTGGACCGATTGTTCGGCACCTTGTGGTTTCGCATTCCAATCACGGCATCGTTTATGCGATAAACCGAAACCGATTGCACGAGGCGAACCTTGTTATGGTCTAGCCTATATGACATCTATTTGCAGGACTGACTTTTGCAAAGGTTTCTTTACTATATTTTTCTGCGTTGCTATTTTTTATCAAACTTCCTAACATCAGCGCCTTGTTTTCGATTCGGGAAGGGGGAGCAAGAGGAAGGCAAAGAGATAATAAGCGCTGCTTATCTATCACTGGTTACTGCAAACGTTACAACAACTTGTTCATTTGCAGATGCATGCCTTTTTGAATCGATTGCATGTTTTATCACATTTTGTTCTGCTTTATCTATCACTTCGACCCACTTGGAAATATCACTTTGAATGTAGGCATATAGGGACACTTAATTGCTGTTTTAGATGACTCCAGCATTTTTTTTTAATTTATTATTTATTCCTGGAATGCATCACTCAGTATTATCTCTTTTTATTTGCACCTTATGTTTATAAATGTCATCGCATTCTTCGTCATCTAGTTCTCTATTCACACGTGTTTTTTTCGTTATATGAAGATTTTCGCTATATCCCTTTTCCCTTTTTCTAATTTTTTTGTGTTTTACATTGAGGACGTAGCGTCCCTAATAGTTCATTTATCGGGTCAATAGCAATTGCTCTTAAGCTATCATTACGCTTAGAATTGTTGACTTTGTGAGCAGTGATTCGTTTCAGCTTTTAAATAATAATATTTGTACATAAATTATATTTTTTATTATTTATAGAAAACTATTTCTTATTATTTATGGTATAGACGTAATTTTTTTCAATTAGAGGATAGCAATACATACGGAGTGGAAATAAAATAACATGAATTCCAGGAAACGGACGTGTACGTCTCCATCACCTTCGAATGGTGGTTATCCATGTTTCGGACGTTCATCAGAGGCTTCTGAATGCAAACCAGAAGGCATCGACTCAGATAGTAACTCCGTATGTTCGACAGCAATCGCAAATGCACGATTATTAGAAGCGGATGAGCTGAACGTACGATCTGTTAGGTAGAATTATTAATGATGTTCTTTAAAATGGGCAATTTCTCCTCTTTACTTTTCTCTAGGATTCATTGAAACTTTCAAAGCGATGAATCGTAAGTCAAAATTCCTTAGAAGAAACACAAATCGATGCTTAGAAGAGGCAGAGGTTTTAATGTCACTGTGAAAGTCAACGATGGAAATGACAGTCACACAATCAAAGACTACTCTAGCCAGTTGTTGTTTAGTTATTTTGAGATACGAGCAGCTGTATGGCACGTATTTATGCTCGTTTATGATTGTTTTGCCTGGAAATATGTTCCGATTAGCGTTGAGGATGTATCGAATCGATAAATTTATAGAAAAAAAAGCTTTCAATTAGGCTTTCAGTATAATCTTTCCAAAAAAATTCTGTTCCCTGATTCTGCGCTATTAAAGCTTTTTTCAAAGCTCGGTACTTTTTTTTTCATTAGCCAATATCGTTTAATTTTTTCAACTTTAAAGATCTCCAATAATTACTCGTTTAACTGTACTATTTATTAGTCATTTTTGAGAAGTCGATTTGTTTATTTCAGTTAGATTATTTTGTGTGCTTAGCATTGTTACTTTTTATTTGTTGAAGCTCTTGATTGCAAATCCTTATTTTTTTGAGAGATATTTAGAATATTTGTAATTTGATTAATAATTTCAAATCTTTTAATTGAGTTAAACTGCAGTTTTATGAATTCGGCTGCAGTTTTATGAATATTTCTGCAGTTTTATGAAAAGACTGCTAAAGATTTCATAAAATCAAGTATCGTTGCTTCATTGGAAACGAAAAATTCTTCAGAGCTTCATCAATGCTCAACGAATGCGATATACTTGTGAAGTGATAACGATATGTATAATATTTTAAAATATCTACGCATAAGATTGTATTGTAGTGTTGCAGAGGTCTTTCTTTTGCTTTTAAAAAACACTCTTTCTGCCAATATGTTTTTTTAATCGATTGTCTTTCAATTTGTATGCAATAATATTGGTTGTTTTATAGTAGAGCGCAAAAAAAAGCGCCCATTGATAAACGTTATAGTTGTATATGCATTCAAACGGCTATAAACCGGAATTCAACATCTAAACTCGCTGAGTTTTCCGCAAAGTCTTCACCTTTCTTCAAATGTTATATGATCGTGACCGGAAAAAAAGGATCCAGTCAGCTGTGCTGCTGTTCGCTATACCATATCGCAGTTTCTATAGAAGATGCTATAACTATGTTTTCTATGCCGGTAGCATGTTTGCGCGAAAAGAAACAAAGTTTTACGAACAGAAAATCCCTTTTTAAAAACTCATTGGCGATCCTACTCTCACTGTTTTTTTTTAAAATTTGTTACAGTAGTGCTGAATGGTTTTCTTGATGACAGAGGTGAAAACCATTGAGTTCTACAGGTATCATCCAACTTTTGCGTTATATTCCCCTTGCGTTATAGAGGTGAAAACTTTGTAAATCACCAGAGTTGCGTTATATATTATACTCCTCCGCTATCAAAAGGTATATCCCATTCGTGTTAAATAAACCTTACTGTCTCTGGAACAGACGCGTTTTCGTTTCTGAATTACTTTCAGGTAGACCTATGTGTCTACCTACCTGTTTAAACTAGCCTTATACATAGCGGTGAAATCTGACAAGCATATTTTTTTACGCCACAAGCTGAACTATTGTCGCCAAGCCTGTTCGCGGAGGATCTCCTAGACTTTTGTAATCGTTGTAGTTCGATATTCATAACTGTACAGAATTTCGCCTGAGCTTTGTGATGAGTCACTGGCGCTTTGCAATAAATCTAGTCCGTATAGTTTCACGATGGGATCCGTATGGTTTCGTAGGTGGATCAATGCAACCTTGAAGGATCTGTCGAGCTTTGTAGTGATCTCTATAACGATGCGTTTTTTGAGACAAAATCTTTTATGAATTGCACCTGATAAAGTTGAATAAATTGAGGAAAACCTCTCAATTTCAATGTTAAGGAGTAAAATTACACGAAGGGAACAGGAAGCTCTAGCTTTGTGAATCGCAGTTAACTATACTGGACGATGTATTCATCCGTATCGATATATTCGGCGACAGACGTTCTATGAAGCACAATGAGACCACCGCAATCGCATTTGACCCGATGATAGACCGCGTATCTACTGGACTCGTATAAACGATCGCGATTCGATTCTTGCATCGCAGCTGGAAAGCCCACTTCAGAAAGGTAAAGATTTTTGAGACTGCTAAGTTAAAAGCTCATATATTTATTTTCTTTCACAGTAACGGAATAATGACTGCTCCTCAGCAAATCCTTTAGTGGTTAGGACATACGAGTGCAAGGAAGTACGTCTTTCGTTTTTGTGCTCAATATTGCACAAATGTCTCATTGCAAGCATTATTGCATAGGACTTATCCACCTTCGGAAAATCGGCGTTCTTATTATTAATGGCTTCACCGTTAAGAATCTGTTGTCATATGATTTAATGATTTTTAGTTGCCATTTCTAGTTCCCATTTGCTTGGGAATGGGAAGAAATTAAGGGAAATGTTTATTCTTTGTCTATAAAATGAACTATATAGATTAAAAGACAGTCCGCATAGGCAAAATATTAGACGCAGTGATGAAGCTCGCGTGCCTTCAAAACTTTAATTTACCATAGTACACCACGATGCATCAATATTTGTCATCTAATGTCGCTGTGCACACGTGAAAGAATACCCGTGACTACAGTTTAACGGGAAAGTCGTCTAGCAAAAGCATAAAAACTCGGATTATGGGAAATACGGTTTTTTGCATCATATAGAGGTATATTCCCAACCATCGAAACCATAGCGCATGTGACATACCGCCATGTGGATACCGTATAGCACTTATTGATTTAAATTTGCTTTGTTGCCATATTACTGTGCATGTTCTTTGTCTGACCAGAATAACATTGCCGTCAACCTAAATTAGCGTTTTTGCAGTTTGGATGCAATCGGTTTCCCTAATTCATAAGCCCCAAGGGCCTGTAGTGATGTTGAACATAGTTATATCTATGTTTGAGTGGGAAAGAAGAAAAGTGGTAATTCAGTAATTTCACCGAATGCGGTAATTATATGGGCACAAAAAAGCAGATTCGAAAGGGGTCTGATCAGTGGAATCGATGTTAAAATATTTGACCTTTCGAGGTCAGTCTGCAAGGTTTTATGCTCCTTGAGGGTGTTCTGCTCCTCGGGGCATTCTCACATTGATAGCATTTGTCTATACTCGATTGCGACCTATGTCATTCACACACTGTTTGTTGCGATGGTTGGGTGTTGCGTTTCTATTGTTTTTCTACTATTATAACATCTAGAATGCGGTGCTGCATCTTCATATATTCGGTAATCGGTATATTGAATAGGTTTTGAAGGTATTTTTATTTAATTTGTCAAATCTATACATTGTCCATAAATGTAATATAACGAGTGCTTTCTATTTCTTGACAACGATGTTTTCTATCTTTGCATTAATGGTGATCACTTATTTCACTCTATTTGCACCATTTAGCTTCAGATATTTTACATTTCAATGCCAGTTACCATTTTTTTAAATTTGCCGTATCTCCTATCTAATTGCTTGTCGTGTTTATTTCTAACTGTGATGTATATCGTAGATGAGGTATCATTAAGTACGTTGTTGATTTACGGGCAATAAATTCAAATAGGCAGTACGACAAATCAATGTGTTCTACCTTCATTTATGGAGATCAATCGATGTTTATTTGTAGAATGAAGCTCTTTAAATATTCGATCATTACATAATGTTCTATCATGATTGAGTGTTCGGATTCGTGCGTAGCACGATAACATTGCAATCGTGCGTTGCACTAAGGGTGTATAGCCGCAATTATGGACGTCGCTCAAAAATTTTCAAATTCGTTTTTATTCGATTATTTTATGAAGCTTTCAATTGAATACTTTGGTTTAGATTTATGTAAATTTGCGGATGAAATGTATAAATTTTTAAGCGCAATCTTTATTAGCATTTTAAATGCATATTCAAAATTTATGCATTCTATTGCAATATCTTCACCAATAACGCAGTGAGTTGTGTTATAGGATTCGCATGAATTTCACAGAATCATTGCGTTATTCATTCATCTCTACTTATTCACCCATTTCAAATGTTTATTGGTCATAGACTTGCTGTTATCATTTGTGATGATAAACTGCTACGTTATGTGGGTTGATGGGGGGAAGGGGGCGGAGGGGCAGTGGGAGGAGTGGGAGACTCTATAAAAGGGGAATCAAAAACTCTAAATTTTCAGTGCTTGCAAGCACCTTCCTTTTATTTTGCGATTTGTAGAGGTATTTCTTTTAAGTTCTCAGAGCTCCTTATCTCTGAAGAGCTGCAACCGGCGTTGTGCTAATCGGCAATCATCGTCGATATTTCATTATAGATTAGAACGCGGGGAGCTATTATCTTTCTCTGATATTTTATCCGATTCTTTTGATCCTCATCCACCTCTATTGCCTTGTAATCCCTCATACATCCTTCTCCTCTTTCTTTCTCTTCCCATCCACCATTTTAACGAACACCTCGTCCTCCCCCCTCCCCCAACTATTGTCACCACCGTAGGTGTGCCGTGTTTTTATGATAGATTGTGACAGAAAATTCACTAAAGAATGTGTTTACCATTCAAGAGAAGAAGCATGGTGCTTTATTATTCTTCGCGGAACCTCATTTTTGCATGTCGGAGATTTGTACCCTTTTTGTTTTCGTGAAAGCTGAACAATTTGATTATTAGAAAGGGGTGAGTTCTGCATTCTGAGTAGGGAGAGCGTTTTCGTTCAGTTTTAATCCCTTTTTTTTACAAGGAATAAAGAGAGAAGAGAAGGCTGTCGTAAAGTTATATGTGAGCAGTTTTCTGTAATAGGAAATGTTTTGTAATTCCTCAAACGCACTCCAGTAGGCTATAAATAGCATATAGCTCTCACTTTGAAGGACATCAGCTACCGAGATTGCAAGTTGAAGCAATAAAATTGCAAGTCGACTGTCAGCGTTGATCTGAGGATACTGTGAAATGTATATATTAACAAGAGTTTCTTGTAGGTAAGAGTTCTTTGCGAACATGAAATCCAGATGCAAAGAAGGCGCATCTGGATTTGTTATCTACAAAACTGTATGTTGGAGGAGTGCCGGACGAATCCACAATGAGGACTTATTCAAATATTTCCCCGAGAAAGTTCGAGAAATATCGCCACATGCCTGGGTATATTTTTAGATTGTTTTATTTGCTATCTTAAACTATTCAACTTTTTTAAATCAAATTGAGTGCGTAAAGTTCAAAGGTCAGTTTCCACATTTCTGTAAAAATTGGAAGACGGAGCATGCAATGCGAGGGTATATATGAAAATACTGATGGTGATGAGAGGAGCCAATTGTAGACGTTGTTTTTACTTGCGAACATAGTTTTGATTGTGATTCACCATCGTGAGCGGTTAAAATGAAGGTGGCTGATTTCTCATTGTTTTGATTTTTTATTTAACACTTGTGGAATTTATTTAGAATTTACTTAGAACTTGGAACTTCAAGGCGTGGTGTTGGGAGCAAAATAATTCGGCGGCCGGTCAGCTAGTGAGATCCATAATATTGTTAGGGCTCAACAAGCGATGATTGTCAGTGAGAGATGTAGGATATCACGTTATGTCACTCTGCCTCGCCCATTTCCCCCACCTATAACATTCGAACAAAATTTTCCAGCATTGTTACGACAAAATTTTATTGAGAGATTTTAGGCGGATACCTGTAATGGGCTGTTAATTCGAACAATGCCTGAGATGAAATTAAGGAATTAAACATATCTGGGAACAGCTTTCTTCGAAGACTTCGGTCTTTTTTCAAGCTTCACAGGTGTGATTGCGCAAGTGCCGAATTTTCGAAAAATGTTGGCAACAATGCAGAATTTTTCAGCGGTTTTCTGTAAACACGTCCAGAATATCAAAATTACGGGATATTAATTATAGATGGACCGTGTCATCATTCCAACTCCACGTCGAGGTTTTGCGTTTATAACGTTCAACGATGCAAAGGTCACAAAGGATTTCATCGAGATGCAAAATGTGGTGATCACTGCGATTCAATGGTTCCATCCAGTGATTTCCAAGAAGTCGATGAATGAATGTGGTGAGGAATTGTTCTCGAAACTCATCGAACATCGTTGTGATATAGTGTGCTCATCGATGAAAGAAAATTGAGTTTCTTTATTTGTTGATTGTTATGATGCATCTTGAAATCTCATTATGAATGTTTTCTTTTATGCTAGAAATCGGGAATTTACGGATCAATTTTTCTTCAATGAAGGTGTGAAATTAGCAGAAAGAAGTCTCTGGAGGTTTATTATTACTGCCAAGGAGTTTCGATGAAATGGTTTAGAAATCTCAGAAAAAATCAAAAACAGGAGAGAGGGACGGAGATGTTGTTATCCATCGCTAACTGCACGTTTGCAAGGGAAGTGATGAAAGGTTGTGCAATTATATGCAAATGAGATTTCATTGTTATGCAGTGATATGCAAATGAAGTTCCATTGTTATGCAATGATATGGAAATAATGGAGGATATATTTTGTTGAATTGTGGAAAGTGTGGCATTCGTTGAGAATATTGTGATATGAGGACTGTCTCATATATCATATGATCCATATTGCTCACAAAATGAATGCCATAGACAATTCATTTGAGCCTTTTAGATCGAAGTTGAAAATTGATAGTATTTTGCGATAAGGAAAGATCACAACATTAGAAAAAAAGTGACAACTTTTGGTCGTTTTCTTCGGCGCCTAGATTTTAACGACATAGAACAAATATATTTGTATGTGTGTGTGAAATGCATTTGCAAGTCGTATAACTGCCTTTAAGGCATAGTATTTGATGTGGATTTATTGTAATCGTAATGATCTGCAGCAATCATTGTACTATAAGAACAGCAACATCTCGTGAGGGTATTAACCCATTGCCATTGTTATTGTGTAGTGTCGTGATGGATGGTCGATTTGCCTCAACCTCCTTTTTACTTGTTCGCATTATTTTTCTGTGTATTCTTTGTGATAGTTTGCATCGGTATAATGGTACCTCTCTAATTGCCAAAGCATCTAATAAATGTTATAGTGATTCCTTCATTGCACATTTTTGAAATTTTGCGTCGTTATTTTTGAATACGTTTCAAATTTGATTACAAGTTGAGCATTGATTGATAAATTTTTTAGATGAGGTCTCCTTTGCCTTTAATGGATTAGATGAAAGGTGATATATTCAACATACCGTGTTTGTTAGAATAGAGACCCTCCACTGTAGGCTTTCAAATGAAAAGTTGTGGAAGTTAGGGATTCGCTTCCCGATATGTGCCATGAGTCACTCTCCTCTTTATTAGCTGTATAATTGGAAGTCTCTCATGTACTTCATGGGAACGACGGATCTTATTCAATGAGTCATAAGTGTCGTTTATTTTGGCGATGAATGGCACATATACTTAAACGATGTGCAGTGAACTAGTAAATTTGAAGTAACTAAGCAGCCAAAATTAGCTGCACCTCACTTTCGAGTAGCTTTATTCGAACACTACAAAAGACATCACCGAACATTTCTTTTCTAGCAGTGTTTTTTAACTTCAATCTTACATTTCGTTGGCTTCGTCTCTACTCTTGCTTCTAGTTCTACTATATTTCGCAATAAGGATGAATTTAGGAATTATTGTGATGTCGTTCTTTATAATTTCATGTCATATTTATCTGCATATCAAAAGTAAGAGTAGTATCAGAGCATAGGCTGTAACCGATCGGTTGGATCATGCTGATTCTCTTGCTTCTATTTCTACTATATTTGATATTAGAGAATACCACCGGTTCTCCGCTGTGAGCTATTATAGGCTTGCAATGAAAAGAATTTCCCTTTCTATATAGGTATTGACAGTGCAGATTGCTTGCTGATCAACACCACTCCCCTCTCAGTGGTTTATTTTAAAGAGCTTATTTAATGATTGTGAAAGATAATAATATTGTTAGAGAATGCTTTGGCTTTAAATTTGTTGTTGTGAGCGCAATTAAACATTATTCCATGCAATGTTTTTTCACAGCTTCCACTAATTTTTTACTTTATTATGAAATTATGAAATTGATAGAAGTGATCTCGTCAGTACAGCCATTTCCTTATAGAGAGAGAGCTGTTAAATCTGATGACTTGCACCCCTTGGAATACTCTATTAGAAGGAATACTCTTTCTTCTTGTAAACGTATGTAATAGGAAATATGAGCACACTAAAAGATTTTCTAATTGACAGTGGGATTGGTCCATTCACAAATTGGCAAATGCGTTGAGCATAATAAAATGAATAGATTTACATCTGCATATATTATAGAAATCGCCAATGTACTGCTCAAATTTCTTTGTTCATTTTTGAATGCATTACTGCCTAGGTGGGCGCTGCACATTCACAAGTGATTTGCGTTATAACTGTGAGGACAATGCGGATGCATTTGGATGCATTTAGGATCACAACCAGTCGGTTGGATCGTTGATGATTAGCGATGCATCTTCCAGGTCGTATAAAATGATCTCTATACATAAGCAAAAAAAGGAATATTTTGTCGTCATTATTCACCATCTCTGAGTATTGATAAATACCTTTATGCAATCATAGGTATGTGTATAGGTGCTTGTATATCTGTGTGTCTTTACGTATCTATAACTGTAGTCCAATCGTTTGCCTACTCATTTGATTTTTAAGTAGTCGGATCATGGGGTCATTTGTTGCTCAGTTGCTCAGTCGGCCGGCTACAATAACCGAGTTGTATGCGCATCGGTAAATGCGGACCACTTAACTGGCAATAAGGTAAATAGCAGTCGACAGGTAGATAGGAGCACGTGTACACGTTCTTTTTTTGTTTATTTGCTTCGAATCTTCGTTATCGTTAATGAGCTTTACACGTGACATAGTGGCTAATAGATTTGAAGATGTCTTCAATCACCCACGTTGGATCTTGCTTAGCCTTAATCGTTTTCGATAGGCGGCTATCTGTTGTGAAGAAGCATTTCTACACGAATAGGAGGGCAGTTCCTCGCTTGCTTAGCTTCTTTTATGAAGTGAATGCTCTAAACCCAGCTGCTTTTCAACACTTCATTAAGCTCACCTGTTGTAGGCCATTTCCACCTGCTCCTTATCGATGATTTTCACTCTTCTATGGTCGACTTTTGACAGATGACTTGATAGTTGAATGGACGATGGATTCCACTACTTGGCCATTGTCGTAACAACATTCTGCCCAAGTTATGCGACAAATGGGTTGTTCTCATTCGGAAGTAGGTTCGTTCATTGCCCCTTTTTTGATGTATCTCTGACAACCCAAGAAGTAGTGATAGGGCGACCTTAATACTGCTCTAAGCAGATTTATTTTGGGATTGCATTTGAGGATGTTAGATGCAACCAATTCTTGTTCTGTATGTGTCCGCGTCTTATTTCAATATAATACTAATTTTTTTGAACGATTGTTGCATGCTGTTGGCATTGGTGATAAGCGAAACGATGTGTTGCTTCACACAGATGCTTGCTTCATCTGTGTAACCTTCAATGAATGCGGTAATTGTTTGTACACAAAAAAAGCAGATTCGAAAGGGGTCTGATCAGTGGAATCGATGTTAAAACATTTGACCTTTCGAGGTCAGTCTGCAAGGTTTTATACTCCTTGAGGGTGTTCTGCTCCTCGGGGCATTCTTACACAGATAGCATTCGTCTATACTCGACTGCGACCTATGTCATTCACACACTGTTTGTTGCGATGGTTGGATGTTGCGTTTCTATTGTCTTTCTACTATTAAAACATCTAGAATGCGGTGCTGCATCTTCATATATTCGGTAATCGGTATATTCAATAAGTTTTGAAGGTGTTTTTATTTAATTTGTCAAATCTATACATTGTCCATCAATGTAATATAACGAGTGCTTTCTATTTCTTGACAACTATGTTTTCTATCTTTGCATTAATATCTTTTCTATCGCTGCATCCAAAAATTTGACATCTCTTCACGAATATATTTTTAATCAGTGGCAATTGAACGTTAAATAGCTCAAAGAATGCTTTCTATCGGTTTTGTTTCGAATAACATTTCTCTCGTTTTTAACAAACGAAACATACTTCGATGTGTTTAATTGTCCGCTAAACAAACAAACGGAACAGTTTTTTTTGAAACACTACTAAACTCCGAGCTCTGGCTTTCTGTCCACAGTTTAAATCCTCTCTCAATTGTCTGCCATCATAAAGCAGTGGCTGCGATTGGAATTAGGGAAGGGATTACAACTCTAGATGTAGCCAAGAGGGGTTGAAGGCTGCGAAGGCAGTTAACTATATTATCTGTGCTTTAACAGAAGCGCATATAGCATACGTCTATTGCTGCCTATATTCTTCAAACATACCACAAGTTCGGGACATTATCGGCGAAGTTTTCAATTGAACGTCGTCTCGCTTTATCGGAATCCATAATCTTCTCGGAGTTTATGTCGAATAATTCATCAGTTTCAGGGAAACGCATTTCCTGTTGCCCATTTACGGTTGGAGTGCCTCTTCGAAGATGATTTATTGGTGAAGATGTTATACGATATAAACCAACATGAATTCACAGGTTTCAGTTTTTCTATGTTTCAAAGTTGTAAACATAAAGGATTAAAGTATAAATTAGTTCCTATTAGTTCCTAACAGTTCCTTCCCAAGTTTCAACATTTCGCTGGTTATTCCGTCCACACCTGGACCCATTTTTCATGCTTTGGATCGCGTTTCTTATTTTTGAGTCGATAGTTTGTAAGAACGTTTCATCACTTTTTCGTGCAATGAATGTGCGATCAGTCCATCCGTCCATATAGTCTCATACAGAACTCCTAAACGATGTGGTCAGTTTCTCGCATTTCTGTCGTGAGTAACCATTCACTTTTCTTCACCTCAATTATTCTTTTCTTGTTCTCAGTTAACGAGCTTCTTGCCTTCTTTAGTTGTGTTGGTAGTTGCGGCTTGCTTTATTTACATTCAGTTATTTCTAATAACGATTTTTGCATATCTTCCTTTTTGATTAGCGCTTATAAAGTTCGCAGAATTCTAACTTCACCCGAAAATAAATGCAAAGAATAAATGTCGTTCATATATATTTTTGTTTTCATATGCAAATATTTTTGTCGAAAATAGATTCCATTTGTGGCAATGCACTAAAATGATGAGATGTGTTGTTTCGCTTTCATGATTCGCTTCGTGTTATTAAGAGTATTAACTATGATTCGATTGTCATTGCTACACTACCTTTCATTGTATCTATGGGTTACTATTTGATTTCTGTTAGAAAGTATTTGATGGAAATTTTTACATATCACCGCATCTGTGAGATTTATTATTATTTTATTAGTCATCTCGGCTATCGTATTTTGCAAATACTTGAGGAATAAAGATTAGTGCTGCATGAAGAGCAATTTTTTTATGTCAATAAAGAAGCAAGAAGAGAAGGCAGGAGTTGAAATGTTGTCTGACTAATACAACTCTGAAAAATCGGAAAGAAAAGCGAAAGAGAAGGGAAGAAAATTAGGAATAGGATACTATATTTCCAAAATTCCCCACCTGCCGCTAACATCACTTAATATTACATACGTAACATTTTCTTTGTCTGCTTCTGTTTCGCGGTAAATTTGTCTGCTGTCTACTTTACTATGCTGGTGTTTTTATATTGTCGGCTTATTCACAAACTATATAACACTAGCACAGTAAAGTAGACAGCAAACAGACTTATCGGAAAACAGAAACAGACAAAAAAATATAGGAATGCACAAACTACAATAGGTTTTTGATGCTTCAAAAGCACTGTGATTAATACGAGCAGCATGAGCATCGATAATTGTTGAATCATTTCCCTCACCCATCCTGTCTATAAAATTCGGGAAAAGTCTGCTCGAAGCAACTGAGTCATAACGCCGATATTTTACCATGCACTCTCACTAGGTTTATATTTTGTGTACAAAAGTTTCAATGTCAATAGGAAGTGCTAGGATATTCTGATCTTTGACCTTTACTCGTTTGTGAGTTTCGACATCAACAGCAAGCGGATTGATTACTTATGTGCGTTGAGTTGATTCAAACTAATGTCTTGCTCCTACTTAAGGGCGCCATTTATGCCTTTTCTAGCCAATTTGAGGATTAATTTTTACAAGAAGACTGCCTAATTCAATAGATTTTACGTTTAAACTCTTGCATCATTTAGGTCTATATCTACCTCACCCAAAGATTCATCGATTAAGGTAGAAAATTTTTGAGTTCGAATGAAACGAAACTACAACGACGTCTGCGCTCAATTGAGAACCATAGCACACAAAGAGGAGCATTCATTGATTCTCTCAGTCATATGAAGGGAACCTTGAACTGTTGGTGCGCTCAGCTTTCTATTTTTTGTATGTAGATGTGTTTGATAGGTGTTATGATCTTACTTCCTCATCTAACAATACTGATATGGGTAGTCAGATCACTGCTAGGAAAGTGAAGGGACCTTTCCCATAATATTTTTTAGTGACCCGGAAGCGATAAAGAGGGATTGAAATATGATAGAGCATGGAATGATGATGTGAGAGGAATTCCTTAAATTGTTTTATTATTTCTGTATGATTTGTTTGAAAGATTACTCGAAAATTCAATGATAAAAAATTCACTATTTTTTAGTATTTTGAATTTATTCAATACAAATTGGAATTTTTGCATTCGTTATTTCTATGAGTGTTTGAATTCTTTAATTAAGAGATATAAGTCTATTTTTGAGTGAAACAATTCAACATTTCCACTGTTATAAATAATACTATCAAACATTTCATTTTTCGTTCGTTCGCTTTTTTTCACATATGCGCTCATTTATTTATTTGCACTTCTGTGCGCATTTTTTTTGTGCGATTTGTTTAGTTAGAGTGGTGATGTTCGGCTTTTTTTTCTGTGCAATATGAGAGGTGATATGTTTACTGCATATAATCGTCATTGTCCACTTATCGTTATTCACTTGCAATGTGTGAAATAGATGGTGTTTGAAAATATAGAAGGATTAATGAAAATGATTTTGCATTGATTTATATGAAAAGAAAAGTGTTTGCACATATTAGGGAAATTTGGAAAATTTAGATTCATTGCTGATTTAAAACTTCTTGAAAAGAGAATTAATAGGGAATAATAGGGAAAAAAGAATAATAAAAGCAAAGAAATGGGGAAATAATAGTAGAATGAATCATTTTGCTAATAAATACGGAAAAGAAGGGCTTTCTTTTAGCAAAAATCGAAAGATAGAAAAAAAAGGAAAAATAGGAAGAAAAGATTGCAAAATGGAAAATAAATAATTGAAAGGTTGCATAAGATTCCGTTGTGATCAAATATGAAATCGGAGGATACTAAATTATTCTGCCATCGATTTATATATTTTTAATGATTTTTTCAAAAGTATATGAACTGGAGCTTTTTGATTTTCTTGGAAGAAAATGAACTGATACTGCTAGGATGCACTCACTTTCTCAACGTCGAATATCACCACTAAACTTGTCGCATAATTATGCAAACGAATCATTGTAACACCAATAAGATTTGCGTTGTGTATGGTAAGGATGCAAAGGTTGTAGCAATTGTAAAAACATAAAAGGTTAAATGTAAATGATATTGATCTATTGGGAGATCACGGTTGCAAAAAAAAAAAATATTAGATAGGATAATGAGATCAATGACTGTTTCAGCACAACTTTTGATCAGCACCTCCTCCACTTTGATCACAAAACTTTATAATATAGTAGCAGCTCTTCGAAAATTATATCACAAAGTAGTCATTATTTGAAATCATTAATGAGAGATTGTGATACTTACCTATCTTCGAATAGCAAATCTTTTACTGAGGATTTACTTATCTCTATTCCTGAGATGCGATGTTTATATTTGATAGTAGTTTGCAAGCAATTTACTATGATTCGAATGTTTTTTTGCCCCACAACCTCCCTTCATCTTCACTCTTTTCCTGTTCCCTTCTATTCTTCAATGATCTTTTTTTCAGATCCCCCCCCCCCCACATATTTTATCTAAGTGTATTTTTACTACGGATAATTTTCAATTCATTTAGTGAACTAATTTTAAAAAAATATACTGATATTGTCTTGAAAGAGTTACTATTGGTCATATTCGATATTTGCTTATAACTTTCGCAGACAAGAGTTTCGCTCACATTATGAGTCAACAAATTATTACGAATGCAAATCTAATCGTTGAATCATTCTACACTCTAATTGAACTACATTGCGTATGGAATTATCATGGATTATAGCACGAATTGTTCGGTATCATTATAAAGTCACATCGATACGTCTCATATCGTCAATTGTTTCGGTATCGATTATGAATATGATTTAAATTGGGATTGTTATTCGACATACTATGAGTGTAGATCTCTCTCACCGTTACCTCTCTCTTTTGGCGGAGCTAAATTATGTTCTATTCAATTGATTTTTTTTTAAACTTTATTTTAATATTTAGGATTTTTTATCACTGAATATTACATCGAATAATTTTAGATATGTTTATTTTTGTTAATTGCTTGAAATGCTATAGTACGGTGAAATGTTTATTCTTCAAATGTTAAAAAAAAAATTAATGAAATTCACTCGTTTATGCAAATGTATATGATTTCGATTTAGTGCTCGTCGATTAGCTTAGAGTTTACGTCTAGAAGGATCAGTTAAGCGATCGTTATATAAACAGTTATCTGGACTTAATCGCCTCTTCTAAGCTGAAAATCACAGACTTATCATTACAAATGAATATTGGTGATATGATATAGTGGAGATTGTTAGTGATGTTATCAGTATGTGAATACTGATAAAATTATTTAAGTACACACTGATCCAAATGTTAAAAACTTTTTAATCAAAAATAATGTTATGAAAAGATGATTGAAAGTTATTGAAGTAAGCCTTAGAAATATTTCACCTTCAATAAATTTACGAAGATTGCGAATAGATTATATAGGATGATTACAATCAACCGTAGCAAATTACGATTTTAGTGATATTTAAAAATGCTTTTCCAATAGTTGCAACATCTTTTCGAATTGAATAGTCTACCGTTGAAATATTTCTCTTTTATCCTTGGCTACATAATTTTCTCAATTTTATATTTTTACATCTTCTTTTGCTCTCTACTTTTATTTTAATATTGTAATCACTAGTATTCATCCATTTGGTTCACTCAAGCGTGTCCGTTATTTTATTTTTTAAATCCTGTTTTACTTCTTTTTACCGAGAGTAGAGTCGCTTTCCAGTTGATTGTGAAATAAAACTGAACTTGATGAACTTGAACTTGACCTTGATCCCCTAAAGCATTGCTAAATCATTCCTAGGCTGACTAACCTATTGAAAATAACATTTTTATCTTTTTCTGCCAGTGGCAAAGTTTAACTCAGTGATAAGGCAAATCTCCTCTCTCGTTTTTAGTAGATTACTCCACTTACCAATTTAGCTGATAATTTAAAGTGATATCGAGTGTTTTAAGTCGATATCGGTGGTTTATCGTTATCAATTCGTTATCACTGGCTATTCTAATAGGAATTCGTCAAAAAATGAGGGATAAAACGGAGGTTTATTAGTAGTAAGAAGGCGACTATATGAACCTTTAATAACAATTCATTGAAATAAGCAAACAAATGAATGCGAGCGGAAAATTATCCTTCAAATAATTGAATATATTTCATCATTTTCAAGTGCTTATCGGCAATTTTTATAATTTTTTTCTCACAAATCGCTGCAAAAATTTCCGCAAAAAAAAGCACTAAGTGAGAAATAGTTGTTCGCATGTAGTGAAATTGAAGCTGGTGCCAAATGTGTATTCGACGCCGAATGTGGACGGATGGCAATTAGACGGGCGACCGATTCGACGAGTTGCACACTTTCCTCGTGTCGTGTTGGCTGTGTACTTCAAAATGCACATTGCATTCGTTTGCACCACTATGGCACTTAGATTTCACTCATTCTCATATATCATTTGCATATTTGATTTCTTAATTATTTTTTTTAAATTATAGGAAATGAATTTAATACTGATAAAATTGAAGATCTCAATCTAGTGTCAAATTTTGTTTCTCAGGTATTTTAAGAAGAGAAAAACGAATATTTAAATAAGTTTCACTCATCGAACAGAGATAATATAGGTGGGAAATACTTTTATGCAAATCATAGTTTAAACTGAATCACTACAAAAATCTATTTATAGTTTTTGAATGATATTTTTTTACTACCTTTTTACTTGGGGGAATCTCTCATTGATGCATATTGAAGTTGTGAATTTAACGTTAATTACTATTTGTTGGATCCTCAATATGTTTCATTCTAATATCACCCACATAGAAATGTTTAAATGAGAAATAACATTAAAGAGAGTGAATGTTTTTTTTTTTGTTTTCTGCATAACAAATTTCACTAAACTGTAGATTATTTGCTACTAAAATATTTATTAGCTAAGTTGGTTTCCATTTTTTTTTTTGATAGCTAAGGACCTTTCAAATCTAATTTTGAATATTTGATATACTTCGTGTAAATTTTTTCCGGTGGTCCTACCATTTTCAAATGTCGAACAAAAGCAGTCATGACACCATATAATACTAATCTAGTTACTAACAACGTAAAGAGAACTGAAAGCAACTTTAAGATAAAAGTTTTTCTTTAATTTATCACTGAAATTGTATTTTATGATTTTTGAATATTTTATATGTATAACTGAAATATGCTAATTAGTTGTAATAATTTATTGGATTAATTAGGTGATGTGTTAATGATTGTTATATTTTTTTGATATAAATTAGGTTTTTTTCTATTTTTGGAAAGTAGGTTATGTTTTTAGGTTTAAAAATTATGCAAATTAAGTGTATAGTATTATCTCGAATATGTTGAATTTTTGAATTTGTTTAATTCTTTCAAATGATTTTTGAAGTAAATCGTCTAAAATCAATAGATGACAAATAGCGATGCATTAGTGATTTTCACTCGCTAATACCGATCGATTTTTTCATCGATAACAAATACTCTTGTCTTAATGCATACATATGCATGCATCAGGAAATTAAATGTAGCATCGATAATTTGCTGTAATAGAGATTTAAAGAGAATTGATTATTTTAACGTTCTCAGGTACTTAGGTTCAAGGGACTCTCGTACATTAGTTCCCTAATCCAGGTGAGCTAATTCCGTCCCTTCCCTCTCCTATCCCTCTTCATCTTGGATGCAAGGAGAAGGATAGTCCCACAGGGCCCACTTATGCAAGAGAAGAAAATGGCCAAGGACAGAGCCACAGTCAGAGTGCAGGCCTAGGACATTTGCACTCTCACAGGTGGAAAATTGTGAATTCGCAGTCGTCAAAAATTATTAATTTGCAGGTCATTATTCTTGAAACTGGATTAGTTTTATTCGAAATGTTTATTAGTAAAGGCTTGATTATATAAACTACTAGGCTCGTTAAGCATATGTTAAGGTAGGAAGGCCTATCCTTCTGCACTCCCAAGTGACTCATCCACCTCTCCCCTCAATGAGTCATCGGCATCACAGGGGAGAGGGAAGAGGAGGAGTGTTTGGAAGATTAAGCTGTACTCTCTCTGTGCAAATAATGAAAACCGAAGTGTATTTCAACCGAATCATAATTCGACAATATCAGAAAAAAATCTATATATTACTAACAACGTGACGTATAACATTTGAGCACTCAGAATCCACTCGTCATTGAAGCTAAACACTATTGTTGACGTTTCATGAGCACTTCAAATACCATATTTCCTCGTTTATCCCTTCGCTTCTTTTTCTCCACAAATTTATACCTCTACATGCATCGATTTTGAAAGGAATCCTTAAGGGATAGGGCTTATCGACGAGGAAGTACGGTAGATTATTGAATTTGTAGCCACTTTCAGCTTGTCAATATCATCTAATCAGAATTATTGATATCACTATCGATAAGTATCGTAATCTCATTTTTCTATTTCACTAGAGAAGTTGTTGAATTCTACGTGGAATTCCTCGCCTTGATTTAATAGTCATATGTTGTTTTAATTTCCTCCTCAAATAGTAATTGCAAAAAAGTAAAATAATAAGTGGAAAAACGCGCCATGAGAGTTGGCACGATATGTGCTTTTGCATTTACAAAATTTCTACTATTAGTCAAATAGCGCTTAAATGCATTCATCTATTTAGTGCTTTGATTGCTCGTACAAATCTTCGAAAAAGATTCGTTCTTATGAAATTTTATAAATTTGCATCTGCAAAGCGCATTATAACAACGTCGCATTCGTACGCAAGCATGTATGTATGTGTCTGTTTGTCTGCCAGTTTGTCTGTACAATGAGGACTTTCAACTCAGCTACCATTAAGGCTAAAATAGCACAATTTGATGGGTATAAACATCATCGTTCCTATGGCGTTTTCAAGCTCATCAGTTAAGCTTGAATTCCTTTTAAGCTTCGATTAGGAATTCAGAGCATTTAAAGCACTTATAAAGTTACATATAATATTGATGGTCGTATTACATTTTGAATATTAAATGCCAAAAAAGCGATCCTATTGCAGTGAAAATGTGGAGTGTTCTAACCAGCTGAAATGTGAACGCAATATTCTATATGTCTCCATTATACGTTGATAATCAATGAGATTGCTTGATTTGATAAGAGAAACGGAAAAGCGCATAGTGGGGAAATCTTTTAATGCGCTTTACCAAATGTGGAAATTTGTAAATAATATATGCATAGTGAATTTCCATTTTTGACCGACTTAATCCTTCGTAAATATCCGTAAAAAATTCGTATGTACATCACAATTTTAAACGTTGTAATATACGAACTTTAGTGAGGAAGAAAAATTTTCTATGCAAATGTTTATTCATGAACTATAGAAGTGCCTCTCAAATGATTACTTTAGTCCAATACTACTCAAACTTATCACCTTATCAGCTGATAAGATTGGATAATATTGGATTCCTACCTGCTTACAGATTTAAATTCATCTTTCAGTTGTAAACTATTACATAGTAATTTCATTGTTTATCCTTCTATCTGTCCGCCTATTCACTTATCGATATAACATTCCTGAAGTCGGCCAGCGATTCATTAGTCTGCTAACTAAATTTGCATATGTAATTATTTTTTATTTTTACAATATTTTTTTTTAAATCCCCCTTTAAGCTGCTCATTTTCAGCTGATCTCATTAATCTCTTAGTTTTTCTACATATAAAAATGGATTTTTTATCACTTCTTCATAACTTCCATCAATTTTTTTTTTGCTTTGAATATAATTATTCGTTAATCGAACAAATGATATGCTGGAAATTAACTGAAGAGTATCTAATTTTTATTGAAGGTATAAATGCGATCTCATTTCGCGATCTTAATTCGAATTTCGATCGTCTTATTAATTATTATTCAACGAGTATATTGCAACGAGCCGATCGGTGATAACGTCTGCACTGTTATCGAACAGTAAAATTTAACTTTTTTCTCATTTTTAATTTTTTTTTTAAATGTTTTTTCCAGCAGATTTATGTGAGTGGTCATTAATACGAATTGACGATTTATTGACAAAATTTAGTTTTGACAAAATAATTAATAAATTGACATATTTATTAATAAAAATGTTTTTATTACTACAAATATTGTGAAAAATACAATATAAGAGCAAAGAATATTATAAGAGCGAAATAATTGAGAATGAATTAGTTTCGGTGATTGTTTAACAAAAAAAAAAAAAAAAAAATTTATTTATCGTTAAAGGAAGTGTTCTTATATGAAGCACATAATGTTGAGCTCTCTTTGCTATTTTTGCACTCTAATATAAATTTTTAATTGTGATCTATCACGCTCATATTTTGTCCACGGGATTAGGATTGCTGAAAATTTGCATATTTCAAGGAGATTTTATTAAAATAAGTTCATTTGCATACCTGTTCCTTTCTAAAATCGGTTAACGTTTATCCGACTTCTGGCATATCTTCTTTTCGTTAGATTCGAAGAACGATGTTAGAACCGTCTAAAGTGCTTCATTTAGTGCTACCAAAAGTGACGATCATTCGTTTGACATTCTTCGTTCGCTGAATCATTCATATATCCACGAAAAATATTTCTTTGAATAAGAAGGAATTCGACAATTATGTAAACTTGCGATCCATAGAATTTGT
This sequence comes from Baylisascaris procyonis, assembly GCA_037389465.1. NCBI lineage: Eukaryota > Metazoa > Nematoda > Chromadorea > Rhabditida > Ascarididae > Baylisascaris > Baylisascaris procyonis. Next base: position 811,892 of record JAZARR010000213.1, on the reverse strand, counting down.
ATATTGCCATCGTATAAAAGTTGGAAAAATGCATTCGTTGGGCGAATAATAAAACTCTTCATTTCCTTCATCTTTTTTCATCACTAACGTTCGATCATCACAATCGTAGATTCTATTGATTTGCACTTGCAACTATAATAATCCTACCATTATTATCTATGAAATTAAATGTACTAATCGAATGCAAATTCTAGAAAAGAAGAATTTCATTTGGAAAGATATGTGCAATCGGTTCCATTTCGAACAACAGTATGGTGTGCCGATATCACTAAAGGATTCAAATGTCCCATTACTCGGTTGGTGAGAATTATTTAATGGTTAAATTTTGAATTCAATATTCCCATAATAATTTTAATTTATTACAATTTCTAATTTTGTGTAATCATTATAATGCATTTCGCTATGAGAATATATTTTGATATACCGAGAAAAATTTGATTTTTAGCTATATTCATTGTGTTTTTCTATAATATTCAAGTGTATTGCTGCGATCACTTGAGATTTCTTAGAGTGAAATGTTTCAACGGTTAGTTTTTTCAGTACATAAGAATATGACTGCTATTTGCCCCAAGCTGTCCCCCCTCCACACTCTCCTCCTCCCCTCTCCCCACCTCCCCACCAACCTCAGCTATTCTATTCTTCGGTTAACCGTCATACATTTTGCTCTAGCGTATTAAAAGTTAGAGGGGGGGGGGGGTTAGTAATTACATCTCTCCTTCCAGATAAACTCTCGTCCCACTAGAATCTTGAAAGTTTATTGACGATTTATTTAAGCTTATAGAATGAGTGGATTTGTTTTTTATATTTTTAGAATTGGAGAGAAGGTTTCATATAAAAGTGTGCCCACAATTGTCGATGTCTATGTTAAACGATGCTGTGAAGGTTATCGACAAAGTGCCGATAATTTATGCTATCGTATGTTTATTTCATCTTCACTTTATTTTTATTCCCATAGGAATATATGAATTTATTTTGAATATTATCATTCATATATCTCAATTTTATTATTGAAGAGATCAATTTAGCACCTTTTTAATATAATTTCCTCTATATTCCCATCCTTTTTGCATAGTGATATTTTCATTTAGACTTCAGTTGTGAAGTGAATCATAATATTTATATAAAGAATGTCTATTTATTTATTTATTTCAATGAACGGAGCATTCATTACAGATTCATGTCTCTTCATATCGCTTCCACCACTGACCCAATGCCTCTTTGGTCCATTTGGCTCCTGTGGTCTTTAGGTTGGCCTCTTCTTCTTGCAGGTCGGTCGCGTGAAGGCTACGGCTTAGGTTTGTCTCCTGCCCATCGGATGCTGACGAGTCAATCCACCGTCGTTCATCCTATGATTGTCGGGACTTGTTCCGCCACCCTTGTCCCAATGAGGGGGCTGGGCGAGGTGGCTCGGCTGAGCGGGGCTAACACTTCTGGTCGGGGCTTCACAACCGACCGTGCAGTGGATAAGGCAAAACGATGCTTACTGCGCGGTCGGTTCAAAGAGGACTCCGACTAGACTGTCTGGCTTCGTTCTACCGAGTCACTCCAACCAGGGGCCTCATAGGGACGGAGGCGGTGGAGCAAGTCAGAACTCTGTTCTTGAATGGAACAACGATGAATTGACTCGTCAGTATCGGATGGGAAGCAGAATAGCCTGAACCCTAACTTTCGCGCTACCTTACAACTTCCCTAAGCGGAAGTGGAAGCGATATGAAGAGACACCTATTCGTAATGAATACTGCCAATGTCAGTTGCCGAATGAAATTCTTCTGATGAGTAAATGAACAATATTATTGTTTTCTATAATTTGTTGAATGTCACATTCGTGATTGGCAACAAGCGAAGGAATAATGGCATTCACAAGGATATGGAGATGGTTTTGCATGTCGTTGAAAGGATTGAAAGGTCATGCAAAAGAGTTATGACAGTTGGTTAGTTCAATAAATAGAACATAGTGATGATACATTTGATATGAAAAAAAGACTATCATCACAAGATCTGAATTTCGATTTGACACCGTCATGCCTTGAGAGAGTAGAAGCATCGCTGGGAGTGACGCTGAATTCTTGTCCCGTTCCCGATTCAACGGTGGATGTCGTTTAGATCCGTCGTTCCCATCCATATTTGTTGATTATCTCGATGAGAATGTTATTGATTAGCGGTTGTTGGAGTGTTTTGTGGGAGTATTCGAAGACTTAGTCATATTGTTTTCACTTTGCGGCTATCATGAATTTACCAATCGAATTTTGTTTGATTAAATCGATTGATAAATTGATAAGTTGATAATGATAAAGAAATTGATAAAAAATTCTTTTAAAGAATGGAAAATATAAAAAAGCCTATATGAAGATGAATTCGATTTATAGTAAATACAGATGTGTGTAATGAAGGAAAATGTTTAGAGGGATAAATTTCAGCGCTTTGCAAGCCTTCTTGTAATAAAGGAACATGTGTAGCACCAAACAAATGTGAATGCGAACCTGGTTATGGAGGAGAAACATGCTCAAAAGGTTTGTTCATTCTTTGGTTATTTTCATTTCATTCTTTGATTTCCTCCTTTGCAAAATAAATTTCAAAAATAAAAGCAAAACAGTGAAAACTGCACCTTTTCTACTACGCGGTTGTTGAGCAAACATATAAAGTTTAGATGAATGAGAGCGAGTATTGACATTCATAGTCTAGTGGGAGCAATAAAGAAAACTTTTTTGAAGTTGAAAAGAAATACTATGGAAACTTCTTTTTTTTTTCATCATACGACTCGAGGTGACGTTCATTTTAATACCCAAATTCTACCAATCCCCTTCCCCACCCCTGCATCCTTATATTCAACACATCAGTTGCTGCTTTCTCGACTGTGATCAGAACTGTTTAAGTATATACAATGAGAAAGTTTCCTAATAAGATCGATTTCAGGCAGCAGTGGTATGAAAGTTCGCTACAATAAACAATTCCCATTTATATAGTGTCTTCTATTTAATATCATTTAAATTTATTTCGTATTCATTGCTTTATGCTGTCCTATTACAGCTTTATTTTGAATTTATGCAAATGTTTCATAAGCAAATAGTCTTCGAGTTGATTAAGGGCTTTGACTTATAAACTTGGTTTAATGAAGTCTTAATTCCCCATCCCTCCTCTCTCTTTCCTCTAGCTTCTTATTCTACGATAGATATGTCTCAGAGATCATTGACGATAATCAAGAGGGAGCATATATTGCAGCTTGTCCACTCGGATTTTGGGGTGCTTCATGCACTTCACGATGCGAATGCGAGAATGGCGCAATTTGTGAGCCTGTGGCTGGAGCTTGTCAATGCCCTGCAGGTTTTTCTTCAATTTTATTTCCTATCCCACTCACTGATTCATTGTACCCTAATATTCGGTTCAAACGTCTGGCAGGAAGGTACAAATTTTTTTGAGAGAAGGGGGAACGAAAAATATATGTTGTTGCACTTTAAGGCGTCTTGCGTTGTCAATATTAAAGAAAATGGGAAGGAAAGGGGAGAAGGGGGGCTGCATTCCCAAAAGGTGAGCTTCGAAAGGAGATTTTTCTAACGGTGCAATTGGGCTCCCCAAAAATAATATTTTGCGATGTTGATGATGTTTTGCTGCATTGGGTGATTCACATATCATTTAAACAAATTTTCGTATTTTTAAAGGGTAATAAATACATCGGCAAAAGGAAATGAGAAGAAATTTGCATAATAACGGCAATATTTTTTGAATTGAAAATTGAATAAATGCGAAATTTTTTTTAAAAAATATTTATTACTTAGAAGACAATTTTTTCCTCGTTGATAATTTTCAGTACTTAAGGTATGTAAGGTTTAATATTATTTTTTCAGGATATAAAGGAGAACATTGTGAGAGTAGATGTGACAACGGTTTCTGGGGTATTGGTTGTGCATCGGAGTGTGTTTGCCAGAATGGAGCAACATGCAACCCTGTGGATGGTACATGCAAATGTGCGGCAGGTTTCTCGGGTAAACTCTGCCTTAATAGGTGTGAAGAGGTTAGCCAATTCGATCAACATTTATGCTATTCTTTGCTCTTCTTGAACTTTATCAGCGAAAATAGGCGAATCCCATGCTATGCTCGACCATTCTTGAAAGCCCACTATGCTAAATTACAGATCTTCATTATCTTTATACCTGTACTCTTTTTTCAACTAGCTAATGAGTGAATAGAATATTATTGTCTAGCAATTGTTATATGGTGCTTGATTTGGTTTGTTCAATTTTCGAATTCAGACGCATTTCCGACCGTTTCATTTTTGATGAATGCATCTTTTGTTTCAGGAAAAATTTGGCAACTTTCCAAATTTTAATTTTCATGACGGTTTTGATCTTTTGACACAAATTTTGGCAAATTTTATATTCGAGAACTGATTCGACGTGAAATGCAAAGAAGTAAATTATTTCGTGATATTCATTAGAAAAGAAGATGAAAAAGTTGGAAAATTTTATTGAGAAAATTGTTTTCCATTCTAGTATTTCAATATGAAATATATGGTGCTATCAATCTTTTCTTATATGATAGTGATTCTAAAAGAGTTATAGTTGATTGCCGATTCAATAGAAATTGTTAAGGGCAAACATGGACCCGATTGCGTTTTCGATTGTAAATGTCAGAATGGTGCTCATTGCGATGAAAAAGACGGCACATGTATTTGTACTGCTGGATTTACGGTAAATTTTATGGATTTATTCATACTGTTCTAAGAAATTTGACTGATTTTAAGAAGACCAATTTCTGGATTGATTCTGGAATAACGCAGACAATTCTCATCTGATTTATGCATATTTTCGTCTACTTAGCTTCACTTTACCTTAGCTAATTTTCTTGTTATTGATGCAAATTTCTATCTGATTTATGCGAAAGCTTCATTATGCTAATGTCTTAAAGGTAGTCTTTGTTATTCTATATTTAAGGGTTATCTATGCAATGAGCGTTGTGCAAAGGGTTATTACGGTATTAATTGCACGTCGAAATGCACTTGTTTGAATGAAAACGAATGCGATCCGACAAACGGTAAATGCAATTGCATCGGTTTTACGGGTGAACATTGTGAACAACCATGTCCGAAAGGCACATATGGCACTCAGGTTGCACTCAATTTCCATTTGTTTCAAATTCTTGTTTTCACTTCCTTTTAAAACTATATTTCAATTTATGTTTCTAGGTAGTTCATATCGCCACTAAATAATAATTTAAGTTTCATTTATTCAAGCGGTGTTTTACTTCCTGAACAATTTATTTATCAGTGATCTTATCAATGATACTGGCTACTCATCGACGGCGAATGGATAGGCTAAATGGTTACTCGTAAATAAAAAGCATTTGGCTCATTCTGGTTCTATTTATTTTCCACCAAGCTCAGTAGGATACTAGAATTGTTGTACTGCTAAAGTAACGTCCATCCCATTTGGTCAACGATAGAATTCGACCGTTACTCGGATCGGTTTATCCAATCTGTTTTCGATTTATCGTTTAACATAACCAAGCGGTAGGGTAATGAATGAATGGTCATCGGTCGTAGACAAAGGGAATTTCTAATATCTACTACTTGAGCGCTATCCAATTAATGGTTGAAAATGAACCCTGTAGAGGTGATTTAACCGGTCGAATTCTATGAATGGTCATAAATTGAAGATATTAATTTCAGTGTGCTTTGAAATGTGATTGTGCCAATGAAGCGTATTGTCATCCTCTAAATGGTTCATGTCAATGCGTAAAAGGATTTACCGGTGCGAAATGTAACGAAAAAAGTTGGTTATTTATTTGATAATTACATTTGAGATGATGAAAAGGTGGCCGAATTACACCTTAACTGTTATATACTTTGCAGTTAGTTTTATTGAACTGTATAGAAGTGAATGGGCGATTGATTTGATTTTATGTTTCAAATGATGGTTCCAAGAAATTTTTGACAAGAACACTTGAATGTTAAAGATTTTTTTACAAGTACCATATTTCTTCCTTTTTAATCCTCTATTTCGATGAACACTTCCTTGCAACACATGTTGATTTTCAAAAGTTTCTAATATCGTAAGCTAATTTCTCCCCTCCCTCTCCCCTCTCTCCCCTCCCCCACTCAAGTTTGATAGACTTGGACTAGTAACGAAAATCATGAGCATGAGATTTATAGAAGAGGAAATACAATGTTTACTTGATATCCTATTCGGCGATGGTTGACATTCTTATAACTATCGTTTTTCTTCCTTCCTTTCTTTTTTTGCTTTCCCCTTTGATTTGCTTCTCGCATTCTTTATGTTAACAACCCGGCATATATCTGCACCTCTTAAGCCGTACTTCTGCCTCTATCCATTCTCTTCTTCTTACATATATTTATATAGATGTATTTCCTAGATGTAATATTGAATGAATAGATTTATAGATCGTGGCAAATTATATAGATATATGTGATAATAAATAATAAATATATAGATAAAACATTGCATAAATTGAGCCAAATTTTTCTTTGAGACTTCTAAACAAATTGTTTATTTTGCTTTATGAGTTGATATTTTCAGTTTGCCCCTTTGATCGATTCGGTGCTCAATGTGAATTCGAATGTGCATGCAATCCAAACAATACTCTTCTGTAAGTTGAAAGAATATTAAAGATGTGAGATTGTGGAATACAAGAATTTATAGTAATGATTGAAAAAACACAGTTTTGTTCCATACGAGGAAAACGGATAGTTGAGGTGTGATTGACTTGTTTATATCCCCCTCATCCCCTCCCCTCTCGTAACCTGAATCTATCCCTTTCTTTACTTACATCCTCCTTCCATCTCTGAAAATATGATACTGAAATATCGCAAAAACTTGTTTGTCACAAGCTGACCTCAAATCATTCTCTATTGCTACTGTTCAAACAGATAGCTGCTCTTATATTTCCTCTTGAATATTTTCCGGGTGTATTCTCCGTTTCATTTGAGAAGTTGACGGTGTGAAGTGATCTCATTTTTATTCAATCTATCATATTTTGTTTATTTTTACGCTTATTCTTACTTCATATCTCTGCAGGAATATAATATTTGCATAATTTATTACTTTTAGAGGGTAAGTACCATTCAAGAATTGCCCATCAAAATACCCCTTCAAAATTAATTCACTGTAAGCAAGGACATTCGGGTGACGAGTTATGTGAATATTTCTCTATCAAGACGAACCATAACTGTATTCTTTGACGTTATATCTACATGTTTTACCTGTTAAGACTAATTATACTTTACCTGTAATGGTAACGTTGAGGTGAATACATCGTTTCAGATGCCATCCAACAATTGGTGCATGTAGTTGCCGTGCTGGTTTCACAGGTGCTAGTTGTGATTCGATTTGCCCTCTGTCGTACTACGGTGAAAATTGTGCGAAAAAATGTGACTGTGCATTAGGAACAGGATCACAGTGCGATCCAGTGAATGGTACTTGCTTTTGTGCTCCAGGCTACCGTGGTCCAAGGTGAGGTTTGTTTACGTTTTATTTCACCTGAGGAAGTAGATCATTTGCTGGTTATTTATTTCTACTATTTTTTGCACAGATTCACAGCGATATCGACTACTTCTGGATGGCGGAGGGGGGGGGGGGGGAGTGAGTGGAGAGACTTTTATCAGTTATCGAAAAAATCAACGGAAAGAAGAGTAAAAAAATGCCAATAATTTTACTGGTCGTTTAATATTATAGAAAGGGATTATGCATAGTTTTCGACAATATTTTCTCGATTTTAGTCAAAGCATGTGATTTTTCTGTTTTTGAATATTTTAGAAATTGAGATCACCACAATGATAAATGATAGAAAACGTTTAAAATATCCTTTAAAATTAATATAATTATAATTAATTTCTGTTTTGGAGTACTGCTAATAATGTTGCTAATGGTGACACCTTAAATAGATTATTGCATTTTTTTATATTTTTTAATGTCCCATCCCCTCATTTCAATAGGGCGAGGTGGGTGGGGGGGGGGGGGTCACTTTTCAGGGTTTAATGCTGCTGTCTCTAAAGATAGGAGAGCATTATACTATTAATTACGTTTCAGAAAACAGCACTTGTTCAATTTTCTCATTAATAGACCGCGGGATGATCTGTTTAATTTTAGGTTGCAATAATTATTTTCAATTTAATGTGTTTTATTGAGTTGCTACTTAAGTTTATTGCAGTAATTTGAGGATAATGCAGATTCGTAAAGAGTCTTATGATTTTTATGAAACAAATCAAATCAATTTCTCGATGTTATTTTTCAGATGTGATCAACCTTGTGAAGAAGGATATTTCGGTGCACATTGTCAAGGGAAATGCACATGTCGTAACAATGGGACATGTGATTATCACTTTGGCACTTGTAATTGCACTGCAGGTTTGCTTTTGAATTTTTTACTCGAATGCAAATAAAAATTATTAATCCTTAGGATCGAAATGAATTCCAGAAAAAAAAAACGATTGAAGTGGCAAGTTTTCATGAGGCTAGCTGACGATGGTGAATTTTATAGGAAACGAATATACGGGTCATATTTAAAGAATTAGTCCATACTATGAATCCGTCTATAGAAATGTTTGTTATAAGGTAAAAGATATTAATTTTATTGAACGATCGAATCGTTTCTAAATACGATATTTTTTATTCGCATTTGCAAATATCTATATGTTAATTTAAACTTGAATTGATGGCATTAATCAATAATTCTTTTATCTACATTACAGATATTCGTAAAGATATTGTTGCTTACATATTTGTAGTTCGTTATTTATTTATTAATAAAATTCATTCTTTGAAACGATGTCAAGTAGTATGTATTAGTAATGATGTATGTAAAATAAGCATCTGTTTCATATGCAGCTCTTTTTTTAATCTGTATATGAACACATATTTTCAAAATAGAAATGACTGCGATAGTTTCATTGAAATTGATTGCGCATAAAATTGTGATCTATCTGCAATTGTAAACTTACTGCCTTCGAATAGTATAGTGATGGATTAGTTGATCGGCAGTTTTTTTCGTTTTGTGCTTTTTTCTATCTCAGTTAACGGTGTTTTAGGTTTCCATGGAGTGACATGCGAATTGCCTTGTCCAGGTGGGCATGGAGGTATCGGATGTACTTCATGCAATTGTAGAAATGGCGCTGCTTGCGATTCAGTTAGTGGTGAATGTTTATGCCTAGCCGGATGGCATGGAACTCTATGCGGTTTGCCGTGTGATAAGGTGAGATATTTACCTTCGCATAGGGTACGCATGACATGACAATGAACTATTATCACCTATTTCTGCTCTTCTTCTTTCTCCCATCCCCTCTTCCCTTCTCTCAAGTGAATTACACATTTCAGGGCAGATGTTTACAGCCGATATAGCCTTTAGAAATTAATTAACATCAAAAAAATATACGTTTTGTAATAGGGTGGGATTCTAGAAATATTCACCCGTAGTGCTGACATTGAAATAATTAAAGGTCGTTTAGCAGAAAAGATCGATCTTTGATCTTTTCTCAAGTTTTTTTGTGCGATAATTATACTTTGTTATTTCTTACATGTATGTTTGCCTAGACATATTTAATACACGATAAATATTATACAATAATTTAATGTCATAGGAAAGATGTCATCGTTTTCCCATTACAGGAGCATTTTGGACGAAATTGTTCGCAAACATGCAAATGTAACGTTGGAGAGCAATGTGATCCAATTACCGGTGAATGCAAATGCGATAATTCTTTGGCAGGTTGAATTTTAATATATTATTAAAGAGTGGAACTTTATAAGTTTTTTAAAACCTAATATTTAATGACACTGCAGTATCACGAATAATAAGTCCTGTTTTAAATAGGGTCTACATGAAGTATTTTCTGATCTCGTCCTTGTTGGTTGTTTATACCGTATATTATCTTAGAAGATACAGTATGTCGTACTGTGAATTGATTTTGGGCAAATGTTGTGGGTTGGAAAGAAAATTTAAAAAATCTCGGTTTTTTGTCATTGATAAAATTGAAGAGAGGGGGGAAGAAGGAGGCGTAGACCGACATCAGATGTAATTTGCAAATTTGCATACGACATCAGAATCCAGCAAGACGATCAAGCTTCTTCATTTGAAGTCGTTCCTCAGACGGAAAGAGCTCTTTCCGGAGTGTATAAAACCCTTCAATTTATTCTTAAATTTTATTTGCATGCAATTTTTTATTCAGTTGAAAATGAATAATTATAGATGTAAAATGTGAAAGAAAATGTGCAGCCAATCGATGGGGTGAAAATTGTGAAAATGAATGCAATTGCTATGGTCGAGGTTTATGTGATCAGCTAACCGGGGAATGTCGATGCAGCGCTGGTTTCCATGGCGTTAATTGTGAAACACGTAAGTTATCTTGCATTTTAAAAGTCCCACTTAAAGATAAGCATATAGAATTTCAATCTTTGATATATAAAGTTTATTTTATGCCTTTTATTATATTTTATTTTATTCCACTCATGTCTTATGAATTAAGTTATTTCTTTATGGTTTACTCTGTGTGGCAACAGATATAGAGCACTTTTACAGGATGGCATTAGGTTATGAATGTTTTTATTATGAACTTGATATATATATATATATATATATATATATATATATATATATATACTTGATCAGGTTTGTGATGAATTTTTTATATCTCAGATCCTAACGTCTTATTTTTTATCAGTGGTGAAGTTTCAATTTCTATATGGATTATTCTCAACGCTCATAGAAGCTGAGCTAAATGGAAAGGTTTTTTGAATGTTTGCAGCATGTACTAATGCAACCTATGGGGTTGGATGCACTGAGAAGTGCACATGTGGCTCAAACAACTCTTGCGATCCTCGAAGTGGACGTTGTGTGCAATGCGCACCAGGACGTAGTGGATTTTATTGCGAGGAAAATTGTCCACAAGGAACATGGGGTGCTAATTGCTCTGAAAAGTGCAAATGTGGTGATGCATGCAATAGTGTGGATGGAAGTTGTCAGTGCCCTAGTGGTTTCACAGGTCATTTCTGCGAACAAGGTTGTATTTATTTATTTCTGCTATTCTCTTTTTTGCGTTTATTTTAGCGTTTATTCAGTTGAAAATGAGAAGCATTTTAAAATATGAATATATTTTCATCGATTATTTCGAAAGTACTAAAATTATTGAAAATTACTAAAATTTAATAAACATTCAGCTACTTTTTGAATGTTTTAAAATGTGGAAAAATTACATTAGCTCGGTTCTAATTTTCTCTACCTGATATTTGTCGTTCATGTTATTACTATTATTTATCAATCTCTATGTGTGTTTCCATCTCACGAATCAGGAATTATTTTTTTCGGTCTTCTAGACGATATAAAGACTGCACTACACCAAGAAATATGTTAGCAGTTGAATGCAACTTGGCAGAAATATGGGACAATGCTTCGAAGATAGGTAGTGTTTGCTACGTTGACATGACGTGTCAATCTAAACCAGAGTAGAGGGTGTCGCATGAAGTACTAATTTTGATATTGTTATCAACGCTATGTTGAAATGTGCCTAATCCATATATAAATGTAATTATTATCACATAATTTCTGACTTCGATTTATTTGTATTGTCGCCGAAAAGTGTTTTTTTTTTTGGTTAGAGACCTGTAACTTTCTCGTTTGAAGTAGATAAGCAACAACGATCCCACAAGGTTAAAGGGAGCATCACTCCTTCAAACATGGTCGTTCATACCACGATAGCACCAACATTTCTTGCTTTTCAATTTGTTAAAGTAATGTAATCTCGCTGGTTCTATTTATATCGGCGCCACTATATGTACTATATGTCACTATCTTCATAAGTGTATAAATCTTATATTTTTAATTTACAAACCAGGAAAGCCGAGGTGATAGAGTTTTATGAGTATAATCTGAACTTATCTCAACCACTACGTCTATTCTCGTTCGGGCTGGTCATCCTATTTCTGAGTTATATGTGTATATGCTGACGTCATTGCAGAGTGCTTGGAAGGTAGATGGGGATTGAATTGTTCACAGAAATGTGATGAATGTTATAACAATGGCACATGCAATAAATCCGATGGATCATGTTCATGTCCTATTGGCTTTAAAGGAGCAAAATGCGAACGAGGTTTGTTATTCAATATTTTCTTATGAGTTATTAGTTTCGTCTAATGTTGTATCACTTGTTCATTATCACATAAAATTGAGAGAAATGAACCTTCTTTTCGTTTTATTTGGAGAGTAATAATGACGGAAATTGCAGGTGGGCATTCTGCTAAAGTAGGAAGAGAAAAATGCAAAATTAAATAAAAAAAGAATTTTTCATCTAAGAACCTCTATATCCTATGCTTGTCAACTAAGGTTATAGCTAAGTTTTTCCAAAGCATTCCAAAACCATTTAAATCTCATCTATATCTTCATCGTTGCTATAGAAGAGGTTACCCGAAAGTTATTCCCTTTGAAACGTTCTTCTAATTGTTTGATTTACGATTGAAAAATATAAAGTTGAGATATTCGGCAAAATAGTAAATAAAATTATTTATTTTAGAAAATAACAAAAAAAATTTTTTTAGTTTGTGGTAAATATGAGTGGGGTGACGATTGTACAAAACAATGTCAATGTGAAAGCGATCAACAAATTTGTAATCCACATAATGGAATATGTAGTTGTCCATCTGGTTGGTACTTTTATTATATTTCAATTTCAAATAAGATGGTTATTGATTTATTAAAATTGAGTGAAGTTATAAAGCACTTCGATATTAAATAATTTTTTTCTTTTAATATCTGCGTTATTCCCTTCTAATATCGGCATATCGTTTATAGAGTTGTTAGAGGACTCCATAGGACCAGATTTGTGATGAGTGGATTATATTGATGAAAATAGTAGTGAAAATAAAAGGTTCATGCTTAATACTCTAGGTGAGCAGATTCCTCTTCTCTCCCCCCCCCCCCCCATTAATTTAGAGGTTTTAGTGACAGTTGTGAGCGGTGGTAACCTCTCTCATATTCCTTTACATATGAGAATTAATTGTCTTTATATGCTTGCTATTACGTATAATTCCTGTGCAATTCGCTTTATTGCTGATCAACTTCGATCTGTCGTACCTAAAAGAAATTTGCTGATCGTTGTAAGAGAAGAGCATCGACATTGCTCCTAGATAAGCGATCGGAATTCATTAGCTGGGATTGTAAATCGAGCTCATTTTATTTGTTCTATTTAGGCTTGATGGGAAAGCAATGTGATGAATATTGTCATGAAGGCAAATGGGGTCCTGATTGTAAATACGAGTGCACTTGTCAATTGAGTTCTTCAACATGTCAAGCAACTACTGGCAAATGTATCTGCAACGCTGGTTTCATGGGACAAAATTGTGATGAACGTATGCGTTAAATTTTTATAGTTATGCGATTTTCTATTGATGTCATTAATGATTACTTTATTTTAAAGGAAATAGTAGAGTTTGTTTCTATAATATGCAAATTAGAATACTCGATGAATCATCCACAAAAGTAGAGCGAATCATAGCATGTCTCGATTGCAATATGTCCATCACCTATCGTGAATAATGCTTATCAAGAGTTTTTTTTTTTTCGAATATTCTCGTCACATTACAAAATACGATATAAAAAACTCTTGCCTTTCATTTAGTAATATTTCCTTTTCACATATATTTGCATATCTGCTGATCATTCATATGCATGTCTGATTAGCTCGGTCATTCGCTAAATTATCGATCAGCCGGTGAAAGCATGAAAATTCAAGTTGAAATATGTTATATGTTACCTTCTTAATACTTTCAATTTTAAATAAACCAAAATTTAGAGGTTTATTTTAGTTTGTGCCGAAGGATACTATGGAGTGGGATGCAAGGAGGTATGCAATTGCAGCGATAGAGTATGCGATCCGGCGATGGGATGTTGTGAGATAAATGACCAATTTTGTGGTATGACAAGTAGGTTGCGCTTTCATTTTTTGTTCGTTATCAACTACGATTATCGTTTCAAATTGAACACTCAGATATTAGGCAATTAGATTTTGGTGATTCGGAATGTCCGAATAAATAGTGGGAAAAAGTTTGGTCATTGAATCGAAGAAATTTACATGTGAAAAGAGCTCTTCGATAGTGCACTGCTTGTGGCAGCCATCTTCACTCCCCTCCCCCCTCCCGTTTTCATCCCCTTTCCCCTCTATCCACCTCCATTTCCTCCCCTTCTCCTCTCTCGTTCATTTATGGTTATAGTTGTATAGTTGCCTGAAAATAGGTAATACTTCGTCACCAAAATGAGTGGCACTATGGCACAAACCTCAGGTTTTATTCTAACGAAAGAGGGGGAACGATAAAGAGGGAATAGTTAACAATAAGGAGATAAACATATTTTCAAAAAGTAAATCAAATGTTGATTATGTTGACAATTATATTTTTCCCATAGGTTTTGGTCATTCAAGTTAGGCATATATTTTGTTTCTTCTAAATCTTTTTCTTTTCTACTCCAGAATATGCATTATTACGACATATATGTGAAGAAATTTTTCGTTTAGGAAATGTCCGATCTAAGAATAAAAGATGTGCAAAATTAGAAGCGATTATTACTCTCCAAGTTTTGATGTTAATTTATGCAAATTCAATACAGCATTAATCTTTAGTGGACTCAAAATTCCATTTTTTACAGGATCACTCTACCAAAAATCGGAATTAGAAAATAAATTGCCTCATGCATCGCTTGCTGTTGGTGGATTACTTCTTCTAAGTCTACTACTTGTAACGTTGGTGTTCTACTATCGTCGAAAATATATGCATGAACGTGATCCCGATACACCAACAATAACGTAGGTTTCATTTATTATCAAAATGAATTAAATTCGAGAAGTACTTGAAATATTTTGTTCACCATAATAGGATGACTATATATCAATGATTTAATAATTTTTTTTAACTTTAAAAATGGATTATTTGGACAGTTAGTCTTGTTTTATAACCAATAAATAAGTTATGCAAATTTATGCAAGAACTGAACATAAAAGTAGGATATTAACCACATTTGAAGGGATTTCAGGTACTATCCGCAAGAGAAATATTCAGAAGTAGATAGAAGTGGAAATGAATTCGATAATCCTCTCTACAAACAGAATGGTACCAATAAAGAACGACTACAAACGGGAAGCACATTCAAAGAAAATCGTTCTACCGATGATACGACGCTAAGTAAGTGCTTATTATTAACGTCAATCGCCATATATTACAATATGGCGATATAAGTTATGCTTTATTATGGAAATTTTTTAATTCAAATATTTGATTTCTGATATGATACATAACAACGGGAATTCAAACATTTTAATTGATGGCATTTCGAATATTTGGAGAATAAGAGCAATCCCTAGAGACTTGCACTTCTGGTAGATCTTCCAGCTATTGGGCGTTTGCGTTAATGAGCACAACTGGAGAGAACGATGGCAGCCTGACTGCGAACCGCGAACGGAGGTGGGCTGTGTCCCACGTTGCATACACACCACTGCAGTCTGCAAGCGAATACAAACCCCATCACAGAAACTCGAATATTTGTAATACAAACACGCAGTTTTTTCCCACCATTCAACTCAGAATGTCAAAGAATGCCCCCATGCAAAATTTCACGGCTTAGTGCGCTACGGCTTGATTGCAGAGAACGATGGCTTAGGCGCTAGGGCATGATTGCAGACAACGATGGCTTAGAGCGCTAGAGGACGATTGCAGAGAACGTTGGCTTCGAGCGCTAGGGCATGATTACAGAGAACGATGGCATCGAGCGCTAGGGCATGATTGCAAGGAACGATGGCTTAGAGCGCTAGAGGATGATTGCAGAGAACGTTGGCTTAGAGCGCTAGGGCATGATTGCAGAGAACGATGACCCATCCAACAAATACACTTCCCTTTGTTTTGACAATCATCCTCTAGCGCTCTAAGCCATCGTGTTCTGCAATCATGCCCTAGCGCTCGCAGCCAACGTTCTCTGCAATCATGCCCTAGGGCTCGATCCCATCGTTTTCTGCAATCATGCCCTAGCGCTCGAAGCCATCGTTCTCTGCAATCGAGCCGTAGCTCTCGATGCCATCATTTTCTGCAATCATGCCCTGACGCTCGAAGCCAACGTTCTCTGCAATCATGCCCTAGGGCTCGAAGCCATCGTTCTCTGCAATCAAGCCGTAGCGCTCGATGCCATCGTTCTCTGTAATGAAGTCGGAGCGCTCAATGCCATCTTTTTCTGCAATCTTTGCAGAGTTGTAATCTCTTTCAATTAAGCTGAAATTTTGTATAAGGATATTTGACATCCTGAATCGAAGGATGGGAAAGCTTGCATGTTTCTATTAGAAGTTTTCCAGTCTCTGTGATGGGCATTAGTATTCACTTGCAGAATGCAGAGTACGGTAATAGTGCGTAAGCAATGGGAGCACTGAATCAGCTCCGTTCGCGGTTCGTAGCCAGGGTGTCATCGTCCATGCTAATGAGCATGTGTTATGGTCAGATATTACCAGTATCACTCTTATTAAAGAAAATATTGTACGATTTTAGGCGCAAATTTACATTGAGTTATTATAAATGAATATTCTGTTCGAAGTGTTACTTGGCAAGGAGAAATCATTTCAGACGGCTATACGTCAATTGAAGATTCATATGGTGTTCCATCGGGAGAGCATGAGGCAACCTCAAGTGCTTCTATGCAAGGTTACCTAACATCCTTTTTATCGGTTGATTTGTACTCTTACCATTTATCAAATTCAACTGTTAAGGTGAGAATATTCCTGAAGTGGATCACAAAGGTGAAATATTTGGAAATGACTTCGAAGGGATAGAAATTTTATACTTCCTAAAAAGCTTGTATAAGCAGTGGACGTTTTCAGCTATTCTAATTGATACTTCTGTTTTGGCATAATGCGTCAAACTTCTTTTCTTGTCTTCAGTCCATCCTGTCGATGGTAAGAGAGCCTGAGTGGTCAGTACACTGACCATCCAAATTACTAACCAATGTCATTTTTGTTTTGAATTTCATTAGCAAGTTTGACAACTAATGAATGTTCATTGCAGAGAGCAATCGGAATGCGAAGTTATTGCATATGTAGATTCACGATTGGTGAACGATAATTTGTATAATCAAAAACTAATAAGCATGAATTATAGTGAATTGATGGGGCATTGCTCTCGATATTTAATGTATTTTGTCGTTCGCTCATTTCTATATAATTTTTAAATTTGTTTTATAATGTGCTCATGAAGATGTTATAATATTTGTGCCATAAATGTGGGTAATGAGAAAGAAAGTGGGAGGTGAGGATGAACGAATGTCTTGAACAAGAAGCGACACTCAAAAACAAAAATTGTTGAGGTTTTTTTGGTGATTTATTGACACTGAGCTTTTTTTCATTACTTTTAATTTGTATTGGTCACACCAGTTCTATATCGAAAATCTAATGTTTTCAAAATTGACAGTGAAGTTTTAGCTCTCCACATATCATTTCCTTCAATTTTACCATAGTCTTACATTATGTTACCAAATGGAATATTAACATTATATATATATATATATATACATATATATATATATATATATATATATATATATGCCAAATCTATTTATTATTGTGAATAATTTTGAATGAATATAGTATTAACAAGTATAAAGAGGTATTTATGATATCTTTTGAGTTCGGGAAGTTAACGAAAACGTGTCATCACTTTTAAAATAGTTCGAGAAGTTATATCACCTCTTTATCACAATTTAGAGAGAGCTTTATACCACCCATTTCACCGAGCAAATATCGGTGCAGGTGATTGCTTGTTTTATTGGATTCCCACATCGTTAATTCTCTTCATCGATTGCATATTTGTTTCATTGAATTTTATGTCTCATAAAATGTATAAATAAATCTACTTGAATACGTTGTTTCATTTCAAAATGAAAATGGGTTACCTATACGATCCCTCGTATTATCTCTTCACATATGCTATCCTACTTGCAAATTATTTTTTATATTCATAACTGAATATGATGCGTTGCTCACTTATATATAGTATAAATTTTCTCTGATTTCTCTTCCTCTCTCAGACTCATTTTTTTCACTATCAATAAAACTTATCGTTACGGATTATACGCTAATTTGATCGCAGACATTAAGTTAGAAGGATTATTCAATGTTTAATTACGCATACACACAAAAATTGGTGGTATTAAGCTTTACACTATAGGTTGGGAAGATGACTTGTCAGCTGTCCGCATCAACATCCAGGAAAATGGGAAAATGCGCCAGAGGAGCTGACACGATATGTGCTTTTACTTATCAACTAGTTTCTAATTTGCCGTGAAGTAATGAATATATGGAATCATTTGTGGCACTTCGGAGAAGTTTTCAACAAAAAGTTGTCTTTTTTTGCAGTCCAGCCGGAACAAAATAGATACGATTTTTTTTCGATCTTCAGATGCTATAAATTATTCGAAAATTGTAGATCGGTGTGAAGTGTGCTTTACTAGATGAGCCTGTTGTGTTAGTTATAAGAGCCAGTCTTCGTATCTCTAGCTTCGATGATTGTTTAATTTATTTATTTATTCGTTTGTGATGAGATTATTAGACAAACAGACAGACAAGCAGATAGCACATACATACAAACAGACGAACACTTTAGAGGTTCCAGCATATTGCTTTTGTGAAGCAAATTTTCGATTCTTTGCGATATGATATTATAGGACGGAAGCTTTGCGTACCACTAAACAGTTACTGTATCTTCCATTTTTAAGCCCCGGGGTTAATTGCTTTCATAACCATTCAAATGCACTTTACGTCAGGGTAATAAACAAGTGTGCTGTTAAATTTATTAGAGTTTTTTTTATAATGGGTCGTAATTCTCATTGCAGAAGTGTTGCAATATCACTCAAATTTGCATACCGCTGGAATATTGTGTCGCCCGATATCTTTGCTTATGTCGCTAAAGAAAACTCAAAAAACGTTCTTTCTTTCATAGACAGTTGAACGTTCAGTCATCCGCAGACAAGCCAGCCGGATGTCCTTCCGTTTGGAGACAGCCGATCAACGAACTCTCTTTCACAGGCTGCCGTTTACGTCATCATCAAGCATTCCTATAGAATCTCGCAATCGGGTAACTGCGATCGTCTCGTTGATTCGATTGCATCACATCATTTCTCATAACGGCAAAACTCATATTTGGTATGTTTTTTTTTTCATTTTCAACTTGTCAGCATTATTTAAATATTTCTACAAATTTTCCCCATCAGTACTTCACTCTATAAAGATTCTCATTTCTCTGTAGGCAATGATTTGTTCGACTCTCTCTGAGAGCATTGATTTCATCGAGTAGCAATTGCTCTTTGCATCATCTCTCTTATGCGTTCAACATTCTCCTCATGCACTCTCTCTCATTTCTCAACTTATCTCACATTATTTATCAACGATTCGCAATTTGCTTCGTACAATATTTAAAAAAATTTCATTGAGGATTGCTCCATCCATCCATAGTTGTTGCTTATGTGCTTATGTGCTACACTTGATCCATCGATCCTTTCTACCACTAACATCACGTGATGTTCATCTAATGTGATCCGCTCTTCGTATTCTCCATAATGCTTGCCTAGCTGAATGCAGCCGTTTGATTGTCGACGATTCACCTTGGAAGAAGTTAGATAGGTTCATCTTGAGGTGAGATGAAGGGGAGGTGGAAGGGAAGGGGGAGAGGGAAGGGGATGGGAAGAGAGGGGAAGGTGATTAGGGTGATCACTGTTTTACAACTCGTTGAGAAGTGCTGGCAGTTCTAGTTCAGCGCACCAACAAATCATAGATCAATGGCGCTCGACAATGCAGTTGGTTTTATGACTGTTGTTAATTGCAACGCATTCACATCGGCCGCATTGGCACTGCATAAAAATGCAATACACATGCGGCGTTCCGCATTCACTAAGGATTCCTTTTACCCATTTTTCGATTCCTTTTCTTTTTTTCTTTTGCCCTCTCTCTCTTGCTCTTGGTGTTGCTCTTGCATTGACGTTATTTCAGTGAAATGCTCTTTGTTGTACTAAATTCTGATGTACACATTTAATGAATTTTAAAAAGCTCTTTTTTTCTGTTCTGATATTGCTTAACACTTTCTCTGCACTATTTTTACTGAATTGAATTCGTTAGGGATTTTCTTTTAAATAAATCTTTTATTTTGCGAGTGGGATTACTCGAGATTTATTTAATCATCCTTATATTTCAGAGTTATTATGATTATCTAGATCAAACAATATAAAATTGATTAAAACAGCACTCTTAAGCTAATAGAATTGATGAACGTTGAAGAGAAACAACTTCGCTCATCACATTTTCTTAGTATTAAATATGTGAAATTACTATGAAAGAATAATAAATATTTATAAAATTTCTTCCCACTCAAATTCATTGGAGTTTCTAGCTTCAATAAGCGCCACCCCTCTCCCATTGTTCCCACTCACCGTTCACTATAAACCATTAGATGCGATGACACATCGCTGATAGATGTTTGTTTTACTTCCTTTTATTCACTATTTCTTGCTTTTCTTTTCCTTTTCTTTTGCAACCAACTTCGATTTCCTTAGTGATATCTAAGTGTACCGGTTGTAATTGTGGAAATTCAGCTGAGTAAACTACCTCATTGAGGTTTTTTTTTTTGTTGATAATTTTATGAAAGGAGTGCTATTACATAAGAATGTCACCTGATCAAAATTTGTGATAAAGTCAGTAAAACGTTATCAATATTCAGCATTCTTATCAGTTAATATTTACAGCCGATATTCTTACTTATCACTAATCATTGTTATCTAGTCGTCGAAAGCCTTTTCATTCCGAAGTAGAATGTTTATGATAGCTGAATCCGCAATGCGCTAATTTTATTTGTGGAAGAGACATAACAGCAAATCGGCTTCTCGATAAGCATTTATGAAGAGGTCATGTCTGTGAGTGTATGCTTCTGTCTGTCTCTGTGTCCGTCACGAAGGGATTAATCACCTCAAAGAGGTACCTCAATAACCAATACATTCGTTTTGTGCTAATGTCGATTTATACTGGAAAAATTTCATATTTTCGTGTGAATCATTTCAATGATTTTTTTTAATTATGCAGAAAATTATAAAAATTAAATTTTTCATTTGTATAGATTGATATCGTCTAAGATTCAAAGTGCAACACATCGACATATAAAATATGATTAGTTGTTTTTAAAGCTTTCTAATCTATACTATCAGATTAGATAACAAAGCAATTTTGTTCTTTAATGTCTATCGTTGTATCTCTTTGTCAAGCAATTTATGCGATAAGAAAGCTAATGGACAATCTAATATTATAGTCTGCGATAGATGATCACGTGACATTATTCGTGTTTAAATACTGTACATATCGTATACCACCAACACACTCTTCCTTCCCAGTGAATTCTTTCCCCCATTCCATTGATGTTCCCCAACTCTAATTGAGAGGAGGTCGAGTAGATATCTCGAAATATTATCTAGAGGGGGGTGCTAATGGTGCGATACTGAATAAACTGTGTTTAAAAGGCCAACGATCACTCATAGAGTGCACCTTCCAACCCTCTCCCTTATAGATGCCCTCTCTCCCTCCATCCCTTAACCACAACAGAACAGAGCACTCTGCTATTTTTTTGTAATTTCTTGCCTTATTTTGAGCGTAACAAATCTTCTTTTAAGGTGCCTGAGGCTATCTGAGGTCATTGACCGATCTCTATTGAAATTTCTATTTTTTTACTATTTTCTATATGCAATTGCAGATATTACATCAAAATTTAGCAGCAATATTTGATTGCAATTGCTTATTTTATTTGCATGCATTCATCTCATATTTATTTGGTTTTAAACCATAGATATATTTCGATTAGTTGGTAATAATTGCGCTATTCAATAAATCTCTTAAATTATGAGTCATTTTATACTAATAATATTTGAACCGAAATATTTAATACTTTCATGTAAAAATATAACAATTTTTTATGCTTTATGAGATGTGTTTTTATTGGCTTTAATACCTTTAATACCTTTAATTATCGATAGAATACCTTTAAAATCGAGAAGTAAAACTTGTATAATAGTTGGAGTAATCATTTGGTCGATTAATGAAGAATAATGCAATGAAGAAAAGCATATATGGAATTGGATATGTTGCGCAAATTATGGAAGTGCATTAGCATTCAATGACGTCATATTGCGCTCATGTTGTACTCTATACGGAGCACTTGTGTGAAACTCGATCGATAGGGCTGCTCACAGATTTATATTTGAGCAGTAGTCTGGATGAGAAATCATTTCATAATCGAACTACTGGTCAGTGGAATTTTTGAGTGACCACTGTTTGCTGTTTTAATCAATTAGTGAGAGGGGAGAATGGATCGCTTGAAATTTGCTGCATTGCTTTGTCCACTATCATCATAGTTCCGGTCATCAGGAATAGTTTTTTGCAACGGTTGAATGGTCACACTAATATGTGAGTGGTATACCTTATTAATTGAGTCGCAATACTATTCATATTAGCCTTTGTTATGAATCATATTCGGATTCCCTGTAGAAGAGAAATACAATATGACGTTTATATCGTTGCCTAGATACGATAGACCATTGTGTTCAACAATTCATTGTTAATTGAGTATGAGTTATAATTACAGATGCTCATTGTTTTATTATTACTTAACAGTGGGAATGAAAAAGGGACACCAAAAACGGCGAAAATTTCGGTTCGATAGACACCATCATATATATATATATATATATATATATATATATATATATATATATATATATATATATATATATCTGGAGGTGGGAGGGGGGAGGGGTTATGGAGTTGAATTTTCGTGTTCTTCGGAGATGCTTTCCGAATGCTCGTCCTTGAAATTGTTTCTCTTAGCATATCCGATATGTATTATAGGTATTATTCGTTAACATCTTCAATTATATGAAGATGACATCATTTGCATGTTTTTAATGACAATATTTTGAGTACTCTTCAAATATTATGTTAATATTTTTAATTTTTAATATTTAAAAATTTAACAAAAATTTTCAAAGTTTGAATTATTTATTCCACTAAAATAAATTCAAAATGATACTTAAAGTTTCAACTTGCATCATTTAAATGAAAATAAAGTTCCATTGAATTCCCATATTCATATCGAAGTTCCCCGTAAGTAATTCCCACATCATTTCTTTTAGATTATTTGTGATGATTTATGCAACAACGTTGAATATTTCAAATGTTTTCCCATGCATGAATGTATGGTCTATGGCAGCAATAAACTATGCCAAATATACCTCCGCAGCAATCGTAGACATGTTGGCGTTACGCTTTGCTTTCGATAGTTGACAACCATCCAAAAAGAGCACACCCACATCTTCATCAACAAAGTAGACGCCCATACATACAAGTTTTTCGACGTATTCTTTAATTAGATTATTTTTGCGATATAACTCTGTTTTTTAAGTAATATTTGTTTTTATTTTTATTTTTTATATCAGATAGAAATAATAGTAAGTAATAATGGTCTATTGCTAAAAAGTAGTAAATCTAGTTAATTGTACTGAATTTAATTGCAATATATTTTTGAAGATTGTTTTCTCGATTCTGTATGATAGGTGATCTTTCACTTACAACTCCTGGGTTTGTAACTTTTTTTTATAATATTTTAAATTAACCGAAAATTCGAAATCTGCGGATTTGAAGAAAAAAAAGGAGAGGGACGCCTAAAAAATGCTTGATTTCCTTAATAATTATTGTCTCCGAGATGGGGACAAATTATCTAAAATATTGCTCCTCTTATCACTATTATTTTGTTTTATTATCATTATTAATAATCGGTTGGATAATTTTAGAGGAAGTTTATTTTCACGAAAACTGTTTTTGCTTTTATTCGAAGATAGTGATCCGGGTACTTAAATGTGAGCCTTATATTGCGTCATCAGTTTTTATAGCCATAACCAGATCGCTTCCCTTTCATTTCTCTCTCTGATCTTTTCTTTTTAGTCTATAAAACTACTAGTTCATTCCTTTGAATGATTTTAATATTTTTAATTCCTTTGATTATATGATTTATTATGATCATATTTACATATAACTGAAGAAGAAAAAAATTTACAAAAAAACACAAATTGTGCTTTATTTCTCAATGATGGTGTTTAGCGTTCTCTTTTTTATTGTCGTACTCATCATTGTTAGTAGATTTTCACTCTAAAAGACGGTCGGTTCTTATTGCATGTTTACTTTGACACGTTTTCGACTATGTTTGTTTATACCATTTTAAGTTTTTTTTTTTTTAATTCATCGATGAGAACATTTCAAATGATGGAAAATTTAGAATTTTTTATTTTTATGGTTATATTATCAAGGAAAACTAGAATATTCTCATATGATATTGACATGATACAATTCCATGAGAGCATAATTAAAATTTCGAAGAAAAAACCCATTTGAACTGAGCTACAGTACAAGTGTGATTAAAGCTCCGGGCTTCTAGAATTTTCGTAAATTTTGGGCACACTCATCCGAGAATACATTCTAGATTTAGATTTTCGAAAATTTAAAATCAAATTAAATGGCGCTTGGGAATATATGAGGGTTAGTGACGCATAACGATAACTAATCGTAGTATCTAATATTACAGTTTTTATCATTTCATTTAGCAGTATTTTTTAAATTTGCATATTTAATTTTTCATATGCAAATGTCATACTCTCGTCATCACCTCTATCATAAATAAACTTAGTCGAATTGAATTGATTCGAGTTAGCGTCAACGGAAGATGAGTGCAACGTTGAGGGAGATGGAGTTTAGTGCCATATATATATATATATATATATATATATATATATATATATATATATATATATATATATATATATATATATATATATATATATATATATATATATATATATATCGATGCTGTGAAATGCTTCATTGCGCACAGTGGAACATTGTGATGTGAATGTGCTTGCTCAACGATGCACAACTATGACGGCGTCGTGAATCCGCCTCACAAAAAAAAAACCTAACCCTTGACGAATGGCCTTTTACTCACCTCAAAAAACTCCGCACCATTTTATTTCTCCTTTATTTCCCAATATAAGAGTGTTGTTTCATCGTTGTTGTTGAATCAATAGATCTATTTATTTGTGACAAACGACTGCTTAAATTATTCAAATTTTAATAACTGAAATATTAATTACAGATAGCTTTCCCATTTTTGATGAATAATTCAAATTTATATAGAATGTCATTGAGTTTTGAGCCGAATGAAGTCCGGCTGGGACTGAGAATGATAATTGGATGTTTTAGATAAGCAATGAAAAGTTGTCCGCAGACGAGGATGAGCCCGAGAGGTCGCGGGTTCGTTCCCCTCCGCGGATAAGTTTTTATTGGTCATCAAAAACACCAAAATACCAGTTTAATGCGATAATGTTATGAAATACGCTTAAAATATTGCTCGGTTATTTTTCATTTCATTGATTTCTATTTTAATATAGAATTCTTTAAAAATATGTTCATATTTTATTGTTACCAATCTGTCTTATATGCTTTCTAATCTAATCTTAAACAATTATGCAGAGGAATGTAAAGTCTATATGCCTCTTAGTATACGTTTTTTTTTTGTGAAGATGATCGATGCGAATGTCCAATACATAGGTATATTGTTTGTTATCAGTAGATCATTTCGTATTTATCACATTAGTTGGTTATAATTTTTTTCAACCTTTCATAGAGTACATTCCCAGTCTCCTTCAACTATCGTTTCACTTCTCTCTTCAACTATACAAATATTCTGTCTATATGCTTTTATTAGTAATAAAGATGGAATTTTTCTTTAATTTTGTCGTTTATTTTAATGAAAACTTGGTGGAATTCCTCTTTATAATTAAATCAAACAACTTTCCAAACAATGCGATATTTGCAGAAACCTTTATTCTAAGATCGATGAAAGAATGTTTTGATTAATTTGTGAATTAGCACCGCTCAAATGACTCATAAGTAGCAAATGCACATGATTTTTTTTTCTATGAGTGCTCAGAGAGTGAAATAAATACCATAGGGAATTCGGTGGATTTAGCGAGGATGTTGTAATATATCATAGCTTTATTCGTTTAAAAAATTTTTTCTCAAAAAAAACGAAGGGTAACGAGAGATAGGACGGAGAGGGAGGGAAGAGAGGGCGGGAAACTTTGTGCAAGAGCATTTCAAAAATCAATGCGAATTTCGATTTAAATTATTGAGGGAGATTGCACTTTTCTCAATCATAAAGAATTTATGCTCGACGAGTTCCCTTTATTTCTATCGACTCCGATCGATATTTTTATTATCGGCACAAATGATTCGAGACGTTATTTTTATTGATTAGCAAACGCTTACTTATTGTGACATCTCATTTATCACTTCATTGTTTTCCATCTATTGGGAATCGTTGAAAAAATATTCTTCGGTAATTTAGTGGATGGGCTTTTTGATTGGCACATTTACCAAATTTTGCATTTTCTTTTGTTGCTCTCACAATTAAATCGGAGATTTATATATATGTTTATATATATATATATATATTGCTTACAAACAAAAATTTATTCACGTTTTGATTTGTGATGATCAGTGAAATGCCATCAATTGTAATATATTTGTCAAAGGGAAGAGAAATTCCAAAAAAGAGAATCTAAAATAATGGAAATTGCGATGTTCTGTGATATTTAAATTAAAGTTCTCCCTAAAAATGCTCTTTGTAAAGTAATCGAATATCGACTATTAATTAAGTTTAAGTTTAAAAGCCGTTATCTGATGTGATAAAAGGATATAGTGCAGTATATTGCTATTAGAATGTGCATTTATTGTTGTCTTATAGTAAGCTAATGACTTCATTGCTCGCGATGGGTGGTTTCGGCGTCAGAAATTGTACGCGGCAGGCTTTCCTTTGAATCTTTCTTCACCTTTTCTATGGGGTTCCTTCCGATATTTGAACATTTGTGTAAAGATCGAATCATGAATATTTGAATTGTTTTATTTATGTCTCTCATCGTGTAGTCTCTCACATACTGATATTTAATTATGCTGGAAAATAGATCCACTCAATACTGGAACGCTATTTCGCTATTTATCATCTATGACAATTTGTCTTATATGATATCGTACCGAAATATCTGCATATATTTTCCAATATGAGTTACTCATTTCTATGTTTCCTATTTTATTATTAACATACAAGGTGTCATTTAAATATTGTGCAATATTTAGGTGATTTTAAGCCGGCACATTATCATCGCGGTTCTGTTGGCAATCCACAACGCCTTTGGCGAGACGTGAGATTTCTGTATCCGACTGACTTCTGCTTCTGAAGTCGTTGTAAGTCTTTCTTTATAAGTTGAAAAAGCCCACTAAAGTCTTTAGATTATTTTTCTTAAAAGATGCCTTTCGCTGTTTTCTTGAGTTTATTGTCTCTATTCTATATGTATTTTTAAAAAAAAAAAAACCTTAATTAAGCAAACTTATTGGAACTTAATTGAAAAACCTTAATTGGAACTTCCTATTCTAATATGGTCAAAGAAATATGAAATGATAAATGAATATGGGACAAAAATAAATGCATTATTTATCAATTCGCTTACGAATCGATCTTTTCGCATCAATTTTTCTTTGTAATCTTATAGCATCAAATTATAGGTGATAAATGGTAAATCCCTTCATCACATTCGATTTTCTAATCGATTTTCTTTAAATAAAATAGCGAATTGTGAATAAAAGCAAAAAATGATTTATTTAGAAGTTAGAATTTCGTTTATAATTTCTTTTTATAGAAATTACATGAGGAATTATTATTGATAATATTATGAATCAAACTATAATAGAATCTACATCATTTACATTCATGGCGCATTTTCCAGTTTTTTGAATGAACGAATCACTGATGATA
The DNA here is from genome assembly GCA_037389465.1 of Baylisascaris procyonis. Lineage (NCBI taxonomy): Eukaryota > Metazoa > Nematoda > Chromadorea > Rhabditida > Ascarididae > Baylisascaris > Baylisascaris procyonis. The sequence continues at coordinate 783,978 of JAZARR010000213.1, read as the reverse complement.
GTGATTGGAAGTGCTCATCTGTCCCTCTCTTACTTCTTTCTGACGTTTTACTTCAAAATACGAATCTTTTGCTGGGGTGTTTTCCCTTACCTGTGCGGATAGCATCGTTGTGGAGATGGGGCGGGGAGGGGGGAGGGGGTGTGCTCCTGTACGAGATAGCACCAATATATAAGTGAATAATTGCGCTTGCAGAAGTGGCAAGTTGAAAGATGCTAGAAGGGAGTGCGAATGAGGCTGCTATCGATGGCCGAACAATGTCCGTCGAGGACACACATTGCGGTAACTCGCTGGGTGGATCGATGGACGTTAGGAAAGTGATTGCGTTCATTGGTGCCTTCTATTGGATCGTTATGACTGTGTTCATTGTGCCTGGTGCTGTGGTCGCTTCATTCTTCACTATTATGCTACCTGCCATGCTCATCTGGTATGCTTCCTTCTCGTATATATTATTTGGTGGAAAATGTTTAAGAAATTTGCAACCTTCATTTCGGGATCGATTATCTTCCAAATACTCTCTTTTATTTATTTTTATTTACTATTTTATGGGAGCAAGGTTTCCTCCAAAGATTTAAGTATATATATTATTTATTAGTGTTTCAAAGTTGGATTTAGTGAAAGCTGTAGGACCTTGCAATGAACTTCAGCTTTTATAAACATATAGCTATTCTCATAGTAACTAAACATCTATAAAAATTTTTATCTATGCATTTTGTAGTAATGTTATATTAAATAGTGTATTTTTGGTTAAAAATTTATGATTTTCCTTTGTTCCAACTTTCGAATGAATAAAAAAGATTTTTTATTTTTCAAATTTCAAAGATTTCACTCGAAGGTTCTCATCAAAATTGTTTTCCACTGGGAATTGGATCACCTTTTCGAGGAGGAATGTCGTTTTTTCCCCGTTTATCAGATGATCTCCCATTCAAATGGGAATCTTCTCCTCACACTGATGCTATTTTCAAGAAAGTTGGCCAATCAATTCAAAAGGCTTTTACAAAATTTTCTTTCTTTTTTTTACAAGTCGTACCAATTCAGAATGTATATATATATATATATATATATATATATATATATATATATATATATATATATGAATATGATATTTTTTCATATTATAGATTTCTTATATCATTCATGCTCAAATGAAGAGGCAATAAATTCCAAAATTAACGTAAAATAAGAAAATATGCTTACATAAATATGGATAGAAGTGCTTTTTTTTAAAAAAAAGATGGCATTATCCAAAAATATCAAAGCAAGTAATTGTTGAAATCTTACTATTTAAGGGTTCCATTACATAATTGGATCGATCACAAATTATGCCGAATGGTCAATGATCATTGGGTTTCGGCATCGCAAAGTGTCGGCTTAAATGTTATCGAATATGGTGATGATATATCTGAGGTATCAATAAAATTTTTGTAATTATTAGTTTCATTTATCAGTTATATTAGTAACTGAAGTGGATAGGAGATAAAGTGTTATGCAAAAAAAAAAAATCATAAATAACAATGTTTTCGTTATATTTTAAATAGGCATCTGTAATATTTGCCTCGACCGGAAATTCTATAATTTATTTCAAAATTGTATTGCTTGTCGCTGTTTATGTACGATATATTCAAAATGAATAGCTTATTTGAAGAAATAGTTTGCTAAGTCTACATGCGAGGCAATAAATAAAGTTGTGGGACAGTGGATAAAGCTAAAAGCTGTATAAGTAAGCCCACAAGGCTTAGTTAGTAAGCCTGTAAGGTTTATTGGCAAGTAGCAGCAATTGCACCTACTTGGCACTAAGCAAAACCACAAGATAGTAATTAGTGTTGCAAGGTAGCAGCTCGAGCTATTTGACACTAGATGAAGCCATAAGGCCATAAGTAAGGCTACAGGGGAATAGCTGCAGCTATCTGGCAATAAGTCAAACTACAGGACATTAAATAATGCTGTAAGGTAGCAGCTCTAGCTATTATATACTAATTAAACTTGGATGGTAATAAAGTGGATTGCAGATAGCGGAGAAGAGAGTCCTTTTTTTATCGAATCATCTTGGACTCGTTGACCATTTCGTATTGATGTGTGCAATGTATAACAAAGGAACAATTGTCGAAAAGGTTCGCCTTTTTTTTACATTCCGTCAATTCATAATCGTTTTATGTATTTACCTTTCCACTCGATTTATAAATTTTATTCTTTATTTTGTTTTTTATTTATTTATTAATTCCTAATTAAAGAATTCCTAATATATATTTTATATTTTTTGATATATTTCATTTTTTATTCTATATTTCATATTTCATAGTATTGTTGAATAATTTATTCTTTTGCATTTTATGTTTCTTTTCATTGATGGCATAGAGACTCAGATAAGATTATTGCTTAGTTGGTAATCATCTTGCGAGGATATTGCTTTCTTCCTCTTTCACTCAATAACACATTATTTTTTTGTGCTCTTTAATAAATCTTTATATGTTGAATTTAAAAAAATTATTTATATTCACAAATTTATGCGACAATTATATTGTAACGAAGTCATATCTGCAAATATCTAGAGTATTTCCCAGTTTTAATAAATCCATAGGCTCAAGGCGTTCATGATTTTCCAGAATGAACATCTATTTCGAAAAGGGATTATAAGACCTGAATTTGCATCGGTTTTTAAATTTGAAGGATAAAAAACAATCGGAGGAAATTAGTAAATGAAGTTATATGTCAGCGAATTTTTAGAGGAAGCATATTCGACTTTATTTCGGTTGTCTTTGACATCGATGTAGCCAGGTGATTTAATTAAGCCAACTACGAGAAATTAGGCCAATCTCATATCAAATTACTTGGCGCGTTTTCCCATTTATCTATTCGATATTCCCCAAACTTTTTGCAGTATCTGTGGGTGATTTTCAATATATGGAAGATGACACCATTGGGTGCAATGTGGCTAACACATGGCAACTACTTCATTAATGGAGGTGCATCCCAACGGGAACGTTTATTGAAACAATTTCGAGAGCATTTGAAGGATAACTACTGGAAATTCGATCATCGATGGCTAGTGATGTATCCAGAAGGTATGCATTTTCATATTTAACAACTATTATTTCTCGATATTCCTTACTTACCTCTACATACATAATTACGATTAAATAATTTATTGTGCCTAAGTATCGAATATTGAAAAAGAATTGCTTCTTAGTGGCTATATTATCATGCTTGCATAGCCACAAAGAAATGCTTATTCGAGGATCGACGCATACCCACAAATAAACCAGACAGACCTCAAAAAAAAAGAACTAGGTAGACCCGAAAAAGCGTGGCGCAATTGCAGAGAACGATGCCACACTAGCTGCGAACGGAGTTGAGCTGTCCAACACTGCGTACGCACCAATACCCTACTTTGCACTACAAGTGAATGCGCTAACGCCCATCACAGAAACTCGAAAACTTTTGAAATAAACAGACAATTTTTTTTTTCACCATTCGACTCAGAATGTCAAATAATGCAATTCTGCAAAATTTCACCTTAATTGAAGGATGGGAAATGCACTTGATGGATGGGTAATCTTTGATACGGTAATCAAAGATTACAGAGAACGATGACCAATGCAGTAAGTACACTTTCCTTTTGAGTTGGAATTTTGCATGGGGAAATTATTTGAAACTCGCAGTTGAATTATGCAAAAAAATTGCATATTTCTATCACAAGTTTTCAAGTTTCTCTAAAATGTGTTAGTATTGGCTTACAAAGTGAAGGGTACAGTAATGGTGCGTACGCATTGTGGAGCATGAGCTCAACTCCGTTCACAATTCGCAGCAAGAGTGCCATCGTTCTCTTGAAGTGTTAAAAAGCCTGTCCTAGATTATCGAAAAAGTGTTACTAAATGATTGAAATTCGATAGCCTGATTTCTGCTTACTATATTCTGCGACACCTTATTTGTTTTTGCTGTTTTTTTTTGCTTTATTGTATTATATATTTCATGATCATCCACTTCCTTCTCCAACTCTCTTTTTCCCTATTCCCTCCCGATTTATTTCTATTCTGTGCGATTGATGTCACAAACTCGGCTATTTGTTTATGTTACTTACCTGACAACTTATTGTTTTATAACTGATTGCTACGTTCCCCTATTCCGCCCATACTTTTTAACGGGTTGCCGGCTTCCCCTCTCCCACCAATACGTTTTATAACTGGTTGCCAACTTCCCCGCTCCCACCCATATTTTAAAAAGGCTTCCTACCTTTTCTTCTGCTACACTATTTTTTTTATAACTGTTTGCTATTTTCCCCTCTCCGAGGCATGTTTTTTATAACTTTTTGTATTTTTTATAGCTTCCATGGTAGCAGGGCGGAAGGTAGCAACCGATTATAAAAAATGTGGTTGGGATAAGAGGAGGTAGCAAGCAGTTATAAAATATGGGTGGGAGTGAGGAAGGTGTCAGAGAGTTACAAAAAATATGGGTAGGAGAGGGGAGCAGATCAACCAGTTCTAGAAAGTATCGATAGCAGAAGGGAAGGTAGCTACCAGTAATAAAATATGGATGGGAAGGGGGAAGTTAGCAACGGATTTTAAAGAATATGGTTGGGAGAGGCGAAGGGTGCAACCGGTTATGAAAAAGGTAGGTGGGAGAGGGGAAGCTAGTAACGACTTATAAAACATAACGGGTATTCTCTACCACCCATATTTTAGAACTATTAGCTAGATTCCACTATCCCAACCATATATTTTGGAACTGGTTGCTGCCTTCCCCTATCCCACCTAAATTTTTTGACGGGTTGCTGGCTTCCCCTCTCCCACCAATACCTTTTATAACTCGTTGCCAAGTTGCCCATTGCCACCCATATTTTATAACTGGTAGTCACCTTCTTCTGTCCTACGTATATGTTATAACTGGTAGCTACCTTCCCTTCTCCTACCCATATCTTCTATAACTGGCTGCTATCTTCCCTTCTTCGTCCCATATTTTTTTATGATTGGTTGCGGCCATCCACCCTCCCAAGCATGTTTTTTATGACACTTTGCTACCTTTCCCTCTCCTACCCATATTTTTTATAACCTGCCTTCCTTTCTCCCACCCATATTTTTATTGATTGTTTCCTACTTTCCGCTATCAACCCGTGTTTTATGACTGGTTGCTACCTTCCCCAATCCCACCCATATATTTTTAACTGACTGCCAGCTTCTGCACTCGAAGCCACATTTTATAAGTGTTTGCTGCGTTCCCCTCTCCCACCCATATTTTATGACTGCTTGCTACCTGCCTTATCAACCATATTTTTTAGGATTGTCTGCTACCTTCCCCTTTGTTACCCATATTTTTATAGCCGTTTGCTGGGTTCCCCTCATAGGCATGCTTTATAACTTTGTGTTTTTTATAACTTTTTGAGTAGCAGAGGGGAAGGTAGCAAGCAGTTATAAAAAATATGGGTGGAGAGGGGAATGTCAGTTATAAAAGATTTCTGGGAGAGCGGAAGATGGCACCCAGTTCTAAAAAATATGGTTGGCACACTGGAAGGTAGCTAACGGTTATAAAACACGGGTGGGGGAGGGAAGGTAGCTAGCAGGTATAAAAAATATTGGTGGAAATCGGGAGGTAGCAGGCAGTTATAAAAAATATGTGTGTGGGGGGGGGGAATAGCAACCAGTAATGAAAAAAGGGTTGGAGCGGGGAAGGTGGTATCCAGCTAGAACATATTACCAGGAGACGTAGAGTAGCACCCATTTATACAAAATGTGGTTGGGAGAGGCGAAGGGAGCAACCGGTTATAAAAAATGTGAGTGGGAGAGGTGAAGCAACCAAAAAGTTATAAAAAAATATGGGTTAACTCTCCACCACCCATATTTTAAAACACTTATCTAGCTTCCACTATGCCAACCATATTTTTTATAACTGCTTGCTACCTCCCCCTATCCCACCCATTTTTTTATAACTGGTTGTTACCTTCCCTCCTGATGCCACCCATTTTTCTGTAACTGTTTGCTGCCTTACCCCCTCCCAACCATATTTTTTGTAACTTTTTTCTGCCTCCCCCCATCGCACCGATTTTTTACGTCTATTTGCCACCAATATCTTTTTTAACCCATCCCTACCTTCCTCTCTCCCACCCATAGTTTTTATGACCCTTTGTTACTTTCCCATCTCCGACCCGTGTTTTATGGCTATTTGCTACCTCCCTTATCCCACCCATTATTTTATAAGTTGTTGTTACCCTCCCTTCTGCTGCCACCCATTTTTCCGTAACTGTTTGCCGCCTTCCCTTCTTTCAGACATGTTTTTTATAATTTTTGCTACCTCCCCCCATCACCGATTTTTTACGTCTATTTGCTACCCATGCTTTTTAACCCTTTCCTACCTTCCTCTCTCCCACCCATACTTTTTATGACCGTTTGTTACTTTCCCCTCTCCAACCCGTGTTCTATGGCTATTTCCTACCTCCCTTATCCCACCCATTTTTTCATAAGTGGTTGTTACCTTCCCTCCTGATACCACATATTTTCCTGTAACTGTTTGCTGCCTTACCCCCTCCCAACCATATTTTTTGTAACTTTTTGCTGCCTCCCCCCATCCCACCCATTTTTTATGACTATTTGCTACCCGTATTTTTTGTAACCCTTTCCTACCTTCCTCTCTCCCACCAATAGTTTTTCGGACCGTTTGTTACTTTCCCGTCTCTGACCCCTGTCTTATGGCTGTTTACTAACTCCCTTATCCCACCCATTTTTTTATAAGTGGTTGTTACCTTCCCTCCTGATGCCACCCATTTTTCTGTAACTGTTTGCTGCCTTCCCTTATTTCAGACATGTTTTTTGTAACTGTTTGCTACCTCCCCCAGCCCACCCTTTTTTATGACTATTAGCTACCCATATTTTTTATAACCCTTTCCTACCTTCCTCTCTCCCACCCATAGTTTTTATGACCCTTTGTTATTTTCCCGTCTCCGACCCGTGTTTTATGACAGTTTCCTACCTCCGCTATCCCACCCATTTTTTTGTAAGTGGTTGTTACCTTCCCTTCTGCTGCCACCCATTTTTCTGTAGCTGTTTGCTGCCTTACCCCCTCCCAACCATATTTTTTGTAACTGTTTGCTACCTCCCCCCATCCCACCGATTTTTTATGACTATCTGCTACCCATGCTTTTTAACCCTTTCCTACCTTCCTCTCTCCCACCCATAGTTTTTATGGCCCTTTGTTAGTTTCCCGTCTCCGACCCGTGTTTTATGGCTATTTGCTACCTTCCTTATCCCACCCATTTTTTTATAAGTTGTTGTTACCTTCCCTTCTGCTGCCACCCATTTTTCTGTAACTGTTTGCCGCCTTCCCTTCTTTCAGACATGTTTTTTATAATTTTTCCTACCTCCCCCCATCCCACCGATTTTTTATGACTATTTGCTACCCATGCTTTTTAACCCTTTCCTACCTTCCTCTCTCCCACCCATAGTTTTTATGAGCCTTTGTTACTTTCCCGTCTCCGACCCGTGTTTTATGGCTATTTCCTACCTCCCTTATCCCACCCATTTTTTCATAAGTGGTTGTTACCTTCCATCCTGATGCCACCTATTTTCCTGTAACTGTTTGCTGCCTTACCCCCTCCCAACCATATTTTTTGTAACTTTTTGCTGCCTCCCCCCATCCCACCCATTTTTTATGACTATTTGCTACCCGTATTTTTTGTAACCTTTTCCTACCTTCCTCTCTCCCACCAATAGTTTTTCGGACCGTTTGTTACTTTCCCGTCTCTGACCCCTGTCTTATGGCTGTTTACTAACTCCCTTATCCCACCCATTTTTTTATAAGTGGTTGTTACCTTCCCTCCTGATGCCACCCATTTTTCTGTAACTGTTTGCTGCCTTCCCTTATTTCAGACATGTTTTTTGTAACTGTTTGCTACCTCCCCCAGCCCACCCTTTTTTATGACTATTAGCTACCCATATTTTTTATAACCCTTTCCTACCTTCCTCTCTCCCACCCATAGTTTTTATGACCCTTTGTTATTTTCCCGTCTCCGACCCGTGTTTTATGACAGTTTCCTACCTCCGCTATCCCACCCATTTTTTTGTAAGTGGTTGTTACCTTCCCTTCTGCTGCCACCCATTTTTCTGTAGCTGTTTGCTGCCTTACCCCCTCCCAACCATATTTTTTGTAACTGTTTGCTACCTCCCCCCATCCCACCGATTTTTTATGACTATCTGCTACCCATGCTTTTTAACCCTTTCCTACCTTCCTCTCTCCCACCCATAGTTTTTATGACCCTTTGTTACTTTCCCGTCTCCGACCCGTGTTTTATGGCTATTTGCTACCTCCCTTATCCCACCCATTATTTTATAAGTTGTTGTTACCTTCCCTTCTGCTGCCACCCATTTTTCTGTAACTGTTTGCTGCCTTCCCTTATTTCAGACATGTTTTTTGTAACTGTTTGCTACCTCCCCCAGCCCACCCTTTTTTATGACTATTAGCTACCCATATTTTTTATAACCCTTTCCTACCTTCCTCTCTCCCACCCATAGTTTTTATGACCCTCTGTTATTTTCCCGTCTCCGACCCGTGTTTTATGACAGTTTCCTACCCCCGCTATCCCACCCATTTTTTTGTGAGTGGTTGTTACCTTCCCTTCTGCTGCCACCCATTTTTCTGTAGCTGTTTGCTGCCTTACCCCCTCCCAACCATATTTTTTGTAACTGTTTGCTACCTCCCCCCATCCCACCGGTTTTTTATGACTATTTGCTACCTATGTTTTTTAACCCTTTCCTACCTTCCTCTCTCCCACCCATAGTTTTTATGACCCTTTGTTACTTTCCTGTCTCTGACCCCTGTCTTATGGCTGTTTACTACCTCCCTTATCCCACCCATTTTTTTATAAGTGGTTGTTACCTTCCCTCCTGATGCCACCCATTTTTCTGTAACTGTTTGCTGCCTTCCCTTATTTCAGACATGTTTTTTGTAACTGTTTGCTAACTCCCCCAGCCCACCGGTTTTTTATGACTATTTGCTACCTATGTTTTTTAACCCTTTCCTACCTTCCTCTCTCCCACCCATAGTTTTTATGACCCTCTGTTATTTTCCCGTCTCCGACCCGTGTTTTATGACAGTTTCCTACCTCCGCTATCCCACCCATTTTTTTGTAAGTGGTTGTTACCTTCCCTTCTGCTGCCACCCATTTTTCTGTAGCTGTTTGCTGCCTTACCCCCTCCCAACCATATTTTTTGTAAATTTTTGCTGCCTCCCCCCAGCCCACCCTTTTTTATAACTATTAGCTACCCATATTTTTTGTAACCCTTTCCTGCCTTCCTCTCTCCCACCCATAGTTTTTATGACCGTTTGTTACTTTCCCCTCTCCAACCCGTGTTTTATGGCTGTTTGCTATCTTCCCCTACACCGCCCATATTTTTTTAACTGGCTACTAGCCTTCCCACTCAAACCCATATTTTGTAACTGTTTGCTGCCTTACCCGCTCCAAACCATATTTTTTGTAACTCTTTGCTACCTCCCCCATTCCCGCGCCCATATGTTTTATAAGTGGTTGCTACGTTCCCTTCGGCTACCCTATTTTTATAACTGTTTGCTGTCTCCCCCTCTCCCAGTCTTGTTTTTTTTAACTTTTTGCTAACTCTGTCTCTCCCACCCATCTTTTTTATGACCATTTGCTACTTTCTCCTCTCCAACCCGTGCTTTATGGCTGTTTGCTACCTTCCCTAGCCCACCCATTTTTCTGTAACTGTTTGCTGCCTTCCCTTCTTTCAGACATGTTTTTTATAACTTTTTGCTACCTCCCCCCATCCGACCGATTTTTTGTGACCATTTGCTGCCCATATTTTTTATAACTCTTTGCTACCTTCCTCTCTCTCACTCATATATTTTATTGCTGTCGGCTACCTTTCCCTTTCCCACTCGTATTTTATGACTGGTTGCTACTTGCCCTTTCGCAACCATATTTTTTAGCATTGGATGCAACCTTCCCTTCTGTTACCCATATTTTTTATAACCTATTGCTACCTTCCCAACCTTGCCGATACTTTATAACTGTTCGCTACGTTTCACTCTTCTACTCTTATCGTTTTATGTTTTCTGTGTCTCTCGACAGCTTATTTCTTTACTACAACTCGTTGCTACCGCCCATCTAAAATTTCCAATCGTTTCAGGCTCTCGACTCTACTTAATCAGAGAAAGTAACGCTCGCTATGCGAAAAAAGTTGGTCAGAAAATATTTAAGAATTGTGCATTACCACGATCGAGTGGTGCGCATGCTGTATTTGAAGTTGCTGGCAAAGGTCATGGTAGGTTACTTTCTCTCAATTCTTCGCTTGGAAATTTTCCTTCATTTACGTGAAAACTTTCAATATCGTTATTTTGAGAAAGGTAAGCTGTTTGCAAAAAATTAAATGTTTAGAATCGTTTTAATATTTGAGAATCCAGTTTTTCCATCTCAGATAAACTCCTGATTACCAATGTGACTTTATGATACTATTAACCAATGGAATTTGCGTTTTATACTATCGGTATAAATTCTTGCAATGTTTCCTTATGCCAGCCTACAGAGTGTTCACTTTTTGGTCAACAGTTTGATCGGAAGGGAATCCATAGACGCTGTTTTCTGACCAAAAAAAAAAGAAGTTTTCAATGGGGAAATTGGTTATGAATGTATTTTTTTTAAAGTTCCGATATTTTTCATGTTCCGTTTCCTAATCTTTCCAGTTATTTCATTATGTGGAATATAGTAGTTTTGAGATCATGGGCAGTACAAAATTACGGTGGATATTACAGCGGTATATTTTTTCAGATAGTAGCGATAAGGAGTTGGGTCTTGCTCGTTGTGGTTTAGGTGGTCCAATTGAATATGTCGTTGATTGCACACTTGGATATTATAAGGGAGATGTTCCTGAGTTAGGACGGTATATGACCGGTGAATTCCCGCATAAGCACTCGACAGTTGGCGTTCATTACAAGGTTCGTTTTCGGTTCTTTTCAAATCAATGGCTTTATACATCCAGATGAGGTACAATTATTGTTTTAGTTGGCACTATTTGATATTTTCTTTGATGGCTAGAAACTAATTCTCTGATAAAAGCTGTTATCATTGTTTAGGTTATGTGTTATCACAAAGTTATGCAGTTATTAAATGATCATTAAAAAGTCATTAAGTTAAATGTCAAAGAATTTCTTTCCAGTTGCAGCTTATCAGCTCTAAGCTTAGTTATAAGGATGGGTTTATATCCGTCGCTAATGGGGTTTCGGAAATAAGTTAGATTGCAGCCCTTTATTTCATATTTTTAGTGACTACTTAAAATTTGTAGTAATCATCAATGCAATATTGCTTTATCGTTCATAAATATAATTTTTGTCATTTTCAAAGATTTGGCGGTTTGAATGAAACAATTTTCGTTTTACTTCTATCATATCTCATCGTTGCTATTCTCTATAGCGCTTCATTAAACATTCAGTAGTAATATTAAATATTAAATATTCTTTATTAAGTTGATAATTCCAGTCAATTTCAAGCCATTCCTTTTAGATTTATCCAACGAAAGCCGAATGGTCAGATGAGAAAAAATTAAGGCAATGGCTTTATGCTCGCTATGAGGAAAAGGTAAGAGATGCATTTTTCTGTTTTATATTTGTTAACGTTTATGAAAATTTCCGTGTAAAGCTTTTTTCTCTCGTAGGCAGTTTATAGGCAAGATGAATTCTTTGTTAAATTAAACGAATGAGTTTTTCTTTGCAAAGATTTCAATACGTTTTTAAATATGGGGCATTCAGTAGGTGTTCAAAGTCCGATAGAACTTATACCCTGTAGCAGCTTTATATTTCAGCTCAATTCCTTAAATACTTCGATAAGACTGCAATGTTTTATTTTATAAAATCACTGAAACTAGTCGATAATCGACGGGAAATTTTTCGAATCATTACTGATTTTTGATATGAAAATTATTTGGCTGCATCGTTTGCTGTCAATAAAATTTTAAATTTAAGGTTGAGATGAGGACGAATATTTGTGTTTCAACTAATAAACAAAATTTGGCCTTAACTTTATATTCTCTCAAATTTACATTGCATGTGCACTTGTTATTGTTTATGGTAAACAATTAAAGAATTGAAGAATCGCATATTTAGTTCGATCAAGGATGCTCATACTTTTAACGGTATGCAAGGTGACCTGAAATTAATTTTAGGATGACCTACTCGAGTACTATTATACGAAAGGGACATTTCCAGTGAATGCGAAATCGCGTCCAAGGCCTCTTCATTTTCCATTCAGTCGTTGTGTTGTGGTCGAAACTTTCTGGATATTGCTCTTCTGTGCTCATTACTATATTTGGGTGAAACCTTTGTGTATCTTTCTTATGAATATTGTTTCCTCATTGTTTATTTAGACTTTCAAATAATTCTTTAATAGATCGTTCGTTATACTGCGAGAATTAAAACACTTCGCCATGTTATTTAATATTTGTTATGTTCTGCGTTATACTTATAGGTGTATTTACCAATATTATGTACCGCGCTAGACATACTTACTAGTGGTCAGAAATGTGAAATAAATTATCGTCTAGCTCATAATTTAGAATTGAAGAGAGAGGAAAGTAAAGTGAAATATAATTTGTGAACTGTTAAGTCGATAGTTGAGAAATCCTGACAAATTGCTTCGAATTGAAAGGCTAAAAGTGCTATTTTATTATTTTTATTTTCAAATTCTATTCTCTCCAAAAACATTTTTGAGTTTACTCTGATTTTGCAACGAATTTTTTGAGATTTTTTTCGAAAATTTTATTCGTTAATTCACCGAAAATTTTATTTTTAATTCATCTTTATTGTTCCATTACTATAGCGCTATAATTTAAAAAAAAACTAACAATTAAACAATTTTTGGTGTATTATATTTGTGCCATTTGTCATCTTCTATAAGTTTCCTCATTAATTACACAACGTTAATGAAATTTATCGCTGAAAATTGCTCAAAAAAATGCGTAAAATATTGATGATTAAGAGGAAATAACTCCCTCTTACCATTGTTTCTTCATGCTTTTTTCAATTAATAAGATCAGACTGCTTTGTTCAGATCAATTGCAGGCATATACATTTGGCAGAGATCTAGAGGGGCTGTATATGGTGGTGATTGTGGAAATGGTAAAGAGATAATTAGATTGTTATATATTTCAAAGCGGTTTTTTGCGTGCATTAAGGGAACAACTTAAACAAGAATAAGACCCATACATTTATATTTAGAATAAAGACTCTAAACGTACAGCTATAATATACTAATAATATTAATTGTTGTTTCGATGTAAATATTATCTCGTTTATTATCTTACAACTATTTGCAACTGAGAGAGCGTTTTTCTTTTAATTTATTTTTATTTTTTTTGAAAAATTCTTCATATTTTATTTTTGTCTTATTTTATTTATCGTTATAATTTTATTGCTAATATTTATTATTAACATCAATCGAAGCGATATTTTTACTAATTTTCTTTTAACGAAATATCTCTTAGAACGATTTTGAATTTTTTTCAAATTGTTTATATTATTCAGCGAATCGTTTTAATCGAATGATTATCTATTTTTCAACATTTCTTTCGCTCTTATAAATTCTTTCACATTTGAAACATTGACATTTTAGTTATTGCCATAGCTGTGTTACTTATTTTTTTTAAGTAAATGTTGCTTGTCTAATATTATATTCTTTCAAAAAGTATCGCATTATATGCATACCACGTTTTGTAAGTGAATTGTAATATTTTTTTTAGTATATTCTTACATTGGCTATATTCTTTAATTTGTAATATGATCAACTTTATTGTTGATTCTTTTACTGTTCCGTACAGCCATTTAATGCAATATTTCTCGAAGGTTCTCTATAAGCATAGGAGAGAGAAATCATTTTGGATTTCAAAAATGAGTAGTGGAAGTGAAATTTGATTTTTGTTTTATTATTGAGATGAAATTGTTGTTTGAAGTCGATGCATTAATTGAATCGTCGCAAAATTTTTATTTCTTTCATTTGTAATTGTTGCTATTGTTTGTTTTTAAGTCTTGATTCAATAATAAATACCAAATCAAAACCGTTGATTAAACTAATAATCTGGAATGGGCCCGACCAGGATAATAATGCAAGCTGGCATTAAACCGGGGAAACCATACTATGAAGTGAGAGTATGAGGGAAAGATTAGAGCGCAGCAAGGACTAGAAATTGCATTTTATTCGATTTCAACTACGAATTGTCACCTTCACCTGTGTATGTGGTTGTTGGCACTGAAAAATTTTTGGTCCTAAATTATTACGAAGAATTTTTTAAAATCAACATAGATGAACATGAGAATATAAGGACAGAAATATTCGATCATTATTGAATTTTATTGATTTATCGATTTCCTCCATAGCAGAATTATTATACTTAATGGAGTTATTATATTCTTTCATGTGTATGCATTTTTTGCTATTTTTTTTTATCTCTTCGTTTCCCGAATATTTATATAAACGTCTTTCAATTACCCCATAATTTCTACTTCATAGCGAGGTAAGTTGTTCTATCCAGAAAATTATCCCTGGGAATTGGACGTTTGGGTCGAAATTTCTGTGGGAAACGACTTGAATGAAGTTTCGATTTCATTTTATCTGCTGTGAAGTTTCTTTTCACAAAGGACGGAAGGTGATAATCAAAATTAATCTACATAATCGAAACAGTGATGCTGAGAAGAAGTCTAGAAGTTCTTATTCATTCCTTACTCATTAAATTAACTAATGTACCTTACTATTCGATTAGGTTATTCAAATTAAAACCCCCCAACTAACTGGTTTGAATTAATCGAAGGGAGCGATGTTGAATCTATAGAAAAATAAATGCTCTATATTGCCTTTTCATTGAAAGTATTTCATTCCTTTTTTGCTTGTTATCATTATATCATTTGTGCTGATATAAATGTGTAAAGCAATAAATTTCATTTATCCAACTTTGTGGGAGTTTAGCAGGAATATGTTTTTTCCTTTTACTTTTTTCTTTCTCAGCAAGGAAGTCGAGTGGCGCTTGGAAATTTTTTCGTGAAATTTTTTTTACAAAAATTTGTGAAAAACTTGTAAAAATAATTCGGCAAAGCAAGAGATGAATTGAATGGAGTCATTGAAAAAATTTTTTAAACGGTTTGATCCCTCATGAACGATCTGTTTTCTAC
Source organism: Baylisascaris procyonis (assembly GCA_037389465.1). Classification (NCBI taxonomy): domain Eukaryota; kingdom Metazoa; phylum Nematoda; class Chromadorea; order Rhabditida; family Ascarididae; genus Baylisascaris; species Baylisascaris procyonis. Next base: position 768,831 of record JAZARR010000213.1, on the reverse strand, counting down.
GTGAAATTATTTCGTTAGCTGTCCTTGAAATGTTCTCAATAGAAACAAATTGAGAATTGTATCAACGTTCCTAGTGCAATATGCATTTTAAATTTTCAAAAAAAGCCTACAAACATAGAAAAATTCGCAATAATCCAGCCTGACTGATGGTTCTATTATTACTTTTAGGAAGACTGATTCCCTGGCTCGACAGGTTGAAAGAAGATCCAATCAGCCTTGAAATTAATGCAAATTTTGAGCTTTAACCCCGCGAAATCTTTCGAAACTGACGGCATGAAAGTTGGTACAATACTGGTTACATTAATATACGTGCTGATTACACTCGTCAAATCTTACTAACAACGCGTGGTGCCTTCCTGGTGGAACAAACCGACAGATATATAAAAGGAAAAAACATGTTAGCATAGATATGAAAACCGCCGTGATATACTTTCAAAGATAAATTTAAGCGCAATTAAAACTCGAGGAATTCAACTCCCCTCCCCTTCCCCCACCTTTTTCAAATTCCATAAAAAGCCTCACTTCTTCGGATAAAATATCCCGAAAAGAGATCCACCTCCAAATCACGAAAACATATCAGCCATATCACCGCCACAGAATCTTTAATTAACCATCGGTGATCATTAATTTCATCTCGTAAATTATTCAATTTTAGTCGAATGAGCCATTCTAGAAACAAGGGAAGAATGAAAAACAGCTCTTTAATAGAAAAATTAAATAAAAGATCCCCTTGAAGCGCAAGGAAATAAGAAACTCTGGTCGTTCTATCGGAGAAAACACGATAGACCGTCGTATTTGGCAATGACGATATGCATGAACGAACCCGATGATTAGAGGCCAATCGATACAACTTATAAACATTTATTTGGAATAGATGAAAAACGATTATAAAAAGGAATACTCACAAAAAAACGAAAAGCAAAAAATTGCAAAGGAAAATGACAATAAACATCAAAAATGCATCATGCTTTATTGAATAATGATCAAAACAAAATGGATCACAATAGTGGAAAGTTCCGGAAAAAAATTTCATGATAAAATTTCCGGAAATAAATTTAAAATAAAGAAGCGTTTCATATTTGACACAAATAGCTGATAATAATACAGTGATATTGGTATAACGAAACGATTAAATCATATCACTGATAAGAATCAGATAGGCGCCTTATCAGATTCGATTTATAGCATTCAAATCTCCGTTTCTTCTCGCTAAAAATAATCTTTCCCTCCCTTTTTTCATTCAAATTTTCCTAATTAAAATCTTCAGGACAGGATCTCTGAAGAAAACTAGGCAACTAACGGAATCCAGAACCTGTGAATACACCTATATGAGCCTAATAAGGCACTTTTTGAAGAGACAATTGAAAATCCATTGAATGCAAAGGTATATGGTGAGGCATTGAAAGACAGTATCTCATCCATCTGTATCGCATTTCATCCATTTGTATCATGAGACTTTATTCTGCAGTCGCGCAATCTTGTTCTTCTCCCCGTTGTCCAACAAACTCTTACCGTAATGACTTTCATCGTCACATGCATAGGGTGAAGCCGATCGTTTCTGCCCAAAAAAACCAAATGAGAATTTACCGAAGTTATTTTTTTGTTTCATATTCAAGCTTCTAAAACTTGAGTTGTTCCTCCACTTCCTCCCTTCTTTGGACACAGCTAAAGAGGACTGCGCAGCATCGATAGTTTGCACATAGCTGCTACAATCATAGGTAGGTGGCGTTTGTTTTGATGCCAGACAGGGACACAACGCCGGCAGGCCGAATGGATCTGTCGCTTTCATACATGTGTGCTCATTGACTCGACTTCCAAAGTTGCCGCACATGTTGCATACTGTAACACCACTGTGCATAGCCTGACCATTCTGGCGTTCTTTCATCTGTATTGGCTGCAACCAGCTGGTACAACTTGGGCGCACGCGTCGGTTTCTTTTGCTTGCACACCGATTCATTGAGGCATTCCATGCCTGAGACAACATCACTTTCCCTATAGTACAGCTATGAACGTCTTCAACGGATAGCTTCTCGTTGGAGGCTCGATTCACATTCTGTGATGGCATTAAATTGAATGTTCCCAGATTTGAGTGCAATTGTTGACGAGGTGACACTTGGAACGATAACTTCGGTATTGTAGAATAGAGTGTATCATGAATGAGTTGTTGCTGTTGGGAGAACATAATCGAATCCATGAAGGAACGGATAATATCGATCGACGCTCCAAGACCGATTGTTGTTTGTCGTGATTTCCAATTGAGCACAGCGCCTATTGTGCCTGGAAATTGGCATCTCTTGATCGAAAAATGACACCGAAATAAAATTTTCCATTCATGGATATATTTAACAACCTTCCCCAGAATCAAACTACTTTCCCGCAAATCTTTTAAAAGAGTTTTTCTTTGATAGAATAAGGAGTGCTGATAAACTCTATTATGTCGAGAGAAACCTCTCTTCTTCCCCTACCCAGCATTTTTTATTTATCGCTGCTTAGACTGTGTGGTTTTCGCTAAAAGGAATCGCTTAATGATCATTTTTAAGGCTTCGGAAAATTACGACTTGGGGTTTGGATCGAGATCACATGGTTTATATTAGACACCACTGCTCTATTATTAACAGACTCGGCGTATTTAGACCGTTGGATAATCGGTAGGTTAGTTGAGGATCCCAACCAACACGATGACGATATGAATTCAAACAGCTTATTCCAAATAGAACCTTCGAGATAAACATCAATGACTCCAATCTGCCACCAAAAGCGAGTGCCTCCGATGTTAAACAATAAAAAAAACCAAAAGAAGTAGCGAACCTTCCGGGAAAATACGGCGATGGCACGCGAAGTATACAGGCAGCTCACGACCGGTCGGCGTTCTGAATATCCACATCGTGAAACTGTGGAAGTTGCTTTCACTGCTTACTTGTTCATTCCAGCTTGCAGGTACGCGCACTGATAGGAACTCCTCGTTGGCCTTTAAATCTTATACTTCAACACAGAGTATTATTGAAGAGGGAATCTCCACTTCATAAATGTTTTATTCCATCTATTTTTTTATGTCAACAAAAAAGATATAAAATGGACTAATGTGTGCTCTTTTCTGACCATTTAATGGCATCAAATTACGTGACTGCAAATGGCAAACAGCTGCCATCAAATATTTTACTGCTTTCTTTCTTATGCGGAAAGAAACATGCGAAAGACTAGAAAGCAATATGTGAGGCATTTGGATATTAGCAGCATATGATGAAGGAGATCTGGTTCATGCGGAGAGATACGGATGTGCAAGGACAAACTAGATGTGATCTAATCGAATCGAAGTGATTCGTTGCTCGCTTACATCTTTTTATGTCTCACATACTGCATTCGTCTCATAAAACTTTTTTTTAGAGAAAATAAACTGCGAAAATGTTTAAAGATTACCTGTTTGACCTTCGTATATATAAGAGAATGTTTATATTATATAGAGCTACCAACACCTCAAACTCCTAGATATTCGTAACGGTATGGCTTTAATACTCTGAATATTTCAATTTTAATATGAATACTTTTTTCTTATATCGGCTATATTCTTTAATTTGTAATATGATTAGCTTTATTGTTGATTCTTTTACTGTTCCGTACAGCCATTTAATGCAATATTTCTCGAAGGTTCTCTATAAGCATAGGAGAGAGAAATCATTTTGGATTTCAAAAATGAGTAGTGGAAGTGAAATTTGATTTTTGTTTTATTATTGAGATGAAATTGTTGTTTGAAGTCGATGCATTAATTGAATCGTCGCAAAATTTTTATTTCTTTCATTTGTAATTGTTGCTATTGTTTGTTTTTAAGTCTTGATTCAATAATAAATACCAAATCAAAACCGTTGATTAAACTAATAATCTGGAATGGGCCCGACCAGGATAATAATGCAAGCTGGCATTAAACCGGGGAAACCATACTATGAAGTGAGAGTATGAGGGAAAGATTAGAGCGCAGCAAGGACTAGAAATTGCATTTTATTCGATTTCAACTACGAATTGTCACCTTCACCTGTGTATGTGGTTGTTGGCACTGAAAAATTTTTGGTCCTAAATTATTACGAAGAATTTTTTAAAATCAACATAGATGAACATGAGAATATAAGGACAGAAATATTCGATCATTATTGAATTTTATTGATTTATCGATTTCCTCCATAGCAGAATTATTATACTTAATGGAGTTATTATATTCTTTCATGTGTATGCATTTTTTGCTATTTTTTTTTATCTCTTCGTTTCCCGAATATTTATATAAACGTCTTTCAATTACCCCATAATTTCTACTTCATAGCGAGGTAAGTTGTTCTATCCAGAAAATTATCCCTGGGAATTGGACGTTTGGGTCGAAATTTCTGTGGGAAACGACTTGAATGAAGTTTCGATTTCATTTTATCTGCTGTGAAGTTTCTTTTCACAAAGGACGGAAGGTGATAATCAAAATTAATCTACATAATCGAAACAGTGATGCTGAGAAGAAGTCTAGAAGTTCTTATTCATTCCTTACTCATTAAATTAACTAATGTACCTTACTATTCGATTAGGTTATTCAAATTAAAACCCCCCAACTAACTGGTTTGAATTAATCGAAGGGAGCGATGTTGAATCTATAGAAAAATAAATGCTCTATATTGCCTTTTCATTGAAAGTATTTCATTCCTTTTTTGCTTGTTATCATTATATCATTTGTGCTGATATAAATGTGTAAAGCAATAAATTTCATTTATCCAACTTTGTGGGAGTTTAGCAGGAATATGTTTTTTCCTTTTACTTTTTTCTTTCTCAGCAAGGAAGTCGAGTGGCGCTTGGAAATTTTTTCGTGAAATTTTTTTTACAAAAATTTGTGAAAAACTTGTAAAAATAATTCGGCAAAGCAAGAGATGAATTGAATGGAGTCATTGAAAAAATTTTTTAAACGGTTTGATCCCTCATGAACGATCTGTTTTCTACGTGAAATTATTTCGTTAGCTGTCCTTGAAATGTTCTCAATAGAAACAAATTGAGAATTGTATCAACGTTCCTAGTGCAATATGCATTTTAAATTTTCAAAAAAAGCCTACAAACATAGAAAAATTCGCAATAATCCAGCCTGACTGATGGTTCTATTATTACTTTTAGGAAGACTGATTCCCTGGCTCGACAGGTTGAAAGAAGATCCAATCAGCCTTGAAATTAATGCAAATTTTGAGCTTTAACCCCGCGAAATCTTTCGAAACTGACGGCATGAAAGTTGGTACAATACTGGTTACATTAATATACGTGCTGATTACACTCGTCAAATCTTACTAACAACGCGTGGTGCCTTCCTGGTGGAACAAACCGACAGATATATAAAAGGAAAAAACATGTTAGCATAGATATGAAAACCGCCGTGATATACTTTCAAAGATAAATTTAAGCGCAATTAAAACTCGAGGAATTCAACTCCCCTCCCCTTCCCCCACCTTTTTCAAATTCCATAAAAAGCCTCACTTCTTCGGATAAAATATCCCGAAAAGAGATCCACCTCCAAATCACGAAAACATATCAGCCATATCACCGCCACAGAATCTTTAATTAACCATCGGTGATCATTAATTTCATCTCGTAAATTATTCAATTTTAGTCGAATGAGCCATTCTAGAAACAAGGGAAGAATGAAAAACAGCTCTTTAATAGAAAAATTAAATAAAAGATCCCCTTGAAGCGCAAGGAAATAAGAAACTCTGGTCGTTCTATCGGAGAAAACACGATAGACCGTCGTATTTGGCAATGACGATATGCATGAACGAACCCGATGATTAGAGGCCAATCGATACAACTTATAAACATTTATTTGGAATAGATGAAAAACGATTATAAAAAGGAATACTCACAAAAAAACGAAAAGCAAAAAATTGCAAAGGAAAATGACAATAAACATCAAAAATGCATCATGCTTTATTGAATAATGATCAAAACAAAATGGATCACAATAGTGGAAAGTTCCGGAAAAAAATTTCATGATAAAATTTCCGGAAATAAATTTAAAATAAAGAAGCGTTTCATATTTGACACAAATAGCTGATAATAATACAGTGATATTGGTATAACGAAACGATTAAATCATATCACTGATAAGAATCAGATAGGCGCCTTATCAGATTCGATTTATAGCATTCAAATCTCCGTTTCTTCTCGCTAAAAATAATCTTTCCCTCCCTTTTTTCATTCAAATTTTCCTAATTAAAATCTTCAGGACAGGATCTCTGAAGAAAACTAGGCAACTAACGGAATCCAGAACCTGTGAATACACCTATATGAGCCTAATAAGGCACTTTTTGAAGAGACAATTGAAAATCCATTGAATGCAAAGGTATATGGTGAGGCATTGAAAGACAGTATCTCATCCATCTGTATCGCATTTCATCCATTTGTATCATGAGACTTTATTCTGCAGTCGCGCAATCTTGTTCTTCTCCCCGTTGTCCAACAAACTCTTACCGTAATGACTTTCATCGTCACATGCATAGGGTGAAGCCGATCGTTTCTGCCCAAAAAAACCAAATGAGAATTTACCGAAGTTATTTTTTTGTTTCATATTCAAGCTTCTAAAACTTGAGTTGTTCCTCCACTTCCTCCCTTCTTTGGACACAGCTAAAGAGGACTGCGCAGCATCGATAGTTTGCACATAGCTGCTACAATCATAGGTAGGTGGCGTTTGTTTTGATGCCAGACAGGGACACAACGCCGGCAGGCCGAATGGATCTGTCGCTTTCATACATGTGTGCTCATTGACTCGACTTCCAAAGTTGCCGCACATGTTGCATACTGTAACACCACTGTGCATAGCCTGACCATTCTGGCGTTCTTTCATCTGTATTGGCTGCAACCAGCTGGTACAACTTGGGCGCACGCGTCGGTTTCTTTTGCTTGCACACCGATTCATTGAGGCATTCCATGCCTGAGACAACATCACTTTCCCTATAGTACAGCTATGAACGTCTTCAACGGATAGCTTCTCGTTGGAGGCTCGATTCACATTCTGTGATGGCATTAAATTGAATGTTCCCAGATTTGAGTGCAATTGTTGACGAGGTGACACTTGGAACGATAACTTCGGTATTGTAGAATAGAGTGTATCATGAATGAGTTGTTGCTGTTGGGAGAACATAATCGAATCCATGAAGGAACGGATAATATCGATCGACGCTCCAAGACCGATTGTTGTTTGTCGTGATTTCCAATTGAGCACAGCGCCTATTGTGCCTGGAAATTGGCATCTCTTGATCGAAAAATGACACCGAAATAAAATTTTCCATTCATGGATATATTTAACAACCTTCCCCAGAATCAAACTACTTTCCCGCAAATCTTTTAAAAGAGTTTTTCTTTGATAGAATAAGGAGTGCTGATAAACTCTATTATGTCGAGAGAAACCTCTCTTCTTCCCCTACCCAGCATTTTTTATTTATCGCTGCTTAGACTGTGTGGTTTTCGCTAAAAGGAATCGCTTAATGATCATTTTTAAGGCTTCGGAAAATTACGACTTGGGGTTTGGATCGAGATCACATGGTTTATATTAGACACCACTGCTCTATTATTAACAGACTCGGCGTATTTAGACCGTTGGATAATCGGTAGGTTAGTTGAGGATCCCAACCAACACGATGACGATATGAATTCAAACAGCTTATTCCAAATAGAACCTTCGAGATAAACATCAATGACTCCAATCTGCCACCAAAAGCGAGTGCCTCCGATGTTAAACAATAAAAAAAACCAAAAGAAGTAGCGAACCTTCCGGGAAAATACGGCGATGGCACGCGAAGTATACAGGCAGCTCACGACCGGTCGGCGTTCTGAATATCCACATCGTGAAACTGTGGAAGTTGCTTTCACTGCTTACTTGTTCATTCCAGCTTGCAGGTACGCGCACTGATAGGAACTCCTCGTTGGCCTTTAAATCTTATACTTCAACACAGAGTATTATTGAAGAGGGAATCTCCACTTCATAAATGTTTTATTCCATCTATTTTTTTATGTCAACAAAAAAGATATAAAATGGACTAATGTGTGCTCTTTTCTGACCATTTAATGGCATCAAATTACGTGACTGCAAATGGCAAACAGCTGCCATCAAATATTTTACTGCTTTCTTTCTTATGCGGAAAGAAACATGCGAAAGACTAGAAAGCAATATGTGAGGCATTTGGATATTAGCAGCATATGATGAAGGAGATCTGGTTCATGCGGAGAGATACGGATGTGCAAGGACAAACTAGATGTGATCTAATCGAATCGAAGTGATTCGTTGCTCGCTTACATCTTTTTATGTCTCACATACTGCATTCGTCTCATAAAACTTTTTTTTAGAGAAAATAAACTGCGAAAATGTTTAAAGATTACCTGTTTGACCTTCGTATATATAAGAGAATGTTTATATTATATAGAGCTACCAACACCTCAAACTCCTAGATATTCGTAACGGTATGGCTTTAATACTCTGAATATTTCAATTTTAATATGAATACTTTTTTCTTATATCGGCTATATTCTTTAATTTGTAATATGATTAGCTTTATTGTTGATTCTTTTACTGTTCCGTACAGCCATTTAATGCAATATTTCTCGAAGGTTCTCTATAAGCATAGGAGAGAGAAATCATTTTGGATTTCAAAAATGAGTAGTGGAAGTGAAATTTGATTTTTGTTTTATTATTGAGATGAAATTGTTGTTTGAAGTCGATGCATTAATTGAATCGTCGCAAAATTTTTATTTCTTTCATTTGTAATTGTTGCTATTGTTTGTTTTTAAGTCTTGATTCAATAATAAATACCAAATCAAAACCGTTGATTAAACTAATAATCTGGAATGGGCCCGACCAGGATAATAATGCAAGCTGGCATTAAACCGGGGAAACCATACTATGAAGTGAGAGTATGAGGGAAAGATTAGAGCGCAGCAAGGACTAGAAATTGCATTTTATTCGATTTCAACTACGAATTGTCACCTTCACCTGTGTATGTGGTTGTTGGCACTGAAAAATTTTTGGTCCTAAATTATTACGAAGAATTTTTTAAAATCAACATAGATGAACATGAGAATATAAGGACAGAAATATTCGATCATTATTGAATTTTATTGATTTATCGATTTCCTCCATAGCAGAATTATTATACTTAATGGAGTTATTATATTCTTTCATGTGTATGCATTTTTTGCTATTTTTTTTTATCTCTTCGTTTCCCGAATATTTATATAAACGTCTTTCAATTACCCCATAATTTCTACTTCATAGCGAGGTAAGTTGTTCTATCCAGAAAATTATCCCTGGGAATTGGACGTTTGGGTCGAAATTTCTGTGGGAAACGACTTGAATGAAGTTTCGATTTCATTTTATCTGCTGTGAAGTTTCTTTTCACAAAGGACGGAAGGTGATAATCAAAATTAATCTACATAATCGAAACAGTGATGCTGAGAAGAAGTCTAGAAGTTCTTATTCATTCCTTACTCATTAAATTAACTAATGTACCTTACTATTCGATTAGGTTATTCAAATTAAAACCCCCCAACTAACTGGTTTGAATTAATCGAAGGGAGCGATGTTGAATCTATAGAAAAATAAATGCTCTATATTGCCTTTTCATTGAAAGTATTTCATTCCTTTTTTGCTTGTTATCATTATATCATTTGCGCTGATATAAATGTGTAAAGCAATAAATTTCATTTATCCAACTTTGTGGGAGTTTAGCAGGAATATGTTTTTTCCTTTTACTTTTTTCTTTCTCAGCAAGGAAGTCGAGTGGCGCTTGGAAATTTTTTCGTGAAATTTTTTTTACAAAAATTTGTGAAAAACTTGTAAAAATAATTCGGCAAAGCAAGAGATGAATTGAATGGAGTCATTGAAAAAATTTTTTAAACGGTTTGATCCCTCATGAACGATCTGTTTTCTACGTGAAATTATTTCGTTAGCTGTCCTTGAAATGTTCTCAATAGAAACAAATTGAGAATTGTATCAACGTTCCTAGTGCAATATGCATTTTAAATTTTCAAAAAAAGCCTACAAACATAGAAAAATTCGCAATAATCCAGCCTGACTGATGGTTCTATTATTACTTTTAGGAAGACTGATTCCCTGGCTCGACAGGTTGAAAGAAGATCCAATCAGCCTTGAAATTAATGCAAATTTTGAGCTTTAACCCCGCGAAATCTTTCGAAACTGACGGCATGAAAGTTGGTACAATACTGGTTACATTAATATACGTGCTGATTACACTCGTCAAATCTTACTAACAACGCGTGGTGCCTTCCTGGTGGAACAAACCGACAGATATATAAAAGGAAAAAACATGTTAGCATAGATATGAAAACCGCCGTGATATACTTTCAAAGATAAATTTAAGCGCAATTAAAACTCGAGGAATTCAACTCCCCTCCCCTTCCCCCACCTTTTTCAAATTCCATAAAAAGCCTCACTTCTTCGGATAAAATATCCCGAAAAGAGATCCACCTCCAAATCACGAAAACATATCAGCCATATCACCGCCACAGAATCTTTAATTAACCATCGGTGATCATTAATTTCATCTCGTAAATTATTCAATTTTAGTCGAATGAGCCATTCTAGAAACAAGGGAAGAATGAAAAACAGCTCTTTAATAGAAAAATTAAATAAAAGATCCCCTTGAAGCGCAAGGAAATAAGAAACTCTGGTCGTTCTATCGGAGAAAACACGATAGACCGTCGTATTTGGCAATGACGATATGCATGAACGAACCCGATGATTAGAGGCCAATCGATACAACTTATAAACATTTATTTGGAATAGATGAAAAACGATTATAAAAAGGAATACTCACAAAAAAACGAAAAGCAAAAAATTGCAAAGGAAAATGACAATAAACATCAAAAATGCATCATGCTTTATTGAATAATGATCAAAACAAAATGGATCACAATAGTGGAAAGTTCCGGAAAAAAATTTCATGATAAAATTTCCGGAAATAAATTTAAAATAAAGAAGCGTTTCATATTTGACACAAATAGCTGATAATAATACAGTGATATTGGTATAACGAAACGATTAAATCATATCACTGATAAGAATCAGATAGGCGCCTTATCAGATTCGATTTATAGCATTCAAATCTCCGTTTCTTCTCGCTAAAAATAATCTTTCCCTCCCTTTTTTCATTCAAATTTTCCTAATTAAAATCTTCAGGACAGGATCTCTGAAGAAAACTAGGCAACTAACGGAATCCAGAACCTGTGAATACACCTATATGAGCCTAATAAGGCACTTTTTGAAGAGACAATTGAAAATCCATTGAATGCAAAGGTATATGGTGAGGCATTGAAAGACAGTATCTCATCCATCTGTATCGCATTTCATCCATTTGTATCATGAGACTTTATTCTGCAGTCGCGCAATCTTGTTCTTCTCCCCGTTGTCCAACAAACTCTTACCGTAATGACTTTCATCGTCACATGCATAGGGTGAAGCCGATCGTTTCTGCCCAAAAAAACCAAATGAGAATTTACCGAAGTTATTTTTTTGTTTCATATTCAAGCTTCTAAAACTTGAGTTGTTCCTCCACTTCCTCCCTTCTTTGGACACAGCTAAAGAGGACTGCGCAGCATCGATAGTTTGCACATAGCTGCTACAATCATAGGTAGGTGGCGTTTGTTTTGATGCCAGACAGGGACACAACGCCGGCAGGCCGAATGGATCTGTCGCTTTCATACATGTGTGCTCATTGACTCGACTTCCAAAGTTGCCGCACATGTTGCATACTGTAACACCACTGTGCATAGCCTGACCATTCTGGCGTTCTTTCATCTGTATTGGCTGCAACCAGCTGGTACAACTTGGGCGCACGCGTCGGTTTCTTTTGCTTGCACACCGATTCATTGAGGCATTCCATGCCTGAGACAACATCACTTTCCCTATAGTACAGCTATGAACGTCTTCAACGGATAGCTTCTCGTTGGAGGCTCGATTCACATTCTGTGATGGCATTAAATTGAATGTTCCCAGATTTGAGTGCAATTGTTGACGAGGTGACACTTGGAACGATAACTTCGGTATTGTAGAATAGAGTGTATCATGAATGAGTTGTTGCTGTTGGGAGAACATAATCGAATCCATGAAGGAACGGATAATATCGATCGACGCTCCAAGACCGATTGTTGTTTGTCGTGATTTCCAATTGAGCACAGCGCCTATTGTGCCTGGAAATTGGCATCTCTTGATCGAAAAATGACACCGAAATAAAATTTTCCATTCATGGATATATTTAACAACCTTCCCCAGAATCAAACTACTTTCCCGCAAATCTTTTAAAAGAGTTTTTCTTTGATAGAATAAGGAGTGCTGATAAACTCTATTATGTCGAGAGAAACCTCTCTTCTTCCCCTACCCAGCATTTTTTATTTATCGCTGCTTAGACTGTGTGGTTTTCGCTAAAAGGAATCGCTTAATGATCATTTTTAAGGCTTCGGAAAATTACGACTTGGGGTTTGGATCGAGATCACATGGTTTATATTAGACACCACTGCTCTATTATTAACAGACTCGGCGTATTTAGACCGTTGGATAATCGGTAGGTTAGTTGAGGATCCCAACCAACACGATGACGATATGAATTCAAACAGCTTATTCCAAATAGAACCTTCGAGATAAACATCAATGACTCCAATCTGCCACCAAAAGCGAGTGCCTCCGATGTTAAACAATAAAAAAAACCAAAAGAAGTAGCGAACCTTCCGGGAAAATACGGCGATGGCACGCGAAGTATACAGGCAGCTCACGACCGGTCGGCGTTCTGAATATCCACATCGTGAAACTGTGGAAGTTGCTTTCACTGCTTACTTGTTCATTCCAGCTTGCAGGTACGCGCACTGATAGGAACTCCTCGTTGGCCTTTAAATCTTATACTTCAACACAGAGTATTATTGAAGAGGGAATCTCCACTTCATAAATGTTTTATTCCATCTATTTTTTTATGTCAACAAAAAAGATATAAAATGGACTAATGTGTGCTCTTTTCTGACCATTTAATGGCATCAAATTACGTGACTGCAAATGGCAAACAGCTGCCATCAAATATTTTACTGCTTTCTTTCTTATGCGGAAAGAAACATGCGAAAGACTAGAAAGCAATATGTGAGGCATTTGGATATTAGCAGCATATGATGAAGGAGATCTGGTTCATGCGGAGAGATACGGATGTGCAAGGACAAACTAGATGTGATCTAATCGAATCGAAGTGATTCGTTGCTCGCTTACATCTTTTTATGTCTCACATACTGCATTCGTCTCATAAAACTTTTTTTTAGAGAAAATAAACTGCGAAAATGTTTAAAGATTACCTGTTTGACCTTCGTATATATAAGAGAATGTTTATATTATATAGAGCTACCAACACCTCACACTTCTAGATATTCGTAAAAATATAGTTTGTAAGAAGCGTTAGGCCTTATAAAGGAATGTGTGACAAAATTATTCGTTGTGAACTATAGCAAATGGAAAAAAATGACATGGAAGTATGTTACTGTAAAACAATTAGCTGTTAGACATAACATTCTATATAAGAAATGGCTGATTCATTCCTAGTGATAATTACTCCGAACCACTAACTCTCAACATTACTTATTTACCATATTTCTCTAAAAGAAAACAGCTTACCACGACAGTTTTTCTGCCGGTAACCGTCAACGAGTACAGTAGTCTTTTATCGTTTGTTTTTGATCCTTCCAATACAGCATTCTGCTCGTCCAAATAGCGCCTATAAACTTTATATTATACAAACTGTTCCTTCCGGTGATCTGTCGATATTTAAATTTTACAAACAACACTCTTTCCTTAGTACGTTATTCGGAAAGCAAAAAAGGGTGCATGGAAGCAGATTCGTTTGACCCGCCGAGTTGAATCGCTTCAAGAATGTTCCGCAAGGCAGTTTAAAACAGCTCAGTTTTGTGTTTGCGGGAATCTTTTCAATGACACCCAAGAATTCAATAAGAGCACATATGTGCTTTTATTCAGCTTTCAATCATTTCTGGAAGTCGCAGTTAATAAAGAGTGCAAAAGACGCATATTGAGAGCATACAAAAAGCTCAAATTCCGTAAGAAACTTATTTATTCGTTTGAAATAGCAACCATTACGGGACTTTTCTGCACGATAAAGACCGTTTCTGAAGATACAGGTTGTGATTCGCTTTCGATTCTCTGTTCCTCATGAGGTTTTGATTGACCTTAACACCACTGAGCTTCAAAAGATCCCCAAGACACGTATCTCTAATGGCTCTAACAACTGTGCTGATCCTTCATCCATCACAATGTTACCGCTCACTTGGATCGTTAGGCGAGTAACAAATTTGCAAAAAAGAATGAATCGCCTGAGACGTATTATTCTCTCCAAACCCTCATGCGGTTTTCGCAAATTATTGATAGAATAATGGCACAGGATTATTCACAGTGATTGCTATGTCGCAGAAAAAATTTCAGTATCCCTTTCAATTGAAATTTCATTTCCGCAAAAAAAGAAAATTAATTAAAATAAGTAATCAAAGGATAGATGAAAGAGCACGTGACATGGCAACTCTCTTAGAATAATATTGTTAGACATTGAACAGATCAGTAAGAAATGGAAAAACTTTGTTAGTGCACGAAATGAGTGACTTACAAGAAAGTTTCGCGAAATGGTACATAACGGACGAATAAAGCGGCAAGGAGATGTCTGGCCACACAAGTTAGTTGAAGACTTTCATCGCCGATTGCATAGGTAAACGCTATATAGAGGAAGTGATGAACGAATGGGCCATTAGCCTCGGTGAATGCATCATTGAGAGATACCAACAAATTGAACACGGCCACAAGAACCTAAACTTTAATCAAAATAATGAATCAAAAGAATTGCTCAAACAACAAAATTTCAAATAAATTCTGCTCACTGACGACTCCACTTATCCGGTTCTCCCTCAATTCCCCCCTCCTCCACCTCTCTCGTTTCCAACAAAGATCTTCTTCTTATTTGCCTCATCAGTAATACGCAGTGGATAAGCATTTTATACGTTCTTTCAGGTGAGTAACGGATGCGTTCACTCCAAATGTTAATTTCTGCTTATGAAGCCAACTGTTCCAGTAATACTGAGAATATGTAGACATTTTTATTTACAAATAAATGGCATGAATCTATGCCTAATGACAGATTTTTGCACAGGTGAAAATCGAAAGAAGAACGATCGGACACACTCATATTATTATCGAAACGATCTGTCCTGTAAAAGTGAAAGCATCAGAATGCTCTAAACGAACCTCTTCACTAGTTGCACTGCTGGCGTCAGGAGCATGAAGACCCCTCTCGAGACACTCCACAAGGACGGTATAACGACCTTGCTCAAGCATCATTGTAAGCAGTTTCGAACGAATATATTTATCGCGATGGAACCGGGAATTGAACATTTCGTCAACGAGTCCCAAAATGGCAAGTGCCACTTCGCACTCGGTTCTCCGCTTGAAAAATATCCCCAGTAGACGGGGGATGAATGCAATTTCACGCTCGGTTAGCTTTATTGTACGGATCCATTTTCGGAACGGTTCGACGATTGCCTTCAAAAGAGAAATCAACCGATGGGATAGGACTCGGACACATGTCATTTTGGAATGATCCTATCTAATTTGGATACCTGTTTAGTAATTGAGCTGACATCAAAAAATACAATTTATACATGTAAGAAGAGAATTCAACTATCTGAAAATGATCGATCATTTACAGTTATCAACTATTGCAGTCATTCACTCATTACTTTCATGCACTTCCGTAAACTTGCACTTTCAAAGCGTGATGTAGCTAGCTCTCATTTGTCTGATAAATCTCGGGAACCAATGAAACTGGAATTGAGAAATTTGACAGATGTGATGTTAACTAAGAGATGACTTCCTTATACCAACTCCTAAATTAATTCATATCCGAAGAAGTCGTAGACGCTTGAATGAGCCGAAGATCCTCATGAATTTTGCAAACGATACGGCTGTATTGTACGCCAATGGGGTGGCAAAAACGAGCACTTTGAAGAAAGATTTTACGTACAGTTTCATGAACAAAAGCGTAGAGTGACATTCAGCACTTGTTACTAAATTACAAAACCGGCTAGGCATTGATACGGCATTTAAAACGCATCTCGCACCAGCTATTCTGGCCTGATTCCTCACTTCTTATCGGCAAGGTGCACAAGGCTACGTCGATTATTGTGAATATCAGCCCTGCCAAATTGAGCTTGCTACAAAAATAAAAAAATATCTGAAAATCGCATCGTTCGTGCAATATTTTTTGCTTTGTAACGACCGCTTACAACGATTTTATATTATTTCGTACCATCACTTAATTCAATTTTTTATCCACCAGTCGATCCACACGATCTATTTGCTATGAGGGGTGCCTGTTAGCAAGTTCTGCACATCAACTTAATTTATGCATTTCGTGAATTATTAATAAATGAATTTGCATATAATGTCGAATCGATTTTTAAAAGAAATTGAATATATTGACAGTTACCTTGAGGACGTCAATTGTAGCTGTATCAAGTACTGCAAGCAGCATGCACACCCAACCCAGATCCAATTCATGCAGATAAATACGATGACCACCTATTACATCGTGGTTGATCGCACCGAGAAGGGATTTGAATAAAACAGCATTCGTGAAGAGACGTTTTTGGAAAAGTGTTGCAATCAATGCTTGCATCTCGCCGAGAATCTCTGAAATTTTTGTATTTATTTGATTTAGTGGAATGATAGCAACCAAGAAAATGCAACCCATTTCATACAAAACTATGGAAGTTGCGAAGGAACAACACTCTAACACAACACTCCAAATAAGGTATGCAGGGTTGTCTTAACGGCCACAATAGCGGAGAGAAAGGAGAAGGGGTCGACGAACGGCAGCTGAAACCTCCCGCAAGAACGGCATAAAAAACTATTCTCAACGAGGTAGGATGTGACATTCTTCAAAATAAGCACTCACAATAAAGGGTAGTACATCATTTAACCCGATGATTTCTAACACTGGGTTTATCCTTTATTAATCATTGTAAATGAAAGCTGCCTTCTGTTGAAGCATGGGCCTTGAGCATTCCTCACAGCAAAAATGACCGATGCAAAAAGACGTCGGACGATAACTAAGCGCTCTTATAACGTCATAGAAATGTTTGTGCTAGATAACGATGTCGTATCAACCTCAGAATCTAAATCAATGAATAAAAGTCGTTTTCTGGAGAATTCCGGTGTCTTCGAATTTTATCAACTTTCTAAAAATTCCCCCAAAATCCTCATATATTTTTTAGCTTTATTCTAATATTCCCTACTCAGCATCCCTTACTAAATCAACGTTGGAATACTGCAATACTCACTGAGACGAATTGTTTTTGTAAAGTGATATAAATCGATTTTGATGAATTCATCGAATATTTCGATACAATTCATTTCGAATGAAACGATATGATAACTGTCAACGATCGATGCCCATTGATTGATCCTCTTCAGTCGATTTAATGTCTCGTTTTGAAGCCTCAATCCACCCATCAATCGTTTACTTTTCAAATACGAGTGATAACTCAATGCTTTACCACTCCAAAAAGTTCATAGTGCAGTAATGGTAGTAATATTGTGACAACTATTAAATAGCTTAAGCAATAGTATTTTATTACAAATGTTACATTGAAAACTGAAAATTCAGCTGCAGCGTCACTTTATTCTCAAAGTGGAATCTGTCCTATATGAGAACCTCGATCTATCGTTGGGATGTTTCTTTTGGAACAATTATGCCCCCATAGTCATGGAACTTAACATCTTTGTTGCTAGAACTAAATAAAGCAATCGGTGTTGAAGAAACAACAAATTTTGAGAATTTTCTACTACGATAATCTCAACACCATAACCTCGGAAAGCTTGAACTCATACTTTAATCCTTTATGCTTACATCTTGAAATATAGAAAAAAAAATGAAACCTTTGAATTCCTATCGGTGTTATATCGTATACCATCTTCACCAATAAATCACCTTCGAAGAGGCACCCATCGGGAAATGGGTAACAGGAAATGTGTTCCCCTGAAATTAACGAATTATGCGACATAAACTCCGAGAAGATTATGGATTCCGATAAAGCAAGACGACGTTCAATTGAAAACTTCGCCGATAATGTCCCCAACTTGTGGTATGTTTGAAGAATATAGGCAGCAATAGACGTATGCTATATGCGCTTCTGTTAAAGCACAGATAATATAGTTAACTGCCTTCGCAGCCTTCAACCCCTCTTGGCTACATCTAAAGAGTTGTAATCCCTTCCCTAATTCCAATCGCAGCCACTGCTTTATGATGGCGGACAATTGACAGAGGATTTAAACTGTGGACAGAAAGCCAGAGCTCGGAGTTTAGTAGTGTTTCAAAAAAAACTGTTCCGTTTGTTTGTTTAGCGGACAATTAAACACATCGAAGTATGTTTCGTTTGTTAAAAACGAGAGAAATGTTATTCGAAACAAAACCGATAGAAAGCATTCTTTGAGCTATTTAACGTTTTACTGCCACTGATTAAAAATATATTCGTGAAGAGATGTCAAATATTTGAATGTAGCGATAGAAAAGATATTAATGCAAAGATAGAAAACATAGTTGTCAAGAAATAGAAAGCACTCGTTATATTACATTGATGGACAATGTATAGATTTGACAAATTAAATAAAGACACCTTCAAAACCTATTGAATATACTGATTACCGAATATATGAAGATGCAGCACCGCATTCTAGATGTTATAATAGTAGAAAGACAAGAGAAACGCAACATCCAACCATCACAACAAACAGTGTGTGAATGACATAGGTCGCACTCGAGTGTAGACGAATGCTATCAGTGTGAGAATGCCCCGAGGAGCAGAACACCCTCAAGGAGTGTAAAACCTTGCAGACTGACCTCGAAAGGTCAAATATTTTAACATCGATTCCACTGATCAGACCCCTTTCGAATCTGCTTTTTTGTGCCCAAATAATTACCGCATTCATTGAAGGTTACACAGATGAAGCAACCATCTGTGAAATCCACATTCAATAGTTGTCTATTCATATTCTCTCTGGACTCCAACCTGAGCTCGAGCCATGAAAACTTCAGCTTGAACTATCGTTTCTCCTCTCTTGCATCACAAAAGGTGATCAAATGATCAGATGGTAGTGGGCAGTGCAATTCAACGCAACGAGGGAGTTGAACACGAATGGATAACGGGATCACTATGCCAATAAACGAACAAAATTAAACAGTTATACCGCGCTGCGTCGTCTTACTCTTCTTTCCCCCTTCCCCTTCCCCCCACCTCTTTTCTCCTTTCCCACTGAAACACAGATATAACTATGTTCAACATCACTACAGGCTATTGGGGCTCATGAATTAGGGAAACCGATTGCATCCAAACTGCAAAAATATTGATTTAGACAGACGGCAATGTTATTCTGATCGGACGAAGAATATGTACAGTAATAGAGGAACAAAGCAAATTTCATCAATAAGTATGGTATGGTATTCACGTGACGGTATGCCATCTGCACCAGGGTTTCATCATCGAAATGTGGTTTATTGAAACACAAACTCATTATTGTAGGTGGCCGACTGAGCAACAAATGACCCGATGATCCAACTAGTTGAAAATCAAATGAGTAGGCAAATGATTGGACCACAACTATAGATACGTACAGACACACAGATATACAAGCACCTATACACATACCTATGATTGCATAAAGGTATTTATCAATACTCAGAGATGGTGAATAATGACGACAAAATATTCTTTTTTTTTTGCTTGCGCATAGAGATCATTTTATACGATCTGAAAGACGCATCGCTCTAACAACATTGTTATCTTTTAGAATCATTAAATAAGCTCTTTCAAATAAACCACTGAGAGGAGAGTGGTGTTGATCAGCAATCTACATTGGCAAGACCTATATAGAACGTTGAATTCTTTTGATTGGAAACCTACAATAGCTCACAGCGGAGAACCAATGGTATTCTCTAATATCAAATATAGT
Organism: Baylisascaris procyonis; assembly: GCA_037389465.1. Taxonomy (NCBI): domain Eukaryota; kingdom Metazoa; phylum Nematoda; class Chromadorea; order Rhabditida; family Ascarididae; genus Baylisascaris; species Baylisascaris procyonis. The sequence continues at coordinate 748,778 of JAZARR010000213.1, read as the reverse complement.
GGAGCTAGAGGCAAGAGTACAGATGAAGCCAATGAAATGTAAGACTGACATTAAAATCGATTTTGCTAGAATAGGAGTGTTCGGTGATGTCTTTTTGTAGTGTTCAAATAAAGCTACTCGAAAGAGAGGTGCGAATAATTTTCGCTGCTTAGTTACTTCAAATTTACTACTTCAGTGCACATCGTTTAAGTATATGTGCCATTCATCACTAAACTAAACGACACTAATGACTCATTGAACTTCATAAATCTGTCGTTTCCATGAAGATAGAAATTAAGTTCTATTCAAGCATTAATATTTTAATATTCAATAAAACAATTCAGAGAGGTTATTTAATTTAAAGTTTTTAAGAGAATCCAAGAAGACAGATAATTCCCTATGGTTACAATATTTCCTACAAAACTTCCCTAAATTTAAACAACCATTTCTATACTTGAACTGTTCAAAGGACATTCGTTCATGGAACCAGGAACTGCCATCACATAATTAAAATGCGCATCAAAAAATTACTAAAGGTCTAGCAATGGAAAACATTTCCACCAATAAACGACCTACAAGTAAGTAACGCTTATACATGATCACTGATTTATTATTCATCCTTATGAAATATTGGAACATCAACCTACAAACGTGACTAAGATTTGATATTATAGAGATTTGATACCACAACCAGCTATAACGTCTAAATAAAAGAGCGACATATACACTACCTCAGCATATTCGAGGACGAAAGCTCGGTGCAACCGAGCGGATGAAGTAAAATTCACCACAATGAATGATTCTGATTGCAAGAGCGTAACCATATCCCCTCAGTTATGCATATATCGTTCCCCTGAGGGCTGGCAATTACATTGCTCTACTGTGCATCTAATCAACGATTGCCAGTGACCGTACAGAGTGCGATTTAAAGCAGAATGATTGATAAAGTTCGTAGATCATAAGGTCACATCTCGCCCACACGATTAGTCGAAGTCAACCAACGCGCAATCATGCAACGTCAACCAACGCCAACAAGCCTCATAATCACAAATTTGCATATATCAAACATAAATGTCTGATATATGCAAATTTTGAATTGGTTTTGAATTTCGGTTATTTCAGATGATGTGAATTTTCTCAAGCATTCACACTGGTCGATCGGGCAAATGTGATGCGTAGAATAAATGAAAAATGAACAATTGCGTTATTGGTGAAGATATTGCAATAGAATGCATAAATTTTGAATTTGCATTTAAAATGCTAACAAAGATTGCGCTTAAAAATTTATACATTTCATCCGCAAATTTACATAAATCTAAACCAAAGTATTCAATTGAAAGCTTCATAAAATAATCGAATAAAAACGAATTTGAAAATTTTTGAGCGACGTCCATAATTGCGGCTATACACCCTTAGTGCAACGCACGATTGCAATGTTATCGTGCTATGCACGAATCCGAACACTCAATCATGATAGAACATTATGTAATGATCGAATATTTAAAGAGCTTCATTCTACAAATAAACATCGATTGATCTTCATAAATGAAGGTAGAACACATTGATTTGTCGTACTGCCTATTTGAATTTATTGCCCGTAAATCAACAATGTACTTGATGATACCTCATCTACGATATACATCGCAGTTAGAAATAAACACGACAAGCAATTAGATAGGAGATATGGTAAATTTAAAAAAATGGTAACTGGCATTGAAATGTAAAATATCTGAAGCTAAATGATGCAAATAGAGTGAAATAAGTGATCACCATTAATGCAAAGATAGAAAACATCGTTGTCAAGAAATAGAAAGCACTCGTTATATTATATTTATGGACAATGTATAGATTTGACAAATTAAATAAAAACACCTTCAAAACTTATTGAATATACCGATTACCGAATATATGAAGATGCAGCACCGCATTCTAGATGTTATAATAGTAGAAAGACAAGAGAAACGCAACATCCAACCATCGCAACAAACAGTGTGTGAATGACATAGGTCGCAGTCGAGTATAGACGAATGCTATCTGTGTAAGAATGCCCCGAGGAGCAGAACGCCCTCAAGGAGTATAAAACCTTGCAGACTGACCTCGAAAGGTCAAATATTTTAACATCGATTCCACTGATCAGACCCCTTTCGAATCTGCTTTTTCGTGCCCAAACAATTACCGCATTCAGTGAAAGGTTACACAAATGAAGCAACCATCTGTGTGAAGCAACACATCGTTTCGCTTATCACCAATGCCAACAGCATGCAACAATCGTTCAAAAAAATTAGTATTATATTGAAATAAGACGCGGACACATACAGAACAAGAATTGGTTGCATCTAACATCCTCAAATGCAATCCCAAAATAAATCTGCTTAGAGCAGTATTAAGGTCGCCCTATCACTACTTCTTGGGTTGTCAGAGATACATCAAAAAAGGGGCAATGAACGAATCTATTTCCGAATGAGAACAGCCCACTTGTCGCATAACTTGGGCAGAATGTTGTTACGGCAGTGGCTAAGTAGTAGAATCCATCGTCCACTCAACTATCAAGTCATCTTTCAAAAGTCGACCATAGAAGAGTGAAAGTCATCGATAAGGAGCAGGTGGAAATGGCCTACAACAGGTGAGCTTAATGAAGTGTTGAAAAGCAGCTGGGTTTAGAGCATTCACTTCATAAAAGAAGCTAAGCAAAGGAGGAACTGCCCTCCTATTCGTGTAGAAATGCTTCTTCACAACAGGTAGCCGCCTATCGAAAACGATTAAGGCTAAGCAAGATCCAACGTGGGTGATTGAAGACATCTTCAAATCTATTAGCCACTATGTCACGTGTAAAGCTCATTAACGATAACGAAGATTCGAAGCAAATAAACAAAAAAAGAACGTGTACACGTGCTCCTATCTACCTGTCGACTGCTATTTACCTTATTGCCAGTTAAGTTGTCTGCATTTACCGATGCGCATACAACTCGGTTATTGTAGCTGGCCGACTGAGCAACTGAGCAACAAATGACCCCATGATCCGACTACTTGAAAATCAAATGAGTAGGCAAACGATTGGACTACAGTTATAGATACGTAAAGACACACAGATATACAAGCACCTATACACATACCTATGATTGCATAAAGGTATTTATCAATACTCAGAGATGGTGAATAATGACGACAAAATATTCCTTTTTTTGCTTATGTATAGAGATCATTTTATACGACCTGGAAGATGCATCGCTAATCATCAACGATCCAACCGACTGGTTGTGATCCTAAATGTATCCAAATGCATCCGCATTGTCCTCACAGTTATAACGCAAATCACTTGTGAATGTGCAGCGCCCACCTAGGCAGTAATGCATTCAAAAATGAACAAAGAAATTTGAGCAGTACATTGGCTATTTCTATAATATATGCAGATGTAAATCTATTCATTCTATTATGCTCAACGCATTTGCCAATTTGTGAATGGACCAATCCCACTGTCAATTAGAAAATCTTTTAGTGTGCTCATATTTCCTATTACATACGTTTACAAGAAGAAAGAGTATTCCTTCTAATAGAGTATTCCAAGGGGTGCAAGTCATCAGATTTAACAGCTCTCTCTCTATAAGGAAATGGCTGTACTGACGAGATCACTTCTATCAATTTCATAATTTCATAATAAAGTAAAAAAATTAGTGGAAGCTGTGAAAAAACATTGCATGGAATAATGTTTAATTGCGCTCACAAGAACAAATTTAAAGCCAAAGCATTCTCTAACAATATTATTATCTTTCACAATCATTAAATAAGCTCTTTAAAATAAACCACTGAGAGGGGAGTGGTGTTGATCAGCAAGCAATCTGCACTGTCAATACCTATATAGAACGGGAAATTCTTTTCATTGCAAGCCTATAATAGCTCACAGCGGAGAACCGGTGGTATTCTCTAATATCAAATATAGTAGAAATAGAAGCAAAAGAATCAGCATGATCCAACCGATCGGTTACAGCCTATGCTCTGATACTACTCTTACTTTTGATATGCAGATAAATATGACATGAAATTATAAAGAACGACATCACAATAATTCCTAAATTCATCCTTATTGCGAAATATAGTAGAACTAGAAGCAAGAGTAGAGACGAAGCCAACGAAATGTAAGACTGAAGTTAAAAAACACTTTGCTAGAAAAGAAATGTTCGGTGATGTCTTTTGTAGTGTTCGAATAAAGCTACTCGAAAGTGAGGTGCAGCTAATTTTGGCTGCTTAGTTACTTCAAATTTACTAGTTCACTGCACATCGTTTAAGTATATGTGCCATTCATCGCCAAAATAAACGACACTTATGACTCATTGAATAAGATCCGTCGTTCCCATGAAGTACATGAGAGACTTCCAATTATACAGCTAATAAAGAGGAGAATGACTCATATTTAGAAATGACACATATCGGGAAGCGAATCCCTAACTTCCACAACTTTTCATTTGAAAGCCTACAGTGGAGGGTCTCTATTCTAACAAACACGGTATGTTGAATATATCACCTTTCATCTAATCCATTAAAGGCAAAGGAGACCTCATCTAAAAAATTTATCAATCAATGCTCAACTTGTAATCAAACTTGAAACGTATTCAAAAATAACGACGCAAAATTTCAAAAATGTGCAATGAAGGAATCATTATAACATTTATTAGATGCTTTGGCAATTAGAGAGGTACCATTATACCGATGCAAACTATCACAAAGAATATACAGAAAAATAATGCGAACAAGTAAAAAGGAGGTCGAGGCAAATCAACCATCCATCACGACACTACACAATAACAATGGCAATGGCGTTAATACCCTCACGAGATGTTGCTGTTCTTATAGTACAATGATTGCTGCAGATCATTACGATTACAATAAATCCACATCAAATACTATGCCTTAAAGGCAGTTATACGACTTGCAAATGCATTTCACACACACATACAAATATATTTGTTCTATGTCGTTTAAATCTACGCGCCAAAGAAAACGACCAAAAGTTATCACCTTTTTCTAATGTTGTGATTTTTCCTTATCGCAAAATACTATCAACTTTCAACTTCGATCTAAAAGGCTCAAATGAATTGTCGTGTGGCATTCATTTTGTGAGCAATATGGATCATATGATATATGAGACAGTCCTCATATCACAATATTCTCAACGAATGCCACACTTTCCAAAATTCAACAAAACATATCCTCCATTATTTCCATATCATTGCATAACACTGGAACTTCATTTGCATATCATTGCATAACAATGAAATCTCATTTGCATATAATTGCACAACCTTTCATCACTTCCCTTGCAAACGTGCAGTTAGCGATGGATAACAACATCTCCGTCCCTCTCTCCTGTTTTTGATTTTTTCTGAGATTTCTAAACCATTTCATCGAAACTCCTTGGCAGTAATAATAAACCTCCAGAGACTTCTTTCTGCTAATTTCACACCTTCATTGAAGAAAAATTGATCCGTAAATTCCCGATTTCTAGCATAAAAGAAAACATTCATAATGAGATTTCAAGATGCATCATAACAATCAACAAATAAAGAAACTCAATTTTCTTTCATCGACGAGAACACTATATCACAACGATGTTCGATGAGTTTCGAGAACAATTCCTCACCACATTTATTCATCGACTTCTTGGAAATCACTGGATGGAACCATTGAATCGAAGTGATCACCACATTTCGCATCTCGATGAAACCCTTTGTGACCTTTGCATCGTTGAACGTTATAAACGCAAAACCTCGACGTGGAGTTGGAATGATGACACGGTCCACCTATAATTAATATCTCGTAGTTTTGATATTCTGGACGTGTTTACAGAAAACCGCTGAAAAATTCTGCATTGTTGCCAACATTTTTCGAAAATTCGGCACTTGCGCAATCACACCTGTGAAGCTTGAAAAAAGACCGAAGTCTTCAAAGAAAGCTGTTCCCAGATATGTTTAATTCCTTAATTTCATCTCAGGCATTGTTCGAATTAACAGCCCATTACAGGTATCCGCCTAAAATCTCTCAATAAAATTTTGTCGTAACAATGCTCGAAAATTTTGTTCGAATGTTATAGGTGGGGGAAATGGGCGAGGCAGAGTGACATAACGTGATCTCCTACATCTCTCACTGACAATCATCGCTTGTTGCGCCCTAACAGTATTATGGATCTCAATGGCTGACCGGCCGCCGAATTATTTTGCTCCCAACACCACACCTTGAAGTTCTAAGTTCTAAGTAAATTCTAAATAAATTCCACAAGTCCTAAATAAGAAATCAAAACATCGAAACTATGTTCCCAAGTAAAAACAACGTCTACAATTGGCTCCTCTCATCACCATCAGTATTTTCATATATACCCTCGCATTGCATGCTCCGTCTTCCAATTTTTACAGAAATGTGGAAACTGACCTTTGAACTTTACGCACTCAATTTGATTTAAAAAAGTTGAATAGTTTAAGATAGCAAATAAAACAATCTAAAAATATACCCAGGCATGTGGCGATATTTCTCGAACTTTCTCGGGGAAATATTTGAATAAGTCCTCATTGTGGATTCGTCCGGCACTCCTCCAACATACAGTTTTGTAGATAACAAATCCAGATGCGCCTTCTTTGCATCTGGATTTCATGTTCGCAAAGAACTCTTACCTACAAGAAACTCTTGTTAATATATACATTTCACAGTATCCTCAGATCAACGCTGACAGTCGACTTGCAATTTTATTGCTTCAACTTGCAATCTCGGTAGCTGATGTCCTTCAAAGTGAGAGCTATATGCTATTTATAGCCTACTGGAGTGCGTTTGAGGAATTACAAAACATTTCCTATTACAGAAAACTGCTCACATATAACTTTACGACAGCCTTCTCTTCTCTCTTTATTCCTTGTAAAAAAAAGGGATTAAAACTGAACGAAAACGCTCTCCCTACTCAGAATGCAGAACTCACCCCTTTCTAATAACCAAATTGTTCAGCTTTCACGAAAACAAAAAGGGTACAAATCCCCGACATGCAAAAATGAGGTTCCGCGAAGAATAATAAAGCACCATGCTTCTTCTCTTGAATGGTAAACACATTCTTAAGTGAATTTTCTGTCACAATCTATCATAAAAACACCGCACACCTACGGTGGTGACAATGGTTGGGGGAGGGGGGAGGACGAGGTGTTCGTTAAAATGGTGGATGGGAATAGAAAGAAAGAGGAGAAGGATGCATGAGGGATTACAAGGCAATAGAGGTGGATGAGGATCAAAAGCACAGGATAAAATATCAGAGAAAGATAATAGCTTCCCGCATTCTAATCTATAATGAAATATCGACGATGATTGCCGATTAGCACAACGCCGGTTGCAGCTCTTCAGAGATAAAGAGCTCTGAGAACTTAAAAGAAATACCTCTACAAATCGCAAAATAAAAGGAAGGTGCTTGCAAGTACTGAAAATTTAGAGTTTTTGATTCCCCTTTTATAGAGTCTCCCACTCCTCCCACTGCCCCTCCGCCCCCTTCCCCCCATCAACCAACATAACGTAGCAGTTTATCATCACAAATGATAACAGCAAGTCTATGACCAATGAACATTTGAAATGGGTGAATAAGTAGAGATGAATGAATAACGCAATGATTCTGTGAAATTCATGCGAATCCCATAACACAACTCGTTGCGCCATGCTGTAGAAAACGGATGCCGATTGTGATATGGCACACAAACGAGTAGATAGGGGCGGAATATAGGATCCTATCAGATCGTGGATTTGAATTTTTGTAGAATCCTTAGATGAGGTTGATATATGCCAGAGGTAATCAACAAGTCGACAGAATCCGATCAATACGTTATAATAACTCTACACATCAACTTCAACCCTCAGGTTTACTATATTTTAGATTTAAGTGATGAACTGCCCCCTACCTCCTATCGCGTCAATACAAAAACACATCTCAAAACGTCACATGCAAACTTACATTGATTTTTGAATGTTGCATCAGGATGTTTCGGTAAATCCTTCACCGATTATTCGGCGGTGAGTTTCGCATAACGTCACCGTATGGTTCCTTCTGTACACATCCAGATGCCAATTGCTCGATAATATTCTTGACATCAACATTGTGACCATTCACTCTCTCATTTGAATTTGGAAGACGATTGAAATCATCACTGAAAAAACAATCAAAAATCAACCTCTAACATATACTGCAAGCACACGCATTTCACAGTATTCATTCCTTTATAGGTCAACTCAACAAAAGAGCCAAGCAAATAGTCAACCAAACATTCTGTCCCCCTCTCTCCCCCAAAAGGAAAATAATTATCCTAATAAAGAGGGGGTGGATGCGGAAGTAAGCGAGGGTATATAGCGAGAGCATTCTATGCCCTCGATAGCACACAAATATTAAAGTTAGATACTCTAAAAAATGAAGCAGAAACACAGTTGTGAAATATATCTCACTTGAATAATCATTTAGATGATAACAACTTGACAACACCTTAACAGTTCACCATTAACGGTTATATGACAGCAATATTTCCGATCCTATATTCGAAAAACTTTTCAAATCCATTCAGCACTTTCATTCAAAATAAGACACACTGACCCACAAAACTATGCACATAAGATGTATTACAGCAACCCACTTTCTACTCAGCGAACATTCCTGGAGGCAACACTTACTACAATAACGGGTAGTGTTGTTTTCATCATTCACGAAAAATTTAACCACAATTTACCTGTACTGCAAATGACTTAATAGGGAAGCATAAGTTCACAATCTCATAAGTCAGAACATTTTCGATGTGCATAAATTTGAAGATAACGAATAATAAAATATTAGGAGATGAAAAATCAGAGTCAACAACCTCACTTTTCCTCAGCAGTGAATTATTCGAACGTCTCGGTTAGCAAAGAATCGCCCAAGGTTCTCGAGAACTGAAGACAATGAAAAACGGGTCCTTCTTTGTATGGAAGTGCAAATAAGGATGCAAACTCGCCATTCGGAATGACCAGCACAGTTGCACCACTCGCCAACACACTCACACCAGTCTTCAACATAAACATTCAGAATCCTTATTAATGATAAAATATTCGCACCTTCTTATCTCCATAAAAACAACCCAGAAACCCCATCCACAAATAGGAATAACCCTACAAATTCCAAGCAAATCATGCTATTTCTAGTATTCACTGAATACGCTCCAAACACTATTGAAGATATGTACAAAAATATCGACTTCATTCCCATGCATGCGTATGTAGGTCTATCCCTTCCAGATCGATGCACCTCTGCCCAATAAAAACAAAAATTCACTTAACTCGTAGTATCAAACGCCTACCTTCAAAATCCTCCCATTCAACAGCAATCGTAAAAAAGACTTCATCCATTTCTAAGCAATGCCTATCGCCCATATAAACAGAAAACTTTAAAATTAAAAATGCCGATATTTTAAAAATCCGAGAAATTCATTCATTTACTACCATAGATATATTGATTAATACAATATCACTCATATATTAAGCTCAAAAATTCCACTGCTATTGCCTTCCTTCTTCCTCATTCATTGATGAGAATAAACATCCCCATGAATTAACCTCACCCCCCCCCCCCCAATCCTTGTTCTCTGCTCTTCCTTAATACGGATGTGACTTAATCTTCAAGACGTATTTTTATAAAATGTTCAAGAGCGAATGAAAAGAATAAAACATTCATTAAACAAAAAGAGGGCCTTAAAACCCTTATGGCCATGTAATAACTAGCAAAATATAACGTGAAATATTCACATCAACACTTACCACACATCGAACTCTCATAGATTCATGCAAGGAAGCGAACTGAGGATTATCGTATTGTGGACGCAACATAAAATAGGTAGTCAGTCTTTTCGCACCATTCAAAAGACCTGAAAAATAGTGCACTGTCCGTGAGATACACATTCTTTGGCTACGAATTGAACGATAGCTGCGAAGATACCCAAATGTTTGCACGCCTTAGTGAACGACCAAAAATAGCGTGTGAAAAATTTGCATAATTTTAACTGAAATAGATTATCGATTATCGATGAATTTCTACTTGTGCTAGACATCTCGATGTGAGTAAACTTTTAGGGTCATTAGTAACCACTTAGATGACCGCAACGATCATCACTGAATTAGCTGTTCATAAAATATCTAAATACAACGTTTAACTCAGCAATTACAGCATTTCGCATTGTGTATAAAACTATAAGAATATCACCAATATAGAAAACAGTTTCTTCGAATGTTTGTCCTTGTCTCTGGTTAAAGCAAGCCCTCACATCACAATCACTTCACCTTCAACCCTTCTAAACCACCACATTCAAAACCATAGTGCAGCGCGTAATATGACCAAATAAGGCTGTTGATAATCGTATCACTAAAAAACGAGCTCTCGGTCGTTGTGCAGTTTCGTAACAATGCGTAACGACTCACTGGCTTTGTGTCGCTATTCGATGGGCCGGTTAATTGAAACAATCTGTTAATTCACTGAATCGATGCAACTTTCCTTATATCTCTTAGAGAAATGGCAAGTGTTATATAAAACAGAGAAATGTGTTAAAATAACCGATTTTCTTGTTGGGTCTAACAAATGTTTTAGGCACTTAACGCTTTGATATTTCGGTTGGAAAAGAAGAATGAACACACGCATGAGGTGATGAACTGTGAAAATCCCAACAAAGGGCGCTTTTTTAATGAAACAGTTTGTGAACATGCCGAATGTATTAATATTAATATAAATTGCTCGCTTCCTTATTTAAGCACATTTTTGTGCGATGCATTGCAAAATTTTATAGCCAACTTTTCTAACTCTAAAAGATGGAAGACTTCAGTTTTATATCATCCTCAACATGTTTAGAGTTTCATTCGTCTGTTGACTGCTCAATGAGCATCACGACATGAACTCATTTACATGATAACTCATGCGATACTTCTAACATATGAGGTATTCATCTGAATTGATTTTTATTTTTTCAACTCGGAAAATTTTAGTGACATTTACCTAGTCTTTTTGGCAAGTTCTGAGCATTACTTGCGCATAATTTGAAACGTATTCATGGAACGCGCCTTACAAGACAACCTTCGCTTTTTATCCCCTCCCCTACCCCCAATCCCCACCCTCAACAAGAAATTCAGACTAGAAAGAAAATATTTGATCAAAGGATTCTAAAATACAATTACTCCATATCAGTGCCTCCTCGAAAAAACACCTACGTGTGTACCAATACGGATCACTTTCGATGTTTGCGAGGTGATGCAATCGTTCTAATATAGCGTATCACATAATAAGCGCATACCGTAGTTCGTAAGTGTGAGTGGGCGGTGCGTGTTGTGTGCTTGCCAATGGTGACACCATGAATTGTGTGTTGTTTTGGCGAATTGCTGGAGGATGGTGTTCACCTCGATTCCGACGATCCTTTCGTCGATCGTCCCAATTGCTCCAACTGTCGACTTATGCGTGCTGAAAGTAACGCACAGATCAGTGGCCAAATTTTCTCAAAGCGAAATGCATCATAAGCATAGTTTCTTCTTATTTATTTCAACAGAAATAAGGAAACATACGCAAGCGTGTGCATAACAATATCAGAAAAGAACAAAATGTCTGCAAAGCATTCCTCTAAACGTAGAGAATACGGTTGTGAGATCACTTTAAAATATCGGTAGGATAGCACGACAGAAAAATATTTGAACCCAAGTGAGCATTCGGTTATAGCACCAAAACAAGTATTAGATAAAGCAAACAGAGGGTCTTTGGTGCAGGACACTCCGAAACGGAGAGGTTTGTGGAGACCTTCAGACGGGAGACCCCACTGACATTGATGTGGGGTCTCCCGTCCAAAACTCGGATTCAGCATCCAAAGCGCTTCAGGAAGTACTCTATGTGAGTAGTATCGTAACTGATCGATGTGTACCTTAGAAGCGAAAATAGCAGCAATAGTCAGAATATGTGATCGATAGACGCAAGAGAAAAGAAACATTTTAGAAGGAACTTTGAACTTGCGGGCAACTTCGTAAACCAGCCATATCATGGAAATGAAAGTCATGGGAGAAAAGGAAAAACAGATTCCAGTATTTAGCATAGAACTTTTGAAGTTTTTAGTCACCTTCAAATATTCGACAGAAAAAAACAAAAAATTTTGCACAATGTTCATTGTGTAGCTGCAACTAAACAAATATAATGGTGTGAGGAGGACGTGATAGGATTTGTCACTCCCTTCTCTCTATACATACGTCTATAGCAAGCAGCAAATTCATATTTTGAACCACGTCTTTGCGCTACTAACACTGCAATTCCTCTTGTGCAATACCACCCCTCCCCTCACCGCTATTCACACTGCTACCAGCCTTCATTGGCAAGAATAGCACAATTGAAAATATGGTACAGATTATTAGACGATAGCGATGTTTATGCGACAGTCGGCTGGTAATATCCTAAGCAGACATGTTTGAAAGAACGAGTGTAAGAAGGAATGCACCGCGACGCCAATGAAATAATGCAGAAAAATGGCGAAAGGGTGCTAATGTTTGCGAACCTGCCTCGTAAGATGTGACAGCACTCAACTTGAAGATGCCTCTAAACAGCGCATCGCTAGTTTGCAGCGACCAAAATTGGACTCTCTTAAAAGTGCACTACTAAAAGCCGTCGAAAGTTATCCTAATGCTTTCTTCATTTACAATTTAAGCGCCAAGTTTCCTGTTTTCATCTATTATGTCCATTCAAATATCTACTTATATGCAATGCAACAAGCTTTCTGAGTTCCCCGTTTGATCAACGATGCAAACCTCACTAGCTGCTATTAGCTCGACAAGACCTCAAAATAGGTGCAGTTCTTTGCTGGAAATTATGCATGAAAGTTGTAGTGAATAAACTTTATGAGGAAGCGGTCGAAAACATTCCCCCTTCAAGATAGCTAAAGGCTTCAGTTTATACGCACCCCTCGCTCTATTAATGCAATTAATAATTAAAACAAACTTGCATTATCGTTTTCTAAACATCGATCAAAGCAATTTGAGATTTGATCAACGACTATGAAAAAGGAGAGATTGGATATCAATTTGAACTCATTCAATTTTAAACTATCATCGATAAGCACAATCAGAGAATTACAAAAAACATGAAGTGATTTGCCGATCCAACAAAACCTCACAGTACAGACAAGACGTAGCGAAATGCAGCATGAAAAGAACTATTTGTGAGCAAACATTTATACAGATAGACGAATATATATTTAATGAATATATCTAGCAATGCAAGTATGCAATGTGTACTTCTGTCGAAGCACATGCGATACACTTGACCTTCGCAGCCTTCAGTCCCTCTCAGTACTCTTCGTTATATTCAAAGACTTATGTGCTTCGTTCCCTACCTCCGACCTTCAAGACGGCAGACAACTGAGGGAGGTTTTAAACTCCACAGAGAGGGCCTAGAGTCGGGGTTCCATGGTGTCGTGACAAGAACTCAGACAGTAAATATATTCCAAATTAAACACATCGAAGTATGTTTCGTTTGTTAAAAACGAGAGAAATGTTATTCGAAACAAAACCGATAGAAAGCATTCTTTGAGCTATTTAACGTTTTACTGCCACTGATTAAAAATATATTCGTGAAGAGATGTCAAATATTTGAATGTAGCGATAGAAAAGATATTAATGCAAAGATAGAAAACATAGTTGTCAAGAAATAGAAAGCACTCGTTATATTACATTGATGGACAATGTATAGATTTGACAAATTAAATAAAAACACCTTCAAAACCTATTGAATATACTGATTACCGAATATATGAAGATGCAGCACCGCATTCTAGATGTTATAATAGTAGAAAGACAAGAGAAACGCAACATCCAACCATCACAACAAACAGTGTGTGAATGACATAGGTCGCACTCCAGTGTAGACGAATGCTATCAGTGTGAGAATGCCCCGAGGAGCAGAACACCCTCAAGGAGTGTAAAACCTTGCAGATTGACCTCGAAAGGTCAAATATTTTAACATCGATTCCACTGATCAGACCCCTTTCGAATCTGCTTTTTTGTGCCCAAATAATTACCGCATTCATTGAAGGTTACACAGATGAAGCAACCATCTGTGAAATCCACATTCAATAGTTGTCTATTCATATTCTCTCTGGACTCCAACCTGAGCTCGAGCCATGAAAACTTCAGCTTGAACTATCGTTTCTCCTCTCTTGCATCACAAAAGGTGATCAAATGATCAGATGGTAGTGGGCAGTGCAATTCAACGCAACGAGGGAGTTGAACACGAATGGATAACGGGATCACTATGCCAATAAACGAACAAAATTAAACAGTTATACCGCGCTGCGTCGTCTTACTCTTCTTTCCCCCTTCCCCTTCCCCCACCTCTTTTCTCCTTTCCCACTGAAACACAGATATAACTATGTTCAACATCACTACAGGCTATTGGGGCTCATGAATTAGGGAAACCGATTGCATCCAAACTGCAAAAATATTGATTTAGACAGACGGCAATGTTATTCTGATCGGACGAAGAATATGTACAGTAATAGAGGAACAAAGCAAATTTCATCAATAAGTATGGTATGGTATTCACGTGACGGTATGCCATCTGCACCAGGGTTTCATCATCGAAATGTGGTTTATTGAAACACAAACTCATTATTGTAGGTGGCCGACTGAGCAACAAATGACCCGATGATCCAACTAGTTGAAAATCAAATGAGTAGGCAAATGATTGGACCACAACTATAGATACGTACAGACACACAGATATACAAGCACCTATACACATACCTATGATTGCATAAAGGTATTTATCAATACTCAGAGATGGTGAATAATGACGACAAAATATTCTTTTTTTTTTGCTTGCGCATAGAGATCATTTTATACGATCTGAAAGACGCATCGCTCTAACAACATTGTTATCTTTTAGAATCATTAAATAAGCTCTTTCAAATAAACCACTGAGAGGAGAGTGGTGTTGATCAGCAATCTACATTGGCAAGACCTATATAGAACGTTGAATTCTTTTGATTGGAAACCTACAATAGCTCACAGCGGAGAACCAATGGTATTCTCTAATATCAAATATAGTGGAGCTAGAGGCAAGAGTACAGATGAAGCCAATGAAATGTAAGACTGACATTAAAATCGATTTTGCTAGAATAGGAGTGTTCGGTGATGTCTTTTTGTAGTGTTCAAATAAAGCTACTCGAAAGAGAGGTGCGAATAATTTTCGCTGCTTAGTTACTTCAAATTTACTACTTCAGTGCACATCGTTTAAGTATATGTGCCATTCATCACTAAACTAAACGACACTAATGACTCATTGAACTTCATAAATCTGTCGTTTCCATGAAGATAGAAATTAAGTTCTATTCAAGCATTAATATTTTAATATTCAATAAAACAATTCAGAGAGGTTATTTAATTTAAAGTTTTTAAGAGAATCCAAGAAGACAGATAATTCCCTATGGTTACAATATTTCCTACAAAACTTCCCTAAATTTAAACAACCATTTCTATACTTGAACTGTTCAAAGGACATTCGTTCATGGAACCAGGAACTGCCATCACATAATTAAAATGCGCATCAAAAAATTACTAAAGGTCTAGCAATGGAAAACATTTCCACCAATAAACGACCTACAAGTAAGTAACGCTTATACATGATCACTGATTTATTATTCATCCTTATGAAATATTGGAACATCAACCTACAAACGTGACTAAGATTTGATATTATAGAGATTTGATACCACAACCAGCTATAACGTCTAAATAAAAGAGCGACATATACACTACCTCAGCATATTCGAGGACGAAAGCTCGGTGCAACCGAGCGGATGAAGTAAAATTCACCACAATGAATGATTCTGATTGCAAGAGCGTAACCATATCCCCTCAGTTATGCATATATCGTTCCCCTGAGGGCTGGCAATTACATTGCTCTACTGTGCATCTAATCAACGATTGCCAGTGACCGTACAGAGTGCGATTTAAAGCAGAATGATTGATAAAGTTCGTAGATCATAAGGTCACATCTCGCCCACACGATTAGTCGAAGTCAACCAACGCGCAATCATGCAACGTCAACCAACGCCAACAAGCCTCATAATCACAAATTTGCATATATCAAACATAAATGTCTGATATATGCAAATTTTGAATTGGTTTTGAATTTCGGTTATTTCAGATGATGTGAATTTTCTCAAGCATTCACACTGGTCGATCGGGCAAATGTGATGCGTAGAATAAATGAAAAATGAACAATTGCGTTATTGGTGAAGATATTGCAATAGAATGCATAAATTTTGAATTTGCATTTAAAATGCTAACAAAGATTGCGCTTAAAAATTTATACATTTCATCCGCAAATTTACATAAATCTAAACCAAAGTATTCAATTGAAAGCTTCATAAAATAATCGAATAAAAACGAATTTGAAAATTTTTGAGCGACGTCCATAATTGCGGCTATACACCCTTAGTGCAACGCACGATTGCAATGTTATCGTGCTATGCACGAATCCGAACACTCAATCATGATAGAACATTATGTAATGATCGAATATTTAAAGAGCTTCATTCTACAAATAAACATCGATTGATCTTCATAAATGAAGGTAGAACACATTGATTTGTCGTACTGCCTATTTGAATTTATTGCCCGTAAATCAACAATGTACTTGATGATACCTCATCTACGATATACATCGCAGTTAGAAATAAACACGACAAGCAATTAGATAGGAGATATGGTAAATTTAAAAAAATGGTAACTGGCATTGAAATGTAAAATATCTGAAGCTAAATGATGCAAATAGAGTGAAATAAGTGATCACCATTAATGCAAAGATAGAAAACATCGTTGTCAAGAAATAGAAAGCACTCGTTATATTATATTTATGGACAATGTATAGATTTGACAAATTAAATAAAAACACCTTCAAAACTTATTGAATATACCGATTACCGAATATATGAAGATGCAGCACCGCATTCTAGATGTTATAATAGTAGAAAGACAAGAGAAACGCAACATCCAACCATCGCAACAAACAGTGTGTGAATGACATAGGTCGCAGTCGAGTATAGACGAATGCTATCTGTGTAAGAATGCCCCGAGGAGCAGAACGCCCTCAAGGAGTATAAAACCTTGCAGACTGACCTCGAAAGGTCAAATATTTTAACATCGATTCCACTGATCAGACCCCTTTCGAATCTGCTTTTTCGTGCCCAAACAATTACCGCATTCAGTGAAAGGTTACACAAATGAAGCAACCATCTGTGTGAAGCAACACATCGTTTCGCTTATCACCAATGCCAACAGCATGCAACAATCGTTCAAAAAAATTAGTATTATATTGAAATAAGACGCGGACACATACAGAACAAGAATTGGTTGCATCTAACATCCTCAAATGCAATCCCAAAATAAATCTGCTTAGAGCAGTATTAAGGTCGCCCTATCACTACTTCTTGGGTTGTCAGAGATACATCAAAAAAGGGGCAATGAACGAATCTATTTCCGAATGAGAACAGCCCACTTGTCGCATAACTTGGGCAGAATGTTGTTACGGCAGTGGCTAAGTAGTAGAATCCATCGTCCACTCAACTATCAAGTCATCTTTCAAAAGTCGACCATAGAAGAGTGAAAGTCATCGATAAGGAGCAGGTGGAAATGGCCTACAACAGGTGAGCTTAATGAAGTGTTGAAAAGCAGCTGGGTTTAGAGCATTCACTTCATAAAAGAAGCTAAGCAAAGGAGGAACTGCCCTCCTATTCGTGTAGAAATGCTTCTTCACAACAGGTAGCCGCCTATCGAAAACGATTAAGGCTAAGCAAGATCCAACGTGGGTGATTGAAGACATCTTCAAATCTATTAGCCACTATGTCACGTGTAAAGCTCATTAACGATAACGAAGATTCGAAGCAAATAAACAAAAAAAGAACGTGTACACGTGCTCCTATCTACCTGTCGACTGCTATTTACCTTATTGCCAGTTAAGTTGTCTGCATTTACCGATGCGCATACAACTCGGTTATTGTAGCTGGCCGACTGAGCAACTGAGCAACAAATGACCCCATGATCCGACTACTTGAAAATCAAATGAGTAGGCAAACGATTGGACTACAGTTATAGATACGTAAAGACACACAGATATACAAGCACCTATACACATACCTATGATTGCATAAAGGTATTTATCAATACTCAGAGATGGTGAATAATGACGACAAAATATTCCTTTTTTTGCTTATGTATAGAGATCATTTTATACGACCTGGAAGATGCATCGCTAATCATCAACGATCCAACCGACTGGTTGTGATCCTAAATGTATCCAAATGCATCCGCATTGTCCTCACAGTTATAACGCAAATCACTTGTGAATGTGCAGCGCCCACCTAGGCAGTAATGCATTCAAAAATGAACAAAGAAATTTGAGCAGTACATTGGCTATTTCTATAATATATGCAGATGTAAATCTATTCATTCTATTATGCTCAACGCATTTGCCAATTTGTGAATGGACCAATCCCACTGTCAATTAGAAAATCTTTTAGTGTGCTCATATTTCCTATTACATACGTTTACAAGAAGAAAGAGTATTCCTTCTAATAGAGTATTCCAAGGGGTGCAAGTCATCAGATTTAACAGCTCTCTCTCTATAAGGAAATGGCTGTACTGACGAGATCACTTCTATCAATTTCATAATTTCATAATAAAGTAAAAAAATTAGTGGAAACTGTGAAAAAACATTGCATGGAATAATGTTTAATTGCGCTCACAAGAACAAATTTAAAGCCAAAGCATTCTCTAACAATATTATTATCTTTCACAATCATTAAATAAGCTCTTTAAAATAAACCACTGAGAGGGGAGTGGTGTTGATCAGCAAGCAATCTGCACTGTCAATACCTATATAGAACGGGAAATTCTTTTCATTGCAAGCCTATAATAGCTCACAGCGGAGAACCGGTGGTATTCTCTAATATCAAATATAGTAGAAATAGAAGCAAAAGAATCAGCATGATCCAACCGATCGGTTACAGCCTATGCTCTGATACTACTCTTACTTTTGATATGCAGATAAATATGACATGAAATTATAAAGAACGACATCACAATAATTCCTAAATTCATCCTTATTGCGAAATATAGTAGAACTAGAAGCAAGAGTAGAGACGAAGCCAACGAAATGTAAGACTGAAGTTAAAAAACACTTTGCTAGAAAAGAAATGTTCGGTGATGTCTTTTGTAGTGTTCGAATAAAGCTACTCGAAAGTGAGGTGCAGCTAATTTTGGCTGCTTAGTTACTTCAAATTTACTAGTTCACTGCACATCGTTTAAGTATATGTGCCATTCATCGCCAAAATAAACGACACTTATGACTCATTGAATAAGATCCGTCGTTCCCATGAAGTACATGAGAGACTTCCAATTATACAGCTAATAAAGAGGAGAATGACTCATATTTAGAAATGACACATATCGGGAAGCGAATCCCTAACTTCCACAACTTTTCATTTGAAAGCCTACAGTGGAGGGTCTCTATTCTAACAAACACGGTATGTTGAATATATCACCTTTCATCTAATCCATTAAAAGCAAAGGAGACCTCATCTAAAAAATTTATCAATCAATGCTCAACTTGTAATCAAACTTGAAACGTATTCAAAAATAACGACGCAAAATTTCAAAAATGTGCAATGAAGGAATCATTATAACATTTATTAGATGCTTTGGCAATTAGAGAGGTACCATTATACCGATGCAAACTATCACAAAGAATATACAGAAAAATAATGCGAACAAGTAAAAAGGAGGTCGAGGCAAATCAACCATCCATCACGACACTACACAATAACAATGGCAATGGCGTTAATACCCTCACGAGATGTTGCTGTTCTTATAGTACAATGATTGCTGCAGATCATTACGATTACAATAAATCCACATCAAATACTATGCCTTAAAGGCAGTTATACGACTTGCAAATGCATTTCACACACACATACAAATATATTTGTTCTATGTCGTTTAAATCTACGCGCCAAAGAAAACGACCAAAAGTTATCACCTTTTTCTAATGTTGTGATTTTTCCTTATCGCAAAATACTATCAACTTTCAACTTCGATCTAAAAGGCTCAAATGAATTGTCGTGTGGCATTCATTTTGTGAGCAATATGGATCATATGATATATGAGACAGTCCTCATATCACAATATTCTCAACGAATGCCACACTTTCCAAAATTCAACAAAACATATCCTCCATTATTTCCATATCATTGCATAACACTGGAACTTCATTTGCATATCATTGCATAACAATGAAATCTCATTTGCATATAATTGCACAACCTTTCATCACTTCCCTTGCAAACGTGCAGTTAGCGATGGATAACAACATCTCCGTCCCTCTCTCCTGTTTTTGATTTTTTCTGAGATTTCTAAACCATTTCATCGAAACTCCTTGGCAGTAATAATAAACCTCCAGAGACTTCTTTCTGCTAATTTCACACCTTCATTGAAGAAAAATTGATCCGTAAATTCCCGATTTCTAGCATAAAAGAAAACATTCATAATGAGATTTCAAGATGCATCATAACAATCAACAAATAAAGAAACTCAATTTTCTTTCATCGACGAGAACACTATATCACAACGATGTTCGATGAGTTTCGAGAACAATTCCTCACCACATTTATTCATCGACTTCTTGGAAATCACTGGATGGAACCATTGAATCGAAGTGATCACCACATTTCGCATCTCGATGAAACCCTTTGTGACCTTTGCATCGTTGAACGTTATAAACGCAAAACCTCGACGTGGAGTTGGAATGATGACACGGTCCACCTATAATTAATATCTCGTAGTTTTGATATTCTGGACGTGTTTACAGAAAACCGCTGAAAAATTCTGCATTGTTGCCAACATTTTTCGAAAATTCGGCACTTGCGCAATCACACCTGTGAAGCTTGAAAAAAGACCGAAGTCTTCAAAGAAAGCTGTTCCCAGATATGTTTAATTCCTTAATTTCATCTCAGGCATTGTTCGAATTAACAGCCCATTACAGGTATCCGCCTAAAATCTCTCAATAAAATTTTGTCGTAACAATGCTCGAAAATTTTGTTCGAATGTTATAGGTGGGGGAAATGGGCGAGGCAGAGTGACATAACGTGATCTCCTACATCTCTCACTGACAATCATCGCTTGTTGCGCCCTAACAGTATTATGGATCTCAATGGCTGACCGGCCGCCGAATTATTTTGCTCCCAACACCACACCTTGAAGTTCTAAGTTCTAAGTAAATTCTAAATAAATTCCACAAGTCCTAAATAAGAAATCAAAACATCGAAACTATGTTCCCAAGTAAAAACAACGTCTACAATTGGCTCCTCTCATCACCATCAGTATTTTCATATATACCCTCGCATTGCATGCTCCGTCTTCCAATTTTTACAGAAATGTGGAAACTGACCTTTGAACTTTACGCACTCAATTTGATTTAAAAAAGTTGAATAGTTTAAGATAGCAAATAAAACAATCTAAAAATATACCCAGGCATGTGGCGATATTTCTCGAACTTTCTCGGGGAAATATTTGAATAAGTCCTCATTGTGGATTCGTCCGGCACTCCTCCAACATACAGTTTTGTAGATAACAAATCCAGATGCGCCTTCTTTGCATCTGGATTTCATGTTCGCAAAGAACTCTTACCTACAAGAAACTCTTGTTAATATATACATTTCACAGTATCCTCAGATCAACGCTGACAGTCGACTTGCAATTTTATTGCTTCAACTTGCAATCTCGGTAGCTGATGTCCTTCAAAGTGAGAGCTATATGCTATTTATAGCCTACTGGAGTGCGTTTGAGGAATTACAAAACATTTCCTATTACAGAAAACTGCTCACATATAACTTTACGACAGCCTTCTCTTCTCTCTTTATTCCTTGTAAAAAAAAGGGATTAAAACTGAACGAAAACGCTCTCCCTACTCAGAATGCAGAACTCACCCCTTTCTAATAACCAAATTGTTCAGCTTTCACGAAAACAAAAAGGGTACAAATCCCCGACATGCAAAAATGAGGTTCCGCGAAGAATAATAAAGCACCATGCTTCTTCTCTTGAATGGTAAACACATTCTTAAGTGAATTTTCTGTCACAATCTATCATAAAAACACCGCACACCTACGGTGGTGACAATGGTTGGGGGAGGGGGGAGGACGAGGTGTTCGTTAAAATGGTGGATGGGAATAGAAAGAAAGAGGAGAAGGATGCATGAGGGATTACAAGGCAATAGAGGTGGATGAGGATCAAAAGCACAGGATAAAATATCAGAGAAAGATAATAGCTCCCCGCATGTCTAATCTATAATGAAATATCGACGATGATTGCCGATTAGCACAACGCCGGTTGCAGCTTGTCAGGGATAAAGAGCTCTGAGAACTTAAAAGAAATACCTCTACAACTCGACCATCGATGAAGTGTCCCGTCTCGAGAACTTTCTGCTGCTCTTCCAGAGTTGACATCTTGATAAATCCATATCCCTTCGATTTGCTTGCAGCGATTTCGGTTTTGATCTAAACATCAAATAAACTGAATAATTTTGAAACACATCCAGATCAAAAAATTGACAATCCTCCTTTACTTCTTCTCTGCCTTCCGCCAACAAATCAATGACCGATGAAAACTACAGCTTTTCACTTATGTCAGTTCGCAATTCACATCAATTCATCTGTGCAATTTTGCAATGCATACTCTTCACCTAGACAAGCAATTACTCTTCAACAAACATCCATGCAAAGCAAACGATGAAAAAGAAAGAAAAACTCTATAAAAACACTTTGTTGATTAAATATAAGAACTCTCTAATGAATAACCAAATTCACAAACATTGAAGAATACAATGCTTTTGATTCTTGTCTATTGGAATAGATCATTGGAGAAATGACAAATACTTGTGTTATACTAGAATACCTTTATTATACTAAGTACCTAGAAGTGACAAATACTCAAATAAATAGGCTATAAAGGTGAATTAGAATCAGATAAGAGCTCACCTTATGGGTAGCAATTCCTTTGATGGCTGAGAAGAAGCCCATACCGCACGCATCATTCCCCATCTGTGGCATCCAAACGCCACTCTTCTCGACCATCGCAATCTGCTGCTTTGAAAGGACAACCGCTGTGAAATGGAACTCGTTGAATCCTGCAAACCATTTCATGTGTCAAAGTGATTTAGATCTATCAGATTTTATGCACTGCGAACGCACATACCTGCAAACACAGTGTACTCACTGAACAACCTCGTAATATGAAATTAACAAAGTTTTCGCCAATCATCCTGCACATCAATGCGCATACACCACAAGATAAACATACCCACATTTATGTATTTGAGAGGACTAGCAGAGGGTGGGTGAGAAATAGGGCAAAAAAGGATGGGAAGGGATTCGGGACAAGTTTCCTTTCAGTACTTTTGGCAGTCTCTATTTGGGAAGGATTTACTCCAGATAACAAGACGACGATAAAAATTTATTGCAATTTAACATTTCCTATACATAATTGTTAGATAAGACACATCGATGTGGATTCACATCAAACAAGAGAAATCAACGGTGAAAATTGCTGTGAGCATGTACTCGCAATCACATTAAAGTAAACTACAACACGAAAAGAAGTCGATGAAATTCATTGCTTTCAACGCACAAACATAACCGAACCAGCAGAATGGTTTTCTGCCTCTTGATAATCTGCTTTATTCCTTACGAAAGGAGAACAGCCAGATGCACCCCTCTCCCCCTTCGCCAATTTACGTTACAAACAACTGTGAAATATTCACATGAAGTTTTCTTATTTCTCCTCCCAAAGATCGCCCCTCCACTCATTTCATCCTTTTCCAATCG
Source organism: Baylisascaris procyonis (assembly GCA_037389465.1). Taxonomy (NCBI): domain Eukaryota; kingdom Metazoa; phylum Nematoda; class Chromadorea; order Rhabditida; family Ascarididae; genus Baylisascaris; species Baylisascaris procyonis. The sequence continues at coordinate 724,875 of JAZARR010000213.1, read as the reverse complement.
CTAAGACCACGACTTCCTGGCATTTTAGTCTTCTTTCACGACTTGCTGGCACTTTGATGATTAACGGTGATTTGATAGTTGCTGAATTTGTAAACTGGCTTTCCCGCACCTCCTTTGTGAAGCTTCATCCAGAAAGTTGGGCAAACATCTCTTCGATGAAGCAGTTTATTTAGGAGAAATAAGCGACACTTTCCCATCCCATCCACTCCCTCTCCTTCCTTACTCAATCTCCGTCCTCAACATAAAATCCTTTGCAATTTCAGTGGTTTCCTCTGTACCGATGATGGGATTGATAAAAAAGCACACCATACAAATACGAACCTTCTCTTCGCTTGTGATGCAATTCGCATATGGAAAGTGCTGCACATAAAGCGAGTAGACACATCGTGCCTAGTCAGTTCTTGTGCTTTCGATTGAAAGTGATGTAGCAGTAGAATCGCTTTCAACAGCTGTTCCCTCAATAAAACAGCGCCCCGAACAAACGATCCTCGTTGCTGTTGCAGGCTGAAGTTGCTAGTTCAGCTATAAAACACTAACTGTAATGGTAAAGATCACATAGCCATAATAAAGTTAATGTTGGAAAAAGGAAAGACGTCCAAGCAAAAGCATTACGGATCGAGAATTCCTACATAAAACAATCGCCTCGATAATCTAGACATCCCTGGACCGCAATACTGTAAAATCTTTCAATGTCGTATTGCCTTCACCTTTTTCAACGTCGTACCCGATCGAGGCATCGTTTCATTCGATGTATCAGTCTGTAAAAAGAACCCTCATATCCCCTCATCAAAACTCGACCTATCCTAAGTAATTTAATCAGTAGAAATGGGCAGACTTCAGTGAAATATAAATCGGACCGATAATAAACTCAATTTAGACTGACAGTAATTTAACCAATAACAAGTGAGAATACCTCAATAAATGAAAAGTGCACATGATCCAGAGCAGAAATACCTGCCACCCCCTACCAATAAACAAGTAGGCCAATAGACAAGCTGTCAATTACTAAACAAACTCTCTTCCCATACTGCTTCTAATAAAGCAACCGCAGGATCCCGTTCCACTGTTTTTTCGAGCCTCCACAATCAAAGTTCATCCCACCTCACCCTTCTCTCCATCCCCCCCCCCCCCCCTATCGATGTACTACACTTTGCTAACACAATTTCAGCGAAAATTGAACCGAGCGCTATCTAATAAACAGTTAAAGAAGAATACTAAAAGATGTTTATAACGCTTTTCTGCGATAAACGCTAATCCTTATTGACCAATTCAGTTAACGGCTGTCAATAAATAAAAAGATGTGAGATGAAATGAAAGAAATATGTTGAGTTTGAAATACTAAAAGGGTAAACAACAGCTTCGTCCTCGAAATGAAATAAACATATTCTATACATGAAAAAATCGCAAAACCCGAATTCTACCAGAGTTCATCTATCCAATTCGCTATCCAATTCATCTATCCAGTTCATCTATCCAATCAACTCATCCGCGAACAATCAAAATATTTCACTCATCAAAACCTTTACTATTTCAAATAGTCAATAAAAAATGATGCATTTAGGGGAGGAGATCGCCTATCGGATATAGGAAACAAGTAATGAGAGCATAAAAGAAATAAATAAGGAAACACGTCGATGCAATATCAGCAATGCGCATATATGCGTATACGAATTAATGAAATGCACACAGATTCCAAAGATCACTCGAATACTAGCCACCCCAAAACAATCAAACTGAACGATCTACAATCACCGTTAACAAAGAGGGAATTGAAATCCCTTCCCTCTGCCCTCCATTTGCTTTGCAGCTTTAGGTTTGGTGAATGAGCAAATAACTATAATGCAGCCTTGTTGTGAAGCAACGTCATCTAGTAAAAACGTTCTTTGCATATCCCCATGATAGACTTGAAAAATACTCGTATTCAGCCTATTTGCAAAGATTGAACATCTCATGTCAAGCTTCAGTGAAAAAATAGGGGTACAACCAGTTAAATAAACACCACAACGAAACAGAAGAGACAGCAGATTAAACTCTCTCCACCGCAAAATAAAAGGAAGGTGCTTGCGAATCTGAAAATTAAGAGTTTTTGATTCCCCTTTTATAGAGTCTCCCACTCCTCCCACTGCCCCTCCGCCCCCTTCCCCCCATCAACCCACATAACGTAGCAGTTTATCATCACAAATGATAACAGCAAGTCTATGACCAATAAACATTTGAAATGGGTGAATAAGTAGAGATGAATGAATAACGCAATGATTCTGTGAAATTCATGCGAATCCCATAACACAACTCATTGCGCCATGCTGTAGAAAACGGATGCCGATTGTGATACGGCACATAAACGAGTAGATAGGGGCGGAATATAGGATCCTATCAGATCGTGGATTTGAATTTTTGTAGAATCCTTAGATGAGGTTGATATATGCCAGAGGTAATCAACAAGTCGACAGAATCCGATCAATACGTTATAATAACCCTACACATAAACTTCAACCCTCAGGTTTACTATATTTTAGATTTAAGCGATTTCAAATAACACAACAACGTGAAGCCTCATATTTCAAATAACACTTCCCTTTCCTCCTTTCCTATCACTTGTTTCGATTCCTCCCTCTATAAAACGATGAATCTGAGACATATTTGTAGATATTCAAATGTTACCAGAATTAGTTCCCTCTAGAAAAAAGAAATAAACATTCTTCTTCTCCCCTCATCATCAGTGATGACCATCTAAACAACCTACTTAGTGACTGCTCTTGAAATTCATATAATACATGGAACGTCCGCGTTCGCTGACAAATTTACTACTTCAGTGCACATCGTTTAAGTATATGTGCCATTCATCACTAAACTAAACGACACTAATGACTCATTGAACTTCATAAATCTGTCGTTTCCATGAAGATAGAAATTAAGTTCTATTCAAGCATTAATATTTTAATATTCAATAAAACAATTCAGAGAGGTTATTTAATTTAAAGTTTTTAAGAGAATCCAAGAAGACAGATAATTCCCTATGGTTACAATATTTCCTACAAAACTTCCCTAAATTTAAACAACCATTTCTATACTTGAACTGTTCAAAGGACATTCGTTCATGGAACCAGGAACTGCCATCACATAATTAAAATGCGCATCAAAAAATTACTAAAGGTCTAGCAATGGAAAACATTTCCACCAATAAACGACCTACAAGTAAGTAACGCTTATACATGATCACTGATTTATTATTCATCCTCATGAAATATTGGAACGTCAACCTACAAACGTGACTAAGATTTGATATTATAGAGATTTGATACCACAACCAGCTATAACGTCTAAATAAAAGAGCGACATATACACTACCACAGCATATTCGAGGACGAAAGCTCGGTGCAACCGAGCGGATGAAGTAAAATTCACCACAATGAATGATTCTGATTGCAAGAGCGTAACCATATCCCCTCAGTTATGCATATAACGTTCCCCTGAGGGCTGGCAATTATATTGCTCTACTGTGCATCTAATCAACGATTGCCAGTGACCGTACAGAGTGCGATTTAAAGCAGAATGATTGATAAAATTCGTAGATCATAAGGTCACATCTCGCCCACACGATTAATCGAAGTCAACCAACGCGCAATCAAGCAACGTAGAACAAGCCTCATAATCACAAATTTGCATATATCAAACATAAATATCTGATATATGCAAATTTTGAATTGGTTTTGAATTTCGGTTATTTCAGATGACGTGAATTTTCTCAAGCATTCACACTGGTCGATCGGGCAAATGTGATGCGCAGAATAAATGAAAAATGAACAATTGCGTTATTGGTGAAGATATTGCAATAGAATGCATAAATTTTGAATTTGCATTTAAAATGCTAACAAAGATTGCGCTTAAAAATTTATACATTTCATCCGCAAATTTACATAAATCTAAACCAAAGTATTCAATTGAAAGCTTCATAAAATAATCGAATAAAAACGAATTTGAAAGTTTTTGAGCGACGTCCATAATTGCGGCTATACACCCTTAGTGCAACGCACGATTGCAATGTTATCGTGCTATGCACGAATCCGAACACTCAATCATGATAGAACATTATGTAATGATCGAATATTTAAAGAGCTTCATTCTACAAATAAACATCGATTGATCTCCATAAATGAAGGTAGAACACATTGATTTGTCGTACTGCCTATTTGAATTTATTGCCCGTAAATCAACAACGTACTTAATGATACCTCATCTACGATATACATCACAGTTAGAAATAAACACGACAAGCAATTAGATAGGAGATACGGCAAATTTAAAAAAATGGTAACTGGCATTGAAATGTAAAATATCTGAAGCTAAATGATGCAAATAGAGTGAAATAAGTGATCACCATTAATGCAAAGATAGAAAACATCGTTGTCAAGAAATAGAAAGCACTCGTTATATTATATTTATGGACAATGTATAGATTTGACAAATTAAATAAAAACACCTTCAAAACCTATTGAATATACCGATTACCGAATATATGAAGATGCAGCACCGCATTCTAGATGTTATAATAGTAGAAAGACAAGAGAAACGCAACATCCAACCATCGCAACAAACAGTGTGTGAATGACATAGGTCGCAGTCGAGTATACACGAATGCTATCAATGTGAGAATGCCCCGAGGAGCAGAACACCCTCAAGGAGTATAAAACCTTGCAGACTGACCTCGAAAGGTCAAATATTTTAACATCGATTCCACTGATCAGACCCCTTTCGAATCTGCTTTTTTGTGCCCATATAATTACCGCATTCGGTGAAATTACTGAATTACCACTTTTCTTCTTTCCCACTCAAACATAGATATAACTATGTTCAACATCACTACAGGCCATTGGGGCTTATGAATTAGGGAAACCGATTGCATCCAAACTGCAAAAACGTTAATTTAGGTTGACGGCAACGTTATTCTGGTCAGACAAAGAACATGCACAGTAATATGGCAACAAAGCAAATTTAAATCAATAAGTGCTATACGGTATCCACATGGCGGTATGTCACATGCGCTATGGTTTCGATGGTTGGGAATATACCTCTATATGATGCAAAAAACCGTATTTCCCATAATCCGAGTTTTTATGCTTTTGCTAGACGACTTTCCCGTTAAACTGTAGTCACGGGTATTCTTTCACGTGTGCAACAGCGACATTAGACGACAAATATTGATGCATCGTGGTGTACTATGGTAAATCTATGAAGTAATAAAGACTCACCAGCGTTCATTTTAAAGGGTTCACGAACGACGATGAGAAATGAAGAGGTAGGGTAGCAATATTCATAAATAAGGAAACTGCTGCCACACTCGAATGCTTCCGTTACGAATCGCTATGTCTCGATCCAACTGCAGACGGAACCTTTCGTTTGATTTCTATCCACCATATGTCTAATGCTTGCATATCTGATTCTGATGAATTCCCGCATACGATTGCTGAGTCGTATATGGTGGATCGTGCTACGATAGCAGTCGGCGATCTAAACTTCAGTTTTAACGCTTAAAACAATCTGATCGCAATGACCCAACCGGTGGGAAACTTCCTCATAAGTACTGCGATTGATAGCCTCGTCCAAGATCATGCTCGTAGACATAATGCTTTCCACCTATTTTTGATATCCTTCGTTCGCAACGTTTCCATAGGAAATAACTCCACCACTGGTGATCATGTAAGATTCGTTTTGAAACTGAAATTTTCGGCAAGGTGAATAATGTCATACTCGCTCAGCACAATTGGAATGAAGAGTTTGACATCTTGCACAGGATCGATAGAAGTATACGTGCCTTTTGGGTTTCGTGCATTTTATTGAGGTGTGCGCACCAAAGAAAAAGACCACTTAGCGACTCCGATCACACTTTCAGCGCCTGAAGGCAGAAAACAACATTCTTTGAAACTTGACCGCCTTAATCTGGGTAGTCCATTTGGCAAACATTGTTGCACTCCCCTGTGCACAGATAAATTCTTGTATCAAGGAAAACGCGAGCGCCCATTTCGACGAGTGAGCAAACAATAAAAAAAGATGTAACCTGTGGCGTTATTCCCCCTCCCCCCTCCCCTATCTCCAAAGACTGCAAATTCATTACGCCATTAGATGTGGAATGAGGGATGACGAAGCACATTTCAGGGGAATTTTGCCGTCTCCATCGTGTCCACTCTCGAGGAACTTGCCGTCAACAATTAATTTGTAAAAAAATCATAATATTCCACTGTTTCGTCCATGTTTCGTTTTTAAATGACTTGGACATCGGCCAGAATGACTAAAATGACCATTTAAAACAAGTGTACTTTTTCAATTAAAACTTAATCAACTTCAACGAGATCCGAAATCATCATTTTCACCAATAAAAACCTTTCAAATGTGTCGACGGAACCAATAGTAAATATTCAAAAATTTATGCAAATTCCGACTGAAGGAAAATTTGATTCTCAAATGATGAAAAATGAAAACAAAAAATCAGTAAAACACATCAAAAAAGAGCACAAACGCGCAATTTATTCATGCAGAAAAAATTTCAAAAGAGAGGAATATTGCAGTACAATACTTCATTTAGTTGCCATTAAAACGAAAAAAAATGAACAACGTATATCAACAAAAATACTCTTTACCACCGCTTTCTTAATATTAGCCCTATTCTGATCGTACTCAAACATATCAATGAACTACTCGCGAAAAAAGTTAGTGTAGCAGCAACATTCGACCAAACCCTTCCCTTCAAGAACCTTCTCTCTTACCGAATAAATCCTCCTCAACTTCTGAGCGATAACCTCCTTCTCCTTTATCGAATAAATCCTCCTTCTTAATTTCTGACAGAACGGGAAACCTCCTTCTCAACTTCTGAGAGAACAGATAAACTCCTCTGAACAAGTCTCTTCAATAATCCATTTTTCCTCCAAGCATAAAACTGAAAAAAAGACTCCTTTCAACATCCGAAAAAAATGTATACTGTTGTTGCGTTTAAGCAATAACAACAATCCCTGACGCAGTAAATCGCCCTCAAAACATTCCCCTCCCTAAATCACGGGAAACTAATAGCCCGGGTAACTAATCCAAGCAAAGACTATAATTAGATAAGAAACTTTAGCACAATCATAGAACAAAATTACCGTAATTGTAAGAAAAATTTATTAAAGCGGATTATAAAATAAACGCAACGAGAAATAAAGGAAATGATAGAAGAAACCGCACGACGGCTAATTAAAGTGGAATATAATGGAAGTTTTTTTCAATCGCATCACATTTAAACATGACTTACACATAGAAAAGATATAAAGAGCACCGCAGTGAAAGATTGTCAACTGGAGCGATAAACGTTTAGTGACAGCCGGTAGAGCTCTCGTTGCAACCACCAGGTCAGCGCTAAGTAATAAGCCGTAAACCTTTAGGATCGACCTAAAATCTATCCCCCAATTCATTTAAAAAAAGCTTTCCATTACGAGGCAACAGATGCTCAGCTTTTTAAACACACAGAGAGCTGTATTCTGAAACGAAATTTTCGACATAACTATACTGCTTCACAATTTTATGAACTATAAAGACGCAGCCTAAACAATGAAAGATTTTAGGTTTGCTTAATGACTGCTGACACAAATGAGGTTATTGGCACAAGAAAGATATGGGGGATTATGGAGTGGAAGAATATCCTCGATATTAGAATCATTCAAAGCAACGTTTGTTCAAGCATAATCTCTTCATAACCTGGCGGAGCGTTATATGAGAACAACCTGAATGTCGCATCCAATATGGCACTGTCATCCACATATACAAGTGGAAACACCTAAAACAAAATATACTTACAGCCACCTCACCGTACGTTTGCTAGAATATAGTTAAAATTAAATAAGGCATTATTCTGCGACAATTTTCCAAGACCTCTCCCCCCACCACCCTCTCTTCCTCAACAACAACAAAGAATATCCGAATCCCCACCTGCAAGTCTATAATCGATCCCACCCTCTCCCTCTCCCTCCCCGCAAAAAAATAAACGTAATGCTCCAATAATAAATCAGATCAGCCCAATGTAGCACCTTTTTGATAATCTACATAACAATTTACGATTTTATCCACCCTATGTTTATGGTTCCTCTATGCAGTCCCTCTTTTTAAAAAGGAAGCATATGCTGTCCCCGACGACTTCGATCCTTCAATAAGCTATGTCCCGTAGCACATGAGAGTTGAGGTAAGTGGTGAAGTAGAGGAGGGAGGAAGAGGGAGATGAATATTCCACCAGCTTGAAATCCGTAAGGTGCTTGAAGTTTTACACCACCGATCACACATACCTCAGGATTTCACTTAAAAAAGAGAGGGAAGAAAAAAACGATAGAAAAATCATTCATACCTGCCCTCGTACATTGGAAATCGAGACTGGAAGTTGCACACCATTTTTGTAGAATTTCAAATCGACATGATCGAATGCAACGCCCTACAATAAAAATTTTTGTCAAGCATTCATAATTTTGAAGTTTATATTATATTAGAACAACCGTGGACAAAACTAAGCGAAATTTTGCCTAATCATCATATTCCTTAAAATTAATTTTACAGAAAAAAAAAGAACTTTAACTATGTAAGGCATTTCAAAGTACATCAGTAATATAGCGCCTAAAAAATTATTATCGATGGCAGTAAAATTACGCATAACCGCTCACTTTAAATTGAATACTCCACTCGCTATGACAACTCAAAAAATTAAACTCACAAAAAGCGGCAACCCTCCAAAAAACTTGCAAAAGTCATAGGATGCAAAAATATGTTGCAACTTTTTCCCACCTGTTGCATAGTTAATTCTATATCCCACCTGCTGTATAAGTAATTTAATACCCCATCTGCTCCATAGCTGAATCAAAAATATCGAAAATGTCCACCGATATTATTAGCACACAGGGCGGATCCTATATATTCAACTGTGTTCGATTATTTTTACAGCAGATGTAAATTTCCCAACATTTGTACTGCTATACTGCCAAATGCATCGCCAGCCTCACTCACTGCTACACACTTATCGGAAAATTTGGTTATACAAAATTGCTTCACAGCGCGCGTATAGACATTTGCGCCGGGGGTATAAATGCCAAACGCCGTGAACAGCACAGCACAGGATCCACGCTGCTAAATGCACAACTCCAAGACCGACTCTCCATTCCTTTAATGAAAATAAAGAATAAACCCCACTATGCAATCTCCTTCATCGATTGGTTCGAGTAGTTTATCGACGATTTCGCCATTGGCAACCACTTCACCGGTGTGCCTCAATACCCAACTGTTCGCCGAAACGGGCACGCTATTCAGATTAATTGATCGATTCGCCACTCCAATGCCCCAAACACCTTTGAAAAAAAAAAAGCTGATCAATTTTCATCTTCGGGGTAAAAACTAAGGCGCAACTTCCACAGATCAGATAAACATCGAGCAATCCCGAGGCAAAATCCCCATATTTCGGCAATTAACAAGAACCGTCTAGGGCAATTTTTGACTCACTCATTTTTGCAGAATCTTCCTTCTTCCCTTTCTCCCTGCCGTGCTGCCGATGAACATAACGGACCATTAAGAAAAACATTCAATTCTACAGGAAATATGAAAATAACTCTGTGAATCACAAATCATGAGTCGACGAAAGATGTGAAAAAAAATGAATTTAGCTTCGACTCATCAATGGCTCAAACATCACCCCTCCTCCCCCCCCCCCAACCGAATGAAAAACAAAAAAAAAAGAAAAGGAAATTACTATGTTGAGAGGAATTTTAGCAAATTCTACTAAACGCAGCGGAAACAATATCATATTTTTTTGCATTTTATAAACATATAACATAAATAAACAAATAAAAATACATAAAAACAAACCTGAAAATAAAAATACATAAAAACAAACCTGACTGCTGTATGCTCACTTGAAAATAAGCTTTATTCTGTACGATTGGTGCAGTTGCAAGTGCACCACCGGATCCACAGATACGTTGCCCATTCTTTAGCAACACGACATCATCACCTTCAAGTAAATCAGCTCAAGAAAGCCACACTCATCTTAATACCATCCCAATCCCTACAGAAATATTTATGAAACACGTGCAGTAAGCAAATTTTTGCACTTTAAAAGATATTCTCCACAAAACGTCTTTCAGCATTATTTACAGCCGAAGATACCTCGTGGAAAAACGTTGTAAAACCAGGCAACTCACAACTGCCGAGTTTCTGGATCCTGTGAAATGAGATATGCTTATCTGTCACTCCATTTCAATTAATAATCCATGAAAGCTACAATCATGGAAATACTTTATAGCGACTGTGTAAGAATTGTATCAAAAGTTCATATGTGATCAGCAAAATTAATTCAAAATTAATTAAATGAGCACTGAAGTGCTTATGCATAAATTCGTAGGATTCTTGCGAACGATTGGTTCCTCATAGCACAAATCGTGATGCCTTATTACTGAAGCTTGCAATACCTACCCACCCCTCCTCCTCCCACCTGCTTGCTTGCTACACCATTTACTCGCCCTTCAAAATAAAACTGACCACTGTGGGACAGATTAGAATACTCTCTTCGGGAGCTTTCAAAGTTATCGACTTACTACAGCCAACAATAATTTCTATTTAGTGGGTGGTCGCCCCTTTTCTTCCATCAATTTTGTCACCTATAACCTACTTTGCTTGTGTTAGTTATAGCACCGTTAAATCTACACAAAACAACAAAATGATCAAGCATACCCATATATGAGGTGTCAAGACGCACACTCTGCAATTCATCGTGAAACTGGGTATAGCTTTGAGTGGCAGTAAAGCTGGGTCCTTGCACACATTCAAGGCACATGCGAAGTGGTGGAAAACAACAGCCAAGCATTGTGTTTTCACTCATCGACACACGGCTGTCACAATAAACACGCCACTGAAACATTACCATTGATTTGAACATAATAGATGAAACATTCGATGAAGTTTAACTGCGCAAAAGGCAATCAGGCTTCAAAGACTTTACACTATTAAGACGCGGAAGATGGGGGAGGAGGGAGGGGAAGGGGGAGGGAGTAATGACAAATGGAGGAGAAGGGAAGGTACTGATAAACACAGAGCGAGGGATAGGGGATTGGATGTGTGAGAAAGCTTCTTAATATACAACATCAAAAACGGTGGAATCGAAGAGATCTTGCACCATACAACCGAAATAACTGCATAATCGCCACCACCGCAAGCTTTATAAAGCAACTCTGATATAGCTGAAGGAAACATGGAAACTGCCAGTGAAAACAATTAGCACTAAAGTTTATTCCAGTTCTTGAAGGAAGCATAAAATTAAATCAATCTGAAACAACTTAAATAGGAAACAATAGAGAACCCACCTAAACTGGCAGATGCTCAACTTAGATATGATTGGATTTTTTCTTCAAATTGTCAGTGGAGATGGAGTTCAAGTTCGAGTGAGCTTGGAAAAGAAGAAATTTAAACTTTAGTAGTGTACGAGTGAATTTGTTGCGAAAACGTTGAAAATATGGATGGAAAAAATGTTTACAAAGTATCATTATAATTGCGAAATAACAGCGCAATCAATCATATGATTCTTTTTCCAATCATAGCTACACAACGTCACCAACGATCACTTCTACGAAAAAGATTTTTCGATGAGAAAATCCTGCATGACAATTTTCTAAAAGCGAATTTGGAACTAGAAGCATGAATATTTACTTTTATTCTATAAATTCTTACATAATCCCTTCCTTTCTATTTTTTTTCGTTCTTCTGCATGATATTATTTTTCACTTAGCAACTGCAAATAAAACAGTTAGGACAAATACTTAGATAACCACATAAATAAATAAATAAATAAATGCTGCGTGAATAAATAAACAAGCAGATAAACAAACGTAAAAAATAGACAGAAAAACGACATCAATAGAGTTGAAAAGGCAAGAAAGCCAGATAAATGCAGTATTCATTACCCCCACTACTCTTGAGGATCACTCAGTGATCCCAATTCCGTTACAATATCTGTTAAAGCGCATTTTCACGGCACGTAAGACTAGACAAAATGGCCTAGAAGGAAGAGGGGTGGAGGGTGGTGAGGCAAGGAGGTGAAGGGATTCGAGTCATGGTCTAACTAGAGAGCGTTTAGTTGATTCGGTATCAAGCAAAAAGAGTTGCACCATCCTCAAAACTACCACAGACATAAAGCAACATGAACAAACACCGTGCAACATCAGCGTAACTCATTCGTGATGTTATACGCCACATTGGAATAATACAAAGAACACAAGCCCACACGCCTGCAAACTGAGTGCGAACAGTTTGAAAGACGGCCTATGTGCTCTAGCATCAACCACCTTTTACTCTACCGCAAAAAACCTCAATGATAAGAACATAAAATACCCCTATAGCGGCACAAGATACTTCAGAAACCATGTGGATCGAAGTGCTGTTTCGGAGGGAAAGAGGGGGAGGGGGGAGAGGGGAAGAGAATACATGCCAGCCATCTCTTCTTCCTAGCCTTTTTCTCCAACCAATATTCAGGTCGGTATAAAAACCCGTGTTAGTGAAACTTTACTCTTATATTCCGTTTGCATAGATAATTCACTTCTGGAGGCATACCGATGACCTCAATTAGTAGAATGCGGAAGCAATTTTAAATAATTTTTTTTAATAGACTTGCATAATGCATAACAACAAATAAAATAAACAACAATAACAGACATCAATATATTCGGAACAATGTGTAAATACACAGACAAACAAACATCAACCGATGCATAGAAATAAACAAATATTCAATGAGAGTAGTAGTAGAGATTCAATTCGATAAGAGTATAAAATTGATATAAACCATTTAGAGGTAGTATTAAGAAAGGCGATACAAATATGATACGGCAAAAGTACCAAAGTTTCGAATCACAGATCTATAAAAAGGGACGTAAATAACACACGCATGATTTTAGGTATTATAAAGCTAGTCCATCTCTCCCCATACTTCAAATCTAACTGCCGTTCTCTCCCTCCCCTCCCACCTCCACCCCAATCCCTAATCCCTCTCCAAGTGGCCTCAGTAATTAAATCCCTTCCAACGCAATCCAATGGTGCATTATTAATCGACGGCATATTATAGAACAAAAGTTTCATTGTCTCATTGCAAAACGTCACATTACTAAACAAAAAAAAGGAAGACAACAAACTCGAATATGAATATAAATTGACAAATAAAAGATAAATAATTAACACAGTATTAATGATATCAATATCCACAAGTAATTCTTCACATCTTCTGCATAATAGATGAATGGTGATCTAAGAATATTTCGATGATAGATCGTAATTAGAAGACTGATCGATAAAGCCAATATTCTAATAAATACAGTAATAAAAATTACATCGAATATAGCAACAAAAATACGCTCTTAATGCATAAATCAAAACCCACAGAAAACACACAAACCACAGCGTAAACCAATACAACGTACGACTGATCGACAACTAAGAACTGAGGAAGGAGTGGGGGAGAGGGGGAGGGGGAGAGGCAGGATGAGATGACCACCTAGTTAACTTAAAAGCGCGAGTATGCTCAAAAACTACAGGTATTCAAGCAGAATAAATATAGAAAACAAAAAGAAATAAAACTTCTGAAATCCAAGTTAGCAAACCTTTCCATTACGAAAAATATTATGAGAATAGAGAGTGACAGAATGTTAAGAAGTGGGAAAAACAATAGACCGGAAGTGAATATAAATAGATGGAATAGATAAGAGACAGCACAAGCAACTAACTAGTCCACAATGATAAAAGTGTTACAAATATTACAAATAACATTTCACAGTAAATAGTCAGCTATTTAATCAACTCGCACTCAAAACAACGACCAAGAAAACAATGCCCTTACTATGTTGAGGCAATTTAGGTCAGATTGCAGGTCAAAATATTTAAAACACAAATTTCTCCTCGTTTCAAACAATTTCGATGTATTCCCCCCCCCCCCCATGGCAACGACTAGGAATCTTACATCGTGATCGTAACTGCCCTGCAAAGAATATTTTGATCCATCACAATTTGTTGGCAATAAATCCGTTAAATAAGTTAAATAAGCTAATATTAAATGAGCAAAACCAAGTAATGAAACGGTCATTCATTTCAAAGAAGCATCCAGAAATCAGTAACTGGGGTACAACTATCTCCGGAAAAAAGGTGGTGGCCACATGAATGCAGGAGGTGGGAAAGAGATTCACTAATTTCAACGGAATCATTCTACCTAAATGAGTATAAACCTATAAATGATCTACACACAAATATAAATCACTATAAATCTTTGATCACCTCCTCTGTCCTACCACTTGGCTTAAACCTTCAACGTAAAGAACTTCCTGTAGATAACAGAATCCCACTCTCAACTGCAATATGGTGTAGGTAAAAAAATCAGTCAGAACTCCTCCCATTCACGAAACTAGAAATCTTACCTATCGCGGATGAAGGATTCAGGGGGCCCGCCGGCAGCAGTGATGATGCCTCAGTAGGGGACAATCATTACACCGCCTCGTTCTAGTTCCAGCTCCACAACTGGAACATATGTTTGCTTTGGGGTCGCACTCACCATAGGAGTGTGTTGCACAAACTGCGCATGGCTGATGACGATACCAGCATCAATCACACAAGTATAGAAAGCATGGAAGTTGGGCGCATGAATTGTCCGTTGTCACCATATGGCATCCTTCACAAAGCGTATTCTTCATTAAAAACGGCTTTACCTCCATCTAAACAACAGTTTATATTTAGAAGAAAATTAAAATCCCCGTTTCAAATCACCCAATACTTCAAAACTTCCAATTTATATCACTTCTTCGAGTTTCTATAATAATTTTAGAACCGTTTCATAGATAAGCGATAAAGATGCGTCAAAGACAACGGCTGAAATCTTTAAACGAGCGGAAGACGAGTGTAAATAAGAAGAACTTAACCGAACCAAAAACCTTTCAAACAGCAAATCCAAACTTCTTAAATTCACATTCTTTTCGATATTGATGAATTGCATCGTCACGAAATGTGCAGCGATCGCCTTCGCATATGCTTCATGTGTACAAAAAAACACTCTTGCAGCTGCGTTCGACAAACTTTACCATTCTCAACAGTGATTCTCACTGTGACCACTTCACCAAATGCTTGATATACTGCATTGACCAATTGTCCTGCAATTTAATCATACAATCTTCGAAACAGCCACAATAATAAGGCAGAAAATCACTTTCTCAGTGAGTGATAAGGTTAAAACATACGATGCCAAAAACAATTGTTCTTATCAAAACGATAGAAAATCTTCCTCATTAAAATTTTAATCAATGACAAGAACTTCACTACTCAGAACTGCACATTGTCACTGTAAACAGAACCAGAAATGGTTTAAGGCAATTAGTGAGAGAACAATTCAATTCACTCGCACTTCTATCTCCCTCCCGCTACTCTTTTACCTTTCCGAAGTTCACATTTGACTGTGACTTCTGACGGCGACCCGCAACCCCACTTTTTTATCCTCCTCCATCTCCTAAGTCGTGACCTCACTTCAAGATCCGGATGTTTTGACTCATCTGACATCACGCTCACTCATCACATCACACTCATCACACTCACTCATAGTCACTCATCACATCCATCGCACTGACTCATCGCATTCATCACACTCCACCACACTCACTCATCACATCACACTCATGACACTCACTCATCACGCCACACCACCAATGAAACACACACACTACCACCACCACACACATCACCACCACCACCATACACACCGCTACAACTGCATACACCACCCATCGCACACACACACCACTCACTATGCACTTACCACCACCACCACCACCACACACCACACCACGACTACCACCACCAAACACTCCGCCACCACCACCCACCACACACGAACCACATTTACCACAAAATGTACACACCACCCACCACACACGCATGCACCACCACTATCACATACGCACACACACTCACCGCTACTACCACCACACACCCCATCACAGATCCACACGCACACCACTACCACCACCACGCAACTCAAAACCACCACCACACAAGCACACCAATGAAATATGCACAAGCAGAAAAATAAAAAATTTCCAGAACAAACCTGTAATATCTCGCACACATCGTAGAAATTTTCTGCACTTCTACTAAGCTAAATGACAACAAAAGTGAATGGAATTTCAAAACCGCAAGTGCTATTAAGAAAACGAGGAGAGCTGTGGCCGAAAGTTGGCTCGGACGACGTGGCCAAGAATTGGCTTGGGCAATACAGCAAAGAGTTAACTTACGCGAGTGAAGAAAACTGTGATGTGGAGAAAAACATACAGTAATCAATTTATGGTCCTATATTAATATAGATCATCTGACAAATGCCTAAACAGAATAAACAGACACCCCCCCCCTCCCACCAATCCTTATCACATCACATTCCAAAAAAGAACTGTCAAAACAACTTACCTCCACCATCGATGGTCACTGCTACTCTATCCTGATCGGCTAGATGTCCACCGATTTGCACTTCGAGTCCTTGGAAAACATCCTCGTCTCTGACTGTTGAAAGCACCGATCCTTTCATCACGCCGACGGTACCGATGGATTTATTTGGTGCTGGAATAATTTTTCGAATTTCAAATTATTCACAAATTGAAAGTTTTTGCCTCATTTCGATTGCAATCGATGAGTGAGCGGTGCAATGCATATTATCACCTTCGACATTCCATTTGAAAACAGAGATACATTTCGAAAAGAAAGTAGGCCTTTGGTGCGGGACTGTTAGACCAATAACACTAATTTTGAAATGCGAAAGGCAATCCTTAGCAAGAAAGCTACCCGAAAGAGACGAATATTTCGATTCGAATTCAACCGAAATGCGGTAAGGGTGAAGAGTCTCCACTCCAAGTTTAGATCATGTAACGCTGAGATCGATGCGGCATATTGATATATATGTATCTCTTTAGTAGGTTGAACTTAGAATCCAAAAATCTAAAGCTTTCCCTCAATGTTCCGAGCTAAAGTTTTGCAATAAGGTTTCTTAATTTCTTGCACTTAAAAAAAATGAATAAATAAATAAGATAAAAATAAAAAATGGTAACAAAAAAGCGAAAACATTGGAAAGGGTTGGTTTTAACAATGGAAAAAACCGACTGTAGCAGACACTTTCAGCCTTTACGCTTTGAACATAAATGGGAAAAGTAGAAGTGGACGCCATTGCTTTTCTATGCTATGCTTCTACGTAATACTACATATTTATCATTCTGACTTCAACACTTCCCGGCACTTTCATCAAGAAAGTATCTGAAATACGAACCTCGAAGGTAACTTGTGCAAATGACTTTTTCCCTTCTTAAACTAAGCGATTTTAATTCATCGCTTAGAGCAATTTCGCATCCGAATTATGCGAGATTCGACAATTTAAGGAAACGATTTGCTTGCACATTTCTACACTTCATTAACTATAATTGCGTGGTGATGCACGCTGGCAGAACAATGATGTTCCATATCACCACAGATCATCTTATTAAATCGCAGATGTTTTGATGCGTGTAATTACAGGTGAAAATTACAGCCGGATAGTTAATTCAGGTAAAAAAGATGTGTACGAATATTAAAAACTATATTACCGGAAGTGGGTAAGAGATGCCCAGCAATAGGTATTATGACCATTAAACATATGCTCCGGTAAGAATAAAGTTGAGACATCGTTTCATTCACAACCCCTCCTTCTCCCCTTCCCCCTCCCACTCCCGGATGAAATCCGTAAAAACAAATGCGTTGGCTCAACTGACATTTTTTCTCCTACGTTAATAGATAAGCGGAAATAATCAAAACGTAACAAAAAAGTATTAAAAGAAAACAAATAAATTTCAAAAAAGCTCATTCAAAAGGATCAATTAAAACTAACGAGGAAAAAAATGTGGAATAATTCCATCGTCGACTTCTTTCACTTCCATCATCATAATATCCTCTTCGGCTTTTTTATCCTCGATAACAGGCCTCCCTTAGGGGTTGAAACCTCCTCCAAACACCTCCATCTGATTTGAGAACCTGTAAATGAATAAAATCAAGCAAAATATCATCTCATATAGGCCATATATTTCTCCACACAATCAAAATTTTCGCTAAATTGTAGAGTGGGAAATGCACTCGTATTTGAATGTTCTCTTGGAAATCACAATAAATCATTTTCCAACTCATTCATTTCACAATTTTCATAAAAATTTCCCATTCCAAAAAAAAATCGTAAAGTTCAACGTAATGAAAAAAATGAATATAGAGAAAACAAAAAAAGGAAATAAGAAAATAGCAGTGAAACGAATGCCTAATTCCTCAATCGTATATAGCATTTCCTTTAGACCGCTTTAATACGACTGTGAAATTCTACTGTTTCTTTCCTTAGTTAAGTAGGATTTATGTAGTTAAAACTGCTTAAAATTTAGCTAAATGTCTATTTATATGTCTATACCTTCCTAAATGTCTAAATGTCTATACCTTCCTATTTCTAATCGCGGAATCCTCTGATCCCCTCCCACCATCTTTTCTTCGGCATCGAACCCCCTCTGTGTTTTTTATCGTCCACCTTGCACTAATCATGTTGCTCTAAGCCGTCTTCATTTCCTTCTCGCCTATTTTTCCCTCTAAGTCTACGTCCCCCTTTATTTTGGTGGTATATTTTTTTAATGTTTCATGCAAAATTTTAATACCCTTTTCTATTTATTTATTTCGTCGACATCACCTACACCAGACCGCTACACCTACTGCATATTTGAAATTAAAAAGTGCTTACTCGCGGGTACGTCCACCTTGGCTGAAATCATATCGTAGTGTAGAGGTGCTTGCTCACTGTGTATATACGCGCAGTAGAAGAGCGGGAGGTGAAGGAGATATGCCCTCCCCCCTCCCGGATTTCCTACCCTTCAAGATCCCCGAAGCCGCCTTTAAAGACCCTAGGTAGGAAAAAACAACGAAAAACAGCTCTGATCTATAACCCCTTAATTCCATTGCAGTTGGGGACGTATCTCCACACCCAATAGTGCCGCGAATTTTCACATGAACCTGTGCCATTGATTTGCACCATAAGCTTTAACATATGATTGGCAATAGTCGTTTGCTATTGCATCAATGATGATAACTGTGCCTTTAATCACAACAACTAAACTGAAGCTTCGCGAAAATACTCAAAAACCGAAATTTCTAGGATGCAAACACCCCGTTCGTTTTTCATCCGTCGCTATGCTTACTTCGATACAAGCGTTTCTTGTACCTTTGCAACGGAAGCTTACCGTTCGTTATGATCTATACAATTCGTTTGCCAGTGAGATTGTCATACGATACTCGAACAAGTTGGCAATTCCCAACACAAGTTAATTAACAGAGAAAGCAGCTGAAAATACTCAAAAATTCATAAACTTCAGTTTCTTTTTGTTACAAATTTCTAGTATTGCGTCAACGAGGATTAAACAAAAACGCGAAGCAACAAGTGTATATGATTTGATATTTTCGTATGCGAGCGTTTCAGCGAGAAGATCAAAGATGTAGAAGATGATCAACCTAGCAGTTGCGTAGGACTTGAAACCATATAGTGCATCATAACGCATTATTGTGTGGTATTGTAAAGAGTGAGCGGATGTAGGGCGTTTCCGTTTACTCGTAAAGACCAATGATTTGGGGAAGGGGGGAGGAAGGATCTTGATTAAATCCACTCTTGTTCGCGACCGAAATCAGAGCATACTTTCCTCTATGTCTATGCTCCGTTAAAGGCTGTGCAAGTAGACTAAATTGCTTGATTAATACGGGAAATTGAGCGCATGCGACCCTATGATCTACTAATAGTGATCTACGGCGCAGGTTGTGATGGAGGGTGTAATAATGTATGCAGAAAGATCTTAAAGCAAATGATTTGCATTTGAACATAGTAGATGAATGTGATTTTTCCCTAAACGACAATGACATAACGCTACCTTCATAGTCTTTTCTCAGTTTCGGCTCAGCTAAGTGTGAAACAAAATCTATAATTGATATCATTTGAATGTTTAGGGTTTCTGCGTTCTCGGTCACCTAAACATTCAGACCTCGAAAAATGTTCGACTTTCTGTTCAATCAAACCACGATTTTTGATCATCACTATCGCATTCTTCATTTTGCGTCCTTATTTCAGCAACAACAAAAAATCTATCGTATTCCTTACCGATGTCATTTCATCCTATGATCAACAACCAGTTATGAGCAAATCATCTCTCTTTAACGTCGTTGTTGAGTGCGGAATATATTGGCGTCAAATAGTTGTATGTGACTGCATCTCAGAGCCAGAATAAAGGGGCTGTTAAAGCCATCTAATGCGACGTTTTCGATGAAATTTGTCAGTGTCCTGGAAGTTGATGGCTTATTAAGATCTGGTATAGGCCATAGCATACAATCAGTGGTTTTTTTTTTCGGATCTTTTGAAAGAGATACCACCGAAGCGACCGTAGCTAGATTAAATCTCACCTCCCCCCTGGCCACCAGAGTTCATTCGACAACGAAAGAAGAAAAATGGGCAGAGTCGCAAAGTTGGTAGAAACTCCGTTGCTGCCGAGCAGGGCATTTTTTCAAGTAATGCATTTTCTCCCTTGATCCACTGTCTCTTTGGAAGGAGGGGAGGGGCAGAGGAGAGGAGGGAAGAATAAAAGGAAAAGTGATTTATTGCACAGACGCACAGCTATAAACAATTGCAAGAATATTTCGAGTCTTCTTGAATTGTGGACACCCCGTACCTGTTCCGAAACAACCCACCAAGACAGTCCCGTTGATATTTACTGTCACGTTAATGTTGCAGAGGGCTTGCAAGATTCCCATTCCGAACTCCACAGGTGATCAAGACTGCTGTCACTGATTCTGAAGAAGGGAGCACAGCTGACGATACACCTCACAGCATATTGACGCCGCTCAGCGAATCAGAAGGCAGAAGGTCCGAAAGTCCGGAGTGCCTACAAACAATTTCTCGAGAGATCTGAAAATCGCAGAGATACGTCCCCATAAGCAGCACATTGCCATCCCTATGCTACCCTCAAATTCACACTGTGCAACATGCTCTGCGCAACATATCCTGCTCTCTTAGCTCGACTGAGGACGTAGGAGGGGGTAGGAGTTAACAAAACGACTCGACGGTACTTGAAGCCAACCTTGCCGAAATGTCCCTAACGGACGAACAATAATCTCGATTTCTAGGAAATATCATCTCGCACTCCATGCTGACCACACCTCAGTGTTTATCGATTAGCTACCGTAAGCGGGTTTCAGTCTACTCGCCCCTCACGCATCAGATAATGCAACAACAGCAAATGTCTTACTGTGTAATTGGCCGATGCTGCACCGTATGCGACGTACAAAGTAGTTTTTTAATTCATTTTATTTCTACAACTGCACACCATTACAACATTCGCCTGATGGAAGAATGTGCGATCGAAATGATCCTCGCAGTTTAAAAGTTCTGAAAATGAACTGCGTTACTACAACGGTGAAACGGCAACACTCCGTCATAATGCAGCTTGCATCTGTGAAACCGATCTTGTTTACGCTAAACTCCGAATATGGTTCTATGGCCTATTCAGTGCACTCTCCTCAACCGCCGAAATCGTTTTGTTTGTGATAAAAGGATAATATTTCCCCATCACGTAATAAAGCTTTTGTCCTGCATTGACGATTCGTAATCAACCCGTGCCCTTCTAAGTTTTTCGGATCTCACAACCAGAAACTTCGCTCACTATGAACGCTTGTTAAACTGCTACTCGTAGATAAAACAGTTCACACGGCTCTGATCTCTGTTCTAAACGCTATTGCTGCTTAAGACGGAATAAGTCCATCCAATGAAACAAGTACAGATGCAGTTCCGAGCGCTACCAGAGAGCACATCGTGCCCTCTCCTGGCGACACAACCCTGTCAGATGGAATGAGAAGCGAAACACTTTGTGCAGAGTAGACGATGGAAACACCGCATTTCACATACAGCATCGCTCTTCGCTCATTTCTACCCATACCTCAACGATAAATTCTCACAACTCTGATGTTTTAGGCACAAGCAGTATTCCGGCAGTAGTATTCTAATCCACTGAATAAAAAACATAGCCGCCTCGAAAGCTGCTTGATATCGAAAATATTGGTATCACTCTGACATCACGACAGCTGAGTTGCAAGATTTCCTGAACTCTCAGCCAAGAAAATTAGCTATGAAACTTCAAATGAAATTTTAGAAGCTGGCACTTACGCGATTAAAGTTGTTGCTGTTGCTAAAATTGTTGTTGAAGTTGTTGAAATTGCTGTTGAAGTTGCTGCTGTTGTTGAAGTTGCTGCTGTTGTTGAAGTTGCTGCTGTTGTTGAAGTTGCTGAGGTTGTTGAGGTTATTGTTGAGGCTGCTGAGACTGTTGTTGAGGTAGTTGAGATTGTTATTGAGGTTGTTGAGGTTGTTCAAGTTGTTGTTGAGGTTGTTGAGAGAGTTGCTGAAGTTGTTCAAGGAGCTGTTGAGGTTGTTGTTGAAGCTGTTGCTGCTGAAGTTGCTGTTGAAGTTGTTGAAGTTGCTGTTGAAATTGTTCATGTTGTTGTTGAAGTTGCTGGCGTTGTTCCAGTTGGAGCTGTTGGACCATTGGTTGCTCGACGCCATTCCGATAGACGAAGAGGAAGACGAAGCTTTCTTGCTGCTTGCAGACCGCAATGTCGACTAGAGATTCTGCGGCCCTATATACCTAATCTTTAAGCAAATTCTGCCTGTTCATGATAGCTGATTGCATATAATTATATGATGTCTCCTCATGCAAATTTTTATGGAACATCCCGTTTACCGTTAGTATCTGATCAATAAAATTATATACATATAAAATACAACTATGTAAAAAAGTACTTAAATAAACACATGGAAATGCGCTTCAGAGGATCCACATTTACATCCACCTTTCCTAACCAATTCTTCGGTTACCAGCCAATAACAAGTTTCCTAAAAATTTAAATAAAACGTGACCGCTGGCGCATTTCTTTCACAAAGATTCGTTTTTAGGGATTAAAGGACTGACGTGAAGTGAAAGATCGATCGATGCAAAATTTATGCGAATTTTCACCCTGCCTTTAAATATTTTTCTTTTCATTTTTTCGAAGTTGGGAATGGATCAATTCTCCTGCCATCAAGCGACAGCCCCTATGAAAATCTGAGATGAATTGAAATCTCTCCCCTTCTGCTATCTATTGTCCACCTTAACTTGCTTCCTAAATTTTTTGATTTCTTTGCAGGGGTCTATCACTTTAGTCAACTAGACCTGAGGATAAGCTTAAGCAGTTTCAACTCGAAGAAATGAAAGAAGCGAATATACCTGGTCATGGATGCCCCTCATTGGAATGTGGAAGATAAGATCAACTAATAGTTCCGACCGGAGCTTTCATCGTTTACTACGAATTGCATATTCTAAGATGGTGATGAATTTGCTTCAGCAAAGAACTAAGCCAAAATGTTTATTGTTTAAGGGATCAAAGTAAAATCACGAGTTGCTGAGCATTGAATTATGATGCTTTAATACTATGAGTGGAGATAATCCACAAGTCTATCACTTCTTTTTACGTTTCGTCTTCACGATGATTTCACGAAGGATATGCGCCTCGGATGCATTGCCCGTCTTAGAATGTAATGATCGTGCAGTTTGTGTCGATGCTGGAAATTTGTGCAATAGAACGACAAAAATTTACGAAATATTGTGGAATAAAATATTCTCTCAATTCAAAAACTTCTTTTCATCTTTCAAGAAACTTAAACAGACTTCAGGACCTCAATAGGAGTTAGACTTCAAGATCTCAATAGGTGTCAGACCTAGAGATCTCAAGAGGCTTTTAATTTGTATCCGATTGCTTTATCTGTTATCCGATATCTTTGGAATGCACTCGCTATTTGTGATACTCATTGTAGATCAGTCATTCGATCCGCTCCTCTCATTTATCCGCCTAAGTCTGGACTCTTTGACGCAATCCTTTGAAAAAAATCAAAATGGCTTCAAACCTTGAAAATTACTTCTTCCAACATTTCAACCCTATATGTGCTTCAAAACCCGCAAAAAAAGCGCGCGTTGAGAAAATTTTGTGATGTTTCGAGATATGCCAGCGCCCCCCCCCCCTCTTCTTTCCACCCTTAGCTTCCTATTCTTACATCATGTTCAACGTTGTCCATCAGTTTATTTATCAGCAACTAAAGTGGTAATTATCTGTTCATCGACTGCTGTTAACGCCTTCAATATGAATATCATTCACAACCTTCAGTTTCAACTAAAAATGCTGGAAGTCTTGTTTTACCCTTTCGGGTAGGAAATTAAAGGCTTACACGCATCATTCGAGGAGGTGCTGCTTCCTTGTTCTGAGCTTGATGATGGCGTTGAAGCACGCGCCGTTTCCATCATCGGTGATCGAGCTGGACGTGCAGTTGTGCAAATGATCGGTGAATTTGTTGATCGTTGCTTTCTGCAATTTTTACCTTCTTATGGACAATTTGTATGCACGGAAATATCTACCGACGCTGTGATTATCACCCAATTTAACGTTTAGATTGCTGGAAATTACTACGAGTTTAAAGGTGAGGAAGGAATATTGGCTTATTAGAGAGGAGCACCATCGCTTCTGACAATATCCTTTCATTTCATTTTCAGCCCCCCCCCCCCCACCTCTACGGAATCCGTTTCAGAGTCGCATTTTGCACAGATCGGACTTACTGTGCCAAGTTTATTGAATGCAGCAGCATTGGCTGTTGAATAATCGTTTGCCCTCCACCTCTACAAAATCCATTATTTGAATCATCCCGACAGAGTGTATTGTCGAGTACTGCCCAGTTCGGTAATTCCATTTTTCTTTGTTAAATAACGCTCGTTTCAGTGGAAACGATGGTCATTGCTCCCTCCCTCCCCCTTCCCGCCTACTCTTGCCCCTTTTCAGTCCTCCCATCTCGTTACGTTCTCTCGTTTCATCTAATCCTGGTTTCTGCAACATGCTTTGCAGTGTGGCAATAAAACTGTGAGTGTTTGTTTTTGATTTTTACTTCACTGTATACAATCTGAAATAAGACCATACACATGGTCATCTACCATGCCACAATACGCTTCGCCCTAGCTATTCCCTCGATCATTGATGTAATTTCGAACCGACGGATGAACTCATCAATCACTGTATATACCAAAATGAATGAACCGAGTGAAGAAAAACGCAACGGTTACGCCGATACGAAAGACGCATTTTGCGGAATGCCAGTTTCGCACATAACGGTCTCCTCACTTCTACAAGCAATTACCAGACTGGCAAAACTACCTAGGAGAAGTGATAGGTTTTATAGAAGTTAAACCTGCGCAGGTAAATATAAGAGATTTCATGATGAAACAATTTAAAATACTTACTCTGAACTTGTACTGCGAGATTTTGAAACCGGAAGGGCCTTTATAGAACCGGCACTACTTCCTGTGTTTTCCTTTGAATCGGCAACGGATCGAACGCTACCCACCTGTGACATCGTCTTCGTTTCTTTAATCTGCAATTACTTGTTGATATCGATACAAGTTATTGCAGTTTTCGGATGTTGGTTATCTAATCTCATTTATTTAAATCATCTTTCAGATGAAACCTAAAGTAGACTGAAGGAATGGCTGTTATCGGGTATGTCTATAAGAGCTGTTATCAGGTTATCAGGTACATCGGGTATGCTATCAAGTATATCAGGTATCACGCAATGATCCATTCCAATAATAGAGAGAGAGACAGAGTGAGAGAGGATGGCTTCCCCGCATTCGTTTCCAACCACAAAGACACTTCATCCAGGTAATAAAAAAATCTTTCTGTTGTTGTCTCTGCCAGTCATCTTTACAGCCATTCCTATATGTAAGCATGAATGATATACTAAGCAATGATTATAAATTTACATAAATGAGGGAATTGCGTTAGGCCTCAGTCAACCGCCTTACTGCAAATAGCCTAGTCAACAGGTGTCGATCGTGCTGTCGAACCTCATTACTCGCAGATGTTATCTTGAATGATGTAAATTAATTCAACTGCCTTCACGGATCAAACACCCTAGTGAGTAGACAGATCCATTAGCTCACATAGAAAAACCAAAACCCCTGAGTGATCGCATCTCACTGAAAAGTACTTACATTGGATGAATCCACTGAAGGCGTCTCACTATATTTCGTATTCCTTTTCTCTGCGATATGCTTGGAACCTGAATTAACAATTAAATTACTTCAGTCAATTTCATGAACACATTATTATAATATTATAGCTCCTCTAGTTGTTTTTCCCTTTCGTTGCCTTTCATGTCATAAAAAACGTTAACAAATGCGTTCCGCACAATTTTAGTCACAATAAACTGAGCTTCTTTTGAAAAAAAAAAGTTGGAAAATATTGCAAAATGCGCATTATGCAACACTCTCTAGGATGAAAGTAAAAGATGTAATTACAAAACAATAGACGGTTTTGTTGTTTTACTTATGTAACTCACCGCTTTTTGCACGCTGAGAACTACTCATCACAGCAGTGTTCGCAAATGTGGGCATCTTACTGCAAAGATACATCTAAATTATTGATTCTTAACCTGTAATGCAATAACTTAAGCTCTTTTGGATTCGATGTAGCAATCGGACGCTATTTTCATCCTCTGCTAATATTTCTTTATTTTTGAAGGCGAACAAAATTTCCATGTCATTTTGTTGGCTAGCCTTAACATGCATATCGAAGATCCATCCTCAAGTAACAACTTCACATTCTCTCAAGTATATCTAGGAAGAACCATCACTCGACTTTATTAGAAGAAACATCCTTTAAAAGCTGCAGAAACTGATTCCGGTAGATCGCACCCCGTACCCTACGAATACCACCTCGGTGTAACATCACCTAAACCAAAGCAGAACCCAGTTATCGACTGATCGAAATAATTGGTTCTGACTACATTTATTTACAAATCACCTTAATTTATGCCCGCATATAGATAAAAAAGAATTAATAAGGCTGTCAATTTCAAACACTGGTAACATCAGTATACAATACATACGCGGTACTGCAGTTAGTTGTCGGGCGATTCATGTCGCTGTGAAATGGTTGTTGTTGAGAACGACTCGTACTACTCCTCTTCTGAGTTTTCAGGGGATTAAACTCTTGCGCCGTGATGACGGGTGACTTTGGAAGCGAATCGGATGGCCGAACGCTTACACGACCTTCGAATTGACTGTGTTGCTGCTGAGGAACTCCTGGGAGCAATTGTCCACTGCTGCCATATGATCCGTAAGAATTAAATCCAGTCTCGCTGATGCCAGCTAGAGATTGGCCTCCATGGCCGATATTGAGTTGATATGGATTAGGCGATGATTGTTGATTGAAACCCATTTGAAGTAGCTCTTCATCTCGGCGTGAGGAGTACTGGCTGTGCAAGCGCCCACTCATCGGAGTTGAAACTGCTGTATTGTAGAGGCTGGGTATGACGGATTCGTGAGGTGATTTTTGATAAATAGCAGTTGATAAGCGTCCTTCATTGAGGTCGTGACTTTGTTGCATGAACTGCAGAAGTTAACGCTCAAACAATGACTCTTTTCGCATAAGCTATATTATATAAAGTTGGATGATGTTACTTGTGGCGAGAAATTACTACGATAAGCATGAATCGACCTCGTTTATTAGTAGGTTTCCCAACGAATTTTCAAATTTTTAGAGTTAAGATCAAATCAGAAATAATATGAGATCTTCTCGAAACAAGAATACCATATCATAACTTATAATTATCAATAAACCAGAATTTCATGAGCTTTAATTAGTAATTAATTACAGCTAAATATTTTCTTATTTGTTCATAATTTTTTAATTTATATTCCATTCATGTTGTATATTTTACGATGTTCCATAAAGCCAATACACTGTTATTGGCGATGACTAAAAATCATCAAAAAA
Source organism: Baylisascaris procyonis (assembly GCA_037389465.1). Taxonomy (NCBI): domain Eukaryota; kingdom Metazoa; phylum Nematoda; class Chromadorea; order Rhabditida; family Ascarididae; genus Baylisascaris; species Baylisascaris procyonis. The sequence goes on along the minus strand of JAZARR010000213.1, from coordinate 696,927 downwards.
TTCTTTCGATGAAGAAAAGCAATCGCAATGATCTGCATAAGTTGCAACTTTCATATTTCAATCACTGTTCTATACTTGAAAAAACTCTACGATATGAATCAATGGAAATTTTTCATCACAATCCATAAAAATTTGGAATGAAATTAGCGAATTTTATTTAGAAAAAAATTTCTAGGCATGCGGTCCGTAATCGACCTAAGTGTAGCCGTTCGAACAAATTCCATCGCTCCGGCTCTTCAAGGCTCCTCAATAACCAATAAAGAAATCTAAAGTTTCACGGTTATTTCTCTTCGTTTGCTAAACTATACTTAACACAACTTACACGATATATAATTCAAGCAAAAATAAAGAAAATAAGATGATATTTTGTACCTGTTGATTTGATTGTGGGCGATTTATAATATTCGATGAACTCTGAAATAATGTCACAGAAATTACTTAATAAATAGGTATGCGTTATTCAGATAATCAAAGAGTTTTATTGAATGAGATCATGTTGCCTAATCCAACTATCCGATAGGCAATAAAGTAGGTAACTGCATCGATGAAAGTCATATACTGACCAACGGTTAGAATTGCCACCCACAATTTCCCTAAGCAAAACTTCTTTTTGGTTATGAGATTGTCGAAGGGGGAATCTACTAGTCTTCATAGGTGGCGTAGAAATACCTATTGAAAGAATTCTTCCATCGCTGTTGTGTAATAATACGCTTAGTTGTTTCCCTCTTAAGCGAAATGTTTTATATGCAAATGAAAGAGCCTTAATCTAGTAAAAACATTAAAACAAACTAATAAACGAAGGCTAATTTTTTTCACCTCATAGAAGAGATGATTTTCATATAGAATTATGAAGCTAAAAAAATTGCTTCAATGATAAGGAAATAAATTATATTTATGTGATCCTCTTCGATAATGCTACACTAATTTATTTAAATAAAAGAAATTTTTTTTACTCAATTTTGAAATTGTTTTCACTCAATTCACTTCTTTTTAAATTCTCAACCCTTCCTATAGATCAAAATGTTTCATTTTAATGAATAATTAGTCCCCTAAATTAGATGAAAAGTAATAATCAATCGACTATTGACTTACATTAGTGGTGATGTTTGGAAGTTTAGCGAGTTTATCGATATTGGATAGATCAGATTTTTGTTTAGAATCGGCAGATTGCAGAGATTCGACATTATTAGATATTAACCTGAAAAAAAAAACAGTTTAAATGAAATGCAATTTAGTACTTGTTAAGCGCCAACGCCATTTTCGAATCTCAAAGAAAATGAAGTCGAAGCGATAACGATCTAGCAAGAAGTGTTTCCCCTCCTTCGAAACATGGAAGGGAATGCATGCATCAAGCATCTTCTATTTATGTAATCACTTTCAGTGAAAATCACCTCCCTTCTTAGCGATTTTCAACGATCCCACGAATATATACTCTCTATTAAGGTATATAAAATATATTCAAAGTGCGCAAAACGCGCAATGAAAAGAAAAACTCGAACGATTTTATTGAAAGAAAAGTGCTCAGGCAAAAGATTGTAACTACTCCTAGTGAAATGAAATAAAAAAAGACAAACTTATAAAAATCTTTTCCTATTTGATTCGATATTTTCATATCTTTTTAAGAAAAAAAAATTACTGCTAAACATAAATGAATGCTTCAAATTAATGAAATACTTCCGAGATGTTTCTTTTGGAATTTCCACAGCGATGTCAAGTATTGCATCGATGAGCAATTTCAATATGAATGATGAAATGAAATCGCCGAAGTTTAAGATACATATGATCAAAGAGGAGAGATAAGAAAGCTATGATTTAAAAAATACATTGATTTGGTTGGTGATGGTACGATAACTCCACTTGAGCGAATATATTTCTGTGGATCACCACTCACGATTACACGACACTGATCGTCACTATAAACGTGAAGCGTTTTTCGAGAATCAGGATCCGCATCGGCGAATCGACGCTTCAGATGATCGATAAATGCTTGACGTTCCGTTTCGGATAGATTCTGAATGCGAATCGAACTCAACACCTCATCGATCGAAGCCTTATGACGTTGATCCTTCAACCTTCAAATAGAGGAGAATCTATGCTTTGAGAAAGAAATATACTCAAAAATATTTCATCTTTTTCCACGACTTTGCATGACTACAGCATAGTGGTAGTTAATTAATTGCAACTAAATATCTACAAGTAAGTGAAAGGAAACCTGAAATGAATATCTCATATATAGAAATATATTCAATTGTTTTAAACGGAAATGAAAAATACCCTTAAAAGACATTTCATTTATTTTTGTAAAATGCAAAAATGTAAATTATGCATAAGGCTTGCAGATATAGCAACAAAATTACTGTTGATATACAGCTCTAATTTTAACATTTTAGGAAAACAAAGTAAAATACAGTAAGAAAAAGTAATTAAAAAGATCAAATATAAAATATATACTATAAAAGTAATTGAATAACAATAAAATATATACCAAAGTAATGCGATATTAACGATATCGATTTTATCGTTGAATGATATTTCGGTTGAGTTCAACAGCGCACTCAACGAAGCAGCACTTAATTTATGCAAATCATCCTTGGAAAGGGCGTAATGTTCGTGTGCGAATATCAACAATAATTGTAGGCGAATATTTGGAGAGACCTCAACATAAATCCTTATTCAATAATGTGTTATAATAACGTCAATAATGTGTTACGATAACAATAACGTGTTACAATAACAGATCGGCGCTAATATAGTAATTCAATTATCGCTTTAGAAAGTGCAACAAGAATGTAGAGTATAGAAGTTGTAATAGAAATTAGGTAAGGTTTTTGCAGCGTTTAGACAGCAGAAACAGTGACACATTCAATATACGCACATTGCCAAGCTCTCTCTCTCTCTCTCTCTCTCTCTAGGGTCTTTACGGCCGTTTACGATTACTTCAATAGGTGATCATTCTCTTATCGATTTCAATTGATCTGTAGGCAATATTGCAATCAGTTTAGAAAAGCATCTGAACTGAAAAATTCTTATTGGTGCCGAAATCGATAAAAATTGTTCTGCCTACCTTATAGTGAGGTTGAAACGCGATGTTGATACACGGAACACGAAGATATGAATGAGTGATCGCAAGTTGTAAGAGATACGACTGCAATTCGGTGTGAAGTTCTTCAATACCCAATGCAGCGGTGATAGCCAAATAATCAACCAAATGTTCGACGTTGAATTCAATCTATAAATTCATTCATTTCACTCGACAATCAAATCATGGAAAATACCATTTTTGATAAATAAGTTCTTTAGATATGAGCTTTAAGGTTCAAAAAAAAAAAAATCGTTGAATGTAACTTTCATGCTAAGTGTATATGTCCTATCGAACTATACACGATATTTCAAAAGGTGTAAGAACAGCTACTAGTAATGACTGTCAATATGCATAATGTTTACAAGTGAAAGTTTAGCATAAGCATCTATCTAAGTGGAAGGAATCAGCAAGAAGGTGAAGAACGTGATGAGGGGCAAATTTCCTCATCCCCAAAACGGCTCGCTTCCGAGAATGAGGTATGAAAGGCAACAATGCAGTTACCAATGTATAAATATTTACACTGTAAAGGCAAAGTAATATCGTCTATGATCATAGCATTTAAACTGTAATAAATATTCAGTGGATATTTAATTTATCAATACAATAAATAATTTTTAGATTATAACTAAATAAGACGATATGATAAATAAATTTCAGAGGAATTTCTTTTCAATAATTTTTCTTCGAATTTTTTTTGATGCAATTTGATTCATTCGATTGGGCTGGTCATTTTTGAAACGCTCATTGATGCTTTTTTCTTTATCCTAAAGCGCTTAATTTCTAAGTTACCGCTACTAAAAAAAAACAATCATCCCCCATCTACAAGTGCATAAATTTTGCACACACCAATTTATAATATCATATTTAATTATGCAGAAATCACTGCCCTTCATTCATACATTTAGTCGCCCGATCAATCCTATAGCTTCATAATTATAAATATTCCCACATCGACCTATTAGGTAAAGCGCAATCTCGATGTAAGTTTATTTACATATTTTATTTGAGTTCATAGGAACGATCAATCAAATAACAGCCGGACCAACCGGTGAACGCAAAAATATATTAGAATGCTCCACATGAATCCCATTTAGAAGTCGTCTAAATTCGGCAGATTCTCAAAAATTAGGCGCAAATGGCATGTTAAAATGTTTACATGTAAGATACGAACCTCTCCCGAGTACATCCAGTCAATAATGCGAGATATCGATTGTGCCCGATAGCCATTCATAATAATTCTAAACGGTGGTGATATGTTGTTCATAGCCTATAAAAAAGCCTTTAACTATGAAAACTTGTAATTTTTTTGCTCCAATATACGTATAAAAATTAATTAAAACGAAATTAATAAATACCTGCAACAATATATCGAATTAGAAAAATAAGTAATCTATGCAAAAATTATAAAACTGTAAGGAAATAATATAGTAATTGTAAATTCTTTATATCCACATGTTAATATTCAAATTAAAATAGTCATCAATAAGAGCATTACAACAACAACTACAACTACTGCCTTACTATTAATTTTTATTTTTTTTATTTTTATTATTATTATTGCTATTATGAAAGCGCTCTATGAGATAATCGCTTCACGACCAAAAACATTAGCTACTATTACGAGTAGTTTAAGCTAAACAACAATTATCTCTAGTATAAAATCTACTAAATTAAGCTTTAAAACTGTATAATAATCCAAATTATAGGGATCTTATAATCTAAAAAATTACCTCACGAACAAAAGATGAATGTACATTGGCGACTAAAGAGTGCACATAATCTTTTTGTTTGTCACATACAATCTCAACATCGACAAATCGTTGATCAAATGATGCACGACTCTTGCGTAGATATTCACCAACTCGTATGAGATGTGCATTGAGATTTGTTGATACACAACGAATCATGCTGAATTCGATTTTTGCTTTTTGCATGTTTTAAAAATGATAATTATTCAACTTATTTTTGAATTTTATGCAAAAAAATGTTCGATGATAAACCACCGTTAAGCGATACAAATCGACCAACACAATAGGTACGCGTTTTTTACGTCTGCTCACCTCTAAATATTGTACCTATATTGGTAGCTTATACCCAAACCCATAATCGCTACAGCGATAGATAGTACCTGAACCTGGAATCGCTTCACCGGTGGATTATAACCGAAGACAAAATCGCAGTACTGGTAGATTGTACCCGAACACACAATCGTTTTACTCAAACACCCACTAATTTGTGTGAACAATAAGGAAATTCCACGAAATTTCTACTCATTAAATGAGCTACTCGATGGAATGCGCCACTATTGTTTACTGCAAACTACTTCGCATTATCTATATTTAACATGCTGCGTTTAGAACAAACAATATACAAATGGTCACTGACCACTTTATGTTTCATGGTAGGGGTCCCGTTGAAGACACCCAAGATATATGGACGGGGTCAGCGCTCCTCTTTAGGGATTGCTCTATGCTGATCACGATATGTGCATGAGGCTCCCCGTCGACGTTGGAACATATGCAGTCGAATGTGTAATGGTAGATGGGGACATCGAAAGCGCTGCATTGCCCACACCCGTATTGTTTTCTCAGATATAAGTTTGTACAACCACCAGAAACGGGATTCTAAACTTAGAATTCAGTTGTGGTTGTCAAGTTTTACAAGTCTAGCTATCTTCAGTGAACGTCGAGGAGATATTAACGGAGAGACACCTACTTACGCCCACAAACAGACAAGCACCGACAGACAGACACATGCCAAGTGCTGCAAGATGCCCATAGTAAGTACTCATGGGGTCGAACACACCAAAAAATATGAAACACATTAGCAAAGAAACCAATAGACCTCGTATCCGACTCAAATACCACCACGATACGCTCCGCTAAAGACAGACGACCACTCGCCGATGACGATCGAGAACAGAATGACGCATGCACACATATGACTAACAAGAGTTGGGTTGTAATAAGGCGAGGTGATATTTGTATGCAACTAGATCTACCAATTAATCCCCTATTCGCTAGTGCATAATTTCCATTTTGGTGGGAAAACGCGCCAAGAAAACGTAAATTTTGCATTTTTGCTCATCGATTAAATCATGCATAAAAGCCTAACCATTGGAGATATTTGAAAGGCCGATATAATAATGAAGATTTGCAATCATCAAGGTCAACCTCTTGCATGAATATTTGAACGTAGCAATATAGCACGACGTTTAGAATGTTTTTTAAAGTGATCAATGAGTATTACACCAATCGTCAGCAAAAAAATGCATTCTTTGATGAGCACCTTATCAGTTTTATAAGAAAGACTGCAAAATTTAATGGAGATTCCGATGGAAAGATAAAATTTCGATGGTTAAAAATAATAACGCAAAATCCAAGAGTGAAGTCAATCGTTACTTCCAGTGAAGTCATAGCCGGGTTGGACAACCAAACATAATAACGTCCTAATGATTGCACTACACTGTTCAAAGTGGGCGCTTTCTTGACGGGCAGTGGCATGCAGCACCTACAGCTGATACACTTGACCATAGTTGATCTACACTATGAATCAGCTGAATTATTCTAAGTTCCAGTGCATTCTAGGCCTCTAACAATTTATGGTTGTCCCCTGGTCCCGGGCTCGTTTTTTCTTGGCTAACGGAGCATACCCGGGGCATTCTAACCTATTGAATGTGATTTGTGGAGTGATATGCTGAACGCTACCTGTGCTGAGCGTGTATCGGAGATGATGGGTCAGAGTCCTATTTTCTATGATAAGCTGATAACGCGCAACTATACTGCAACTACTAGCGGCCTATCCACTGAAGACTTATTAATAAAAAAAGACTATGAAGTGAACATTTGCATTCCAAACAATCATAAATTACAAATTTCAATCTTTTCTATGTAAAATCAGTAGGAAATTTGTGATGAATCGAAATATTTTATCGAATCGTTGCGATGCAGATTACGTCATTTAAAAAAAAATCGAAATTCCACTTCCGATTCGGTTGTTTACTTCCTTCTAGATGACCTCTAATCAACATTCCCCCTCCCCTCCCCCATCCACCCAGTCGCCACCAAACTATAAGAGATATGAAAACTGCGAAGCCTACTCAGCTGATTTATGAGATCAGTATACAAGATGAAAGCAGCAGCAGAAAAATGATTGATTACGAAAGAACGAAAGATGGTACCGCGAATGCAGAAATAAATAAAACGAAATTTTATTTATATAATAACAATTAACCATACCCTTGCGTAAAAATATACAAATAAACACATTCCGACTCAGAGGTTCACATCCACTTCTGCTCATTATTTACACAAAAAACCTCATAACGAACAATCAACCTCAATTCTCATCTTAGCTAGAAAATATTTTCATAGACAATTTTGCCAGCAGAGAATCTTTATCAAAAATATCGATGCCAATTCATATATATATACTTGCAATTCCCATAAATTTGGGAAAATCTATGAGAGAGGTACTTAAAGACTGAATTGCTTGATAGATTATGCATATATTTTCGAACAGCGCAAAAAAAAGAATATGAACTCAATTCAACAAAAAAATATAAGAAAAATATCTCATCTAAGAAGAATGATCGATTTGATTCACAGCAATAAAGCAAATCGAATAAAAATCCTAATAGTAGTGGAGGTAATAGAAGATAATAAATGAATAAATGTACAAAAAGCATGTTTTTTAAGCAATTACATTGCACAAATCAATAATATATGCTCACAAAGTATAGAAATTAAAGTTGCTTAGAAAGAAAAAATCCCCGAAGAAATTACACGGGAAAATTTTCACTAAAAAATTGAAAAAGAAAAGGAATAAACATAAGAGTAATCAATTCACAAATGCACGTTAACAACGAACCTTCGAAGCAGAGATCACTGCCCCCACTCACCGCTCAAAAAAGACAAACTGGCATCGACTGCTACTAAACAAAACAAAGGCATCTTACTGAATCATATAATCGATCACCAAGCACGTAATCAATGATCTGCTGATATAACGTATGATTACCATTAAAGAACAACTCACTATAAATCAATAGCACAACAAAGTGCAAACTATAATACAAGTGATCGCAATAAACACGAAATATTTCGACAAAAAAAGTCATATAAAGAGAGTAAAGTAATTAAAATCATATTCATTTGATTATATTGGAGTTTGCACTCCTCGACCAAGAGAAAACCATTCAGAAAATCATAAACACCATCAATTAGATTTCCCCAGGAAGTGTTCTTCGCCGACTGCAATCTTCAGAGAGCAAACAGAAAGAAAAGTTGTCTCTCTAAGAAATGAATAAAGGGCATAATGCTATCATCAAATGCAATGAAACAAGCCATTAGGATTTTTATCCTCTTGACTGCAACTTAATCATCCAACTCCTTCCTATTTCCCCTCCCCTCTCATCCATAAACCTTCGAAAAAAGGAGAATAATTCAAGAATAAAAGAACAGAAGTAATTCAACAAGAAACCGAAAGAAACCCTTGAAGCCGGCGACGAAGTGTTACTTAACTGGCAAATGCATTCTTTAAGTGCATCACTTCCAAAACCACATTCCCTTCATTACACCATCGTACTTTCACTTCCTTTAAAGTAAAAGTGTACGGCTGCAGCATCTCTTCCTGAAAATATAAACATATGCTAATATACTACATAACGATGCAAATGACTGATATCAGCAACAATATATAGCACTAATCATACAACAACCCTTTAACTTTACATCATGCGATTTAAATCTAGCTTTATATTCAAATTCTAGTGACCATCTTACTCAAATATTTTTTGAAGCAATCCTTATACGCTTCTGGCAGCGAAATTTTTTTCCATCAGGAAGAATAATAACCTAAAGCTTTTAGTAACCATATGAAAAAAACCTGAAATTACATCCAATATGTACAACAAAACTTTCCTTCACAAATTTCTACTATTAGCCCAATATGCGTCGGTAATAAACTTAAAACAACAATGAAATAACATCCAGCGTTTAATAACGCAACGTTACCTTAATAGCTTTATTAAGCTTCATTCTCTGCGTGTGTGGTAATCCATTCCGCCAAATTACAGCCGCTTCCGATGGGCTCTCTGGCAGTCCATTGATATAGAACGCCTTAATGCAATCGTTCAAGCAAACATCATTCAACATACTCACAAATAACGATACAACTTAATTGAGCAGTCTTTAAACTATGCGATTTTAATGACCACTTAAAACTAAATTTTTATTCCAATTATAAAACAACTCGCGATTCCTAAATTCTACTACTTCAGAGGAAGACACAATCATATTCATATTCCAAATTCAACACATGCGTTCAACTAGTGCTCAAAATGTTTGTGCAATTTCGATTCTATTCTCAACTTCCAGCTAAACGAAAAGAACACTCAACTGACGAATAGCAGCTGCAAAGATAGAACAAGCGATATTATTGCAATTTAATATATATGGCCGATAGAATTGATATCAACATCAACTCCACGTTGAAAATGCAAAAATAAGTTCAAAAGTTCAAAAAAAAAAAAAACAAAAAGATATGGCTAACAGTAGACGTCTACTTTGGAAAATGCAAAAAAACCCACTTATACAGGCAAATTTATCAAATATAACAATAACTGTACCTGAAGACTTATCAATAAGAAGAAAAGAAAAATTTTTACCATAAGCGCAAGCGGAAACAGCAAGTAGACATTCCCGGCACCTTCCTGGAAAAACATTACCACTCAGCGATGCAACTTTAAAAAAAGTTGATTTTTTCTCGTTATATTAAATAAGACACGTCATAATGGTTACACATTCGGAACTCGTGCACTAACAGCTCAATAAACATCTACCTCAAAACAAGGGGCTGGAGAACGTCGGATGGGTGAGGTGAGAGAAGGGAGGGGGGGAAGAGGGGAAAGATGGGGAATAGGGCACCGTGCACTAACAGATCGATAAACACCTACCTCAAAACAAGTGGTCTCTATGTATGTATATAAAAGTAATAAGACACTTAAAAAATCTAGATAGAAAACAATCACTTAGAAAAGAGCTCTATTGAAACCATTACGTCTAAAATTTTATACTCTTAGAGTTGAATGATAAAGGAAAACAAAAACAAATTACTTACCTCATCACATTTGAAAATAAAATAACAATTTATTGCCAATGACGATTTTATCTTCTCTGAAAAGAAATTAAAGGAAATTAAAAGGAATACAACGTTAAAATTATGCGTAAATAAAGAATTTCCCCTCGTCATTCGATTATGATTAAGGGAAATAGCGACATTCGATTATAAAGACAGAGGAGGATGAAAAAGAAAGGCTGCCAATTCTCACATTCTCAAAACAAAAGCAGCAATCAGATAAGTTGAAAACTTCAGATATTTTAGAGACCTTAAAAGACAAGATCACATCTATTCACTACATCTAATTTCCGATATTAGGACAATCTCTGCCACCAAAATAAAAGCATTGTAATTAAACGTAATTATTAAACAAAGGGAGTAAAAAATATACCTGAAATTTATTACACAATAAATAAAAAAATAAAAAATTAAATAAAAACCGCCTACGGATACCTCGGGTGACAAAATAAACAAACAAAAAATAGCCTGAATGAAAGTTAAAAATAATTCGTGGAAACTTCCAAACTTTTCAGGTCAGTGAAAACCAACAAAGAAAGAGCGACCAAATCTAAATGTGCCAAAAGCAAGGAATAATGCGACTCCCCTTCCCTCCCCCCCCCCCCCCCCTTCCGAAAGTTCACTCGTTTTATGGAAGTTGCAATAAACCAACAATGTAATACGAATCTATTCAAAACTGAAACTGATTTTTAAAAAACCACGAAAATATGTGTGATTATGTTTCCATGAAAAAAAACTCCCCATCCCCCCCTTCCTCGAAGACAAAGTCATTGCGGAATTGGGAGAAGGAGGGAGGGAAGAGAGAGAGGAAAATCATCCAGAGTATCGCTCGAAAATCAATTAAACAACTTACTTTGAAAACACTGAGGACATAGACGAAACTGTTGCCAATAATGAGCTGATATCGATCTCCATAGATCACATTTGTCACATTGCAATATGAATAACGGTGACATAGGCGTAAGTAACAGATTTACCTTCCAACTGCAAATACTCACTTCAGACAAGAAGTTGGCAGGATAATAAAGGAACCACAGAAATCACTTCCTCATCTAGTATAAAAATTTAATTAATACAAATAAAAGAACAATTCAACAACTGCACCTGAATCCTCTACCTCAACATTTAGATTTTAAAAGGAAATAAATATCACGTTCACTTATTGTGATAGAACACTGCATTTACATACGAAAATATAGAATGAAGGAAAGTGGGTGAGATGCTGAGATAAAATAGAAGATATGGTAGTGTTGGTAGTAGCATCTAAAATGTGGTCGTGCATAAATACGAATTAAATTGGATGCCAACTGTAAATAAACCTCTATAATTGTAGTAAAAATGGCCTTCTAACATCGCTAACAAAAAAACCTTCTTCTATAGAAATGGCGTTTTTTCTCAAAAACACCTGTTACCTGAGAATATCTGAGGAGAAAACTTTTCCACTCGGCAAAGAAAGAAATGATAAAAAAGTACCCATTACAATCTTGACCCATTCTAAAATGCGCTCAACGAACTGCATTTTCCTTTCTCTGCCGCTCATAACATTGCAATCTTTCACCTTCCTTTCCCCTAAAAGAAACGACTGTGCACACTCCCTCCATGGCGTACTAGTAAATTACTTCTAGAGCAATCACTTATAAATGCGTAATATCATACCTCGCGAATGCGGAAACTTCGACGTTTGCAGAGAAATTTTAAAACTAAGGCTACTACGTATGCAACAGCTAGGACCTGATCAAATGACCTTGATCCATTAGGACCAGACCAAATGACCGTTGATCCGTTAGGACCGGATCAAATGACCGGATTATCCATTAGGACCGAATCAAATGGCCGTTGATCCACTAGGACCGGATCAAATGACCGGATGATCCCCTGGGACCGGATGAAATGACCGGATGATCCGTTGCGACCGGATCAAATGACCGTGGATCCAATAGGACCGGACCAAATGATCGTTGATCCATTTGGACCGGACCAAATGACCCGGTGATCCATTAGGATCAGAACAAATGATCGTTGATCCACTAGGACCGGATCAAATGACCTTTTGACGCAATCTCATCGGGTTTACGTCGATGATCGATCTTACCTCAGTTAATTCTAAAATGCAACCCCACCACATGCAAATCTCTCGAGATCTAAAAACCGCTTTTCTTCTCTTCGTGAATTCCATATAACGATGCTATTCAAGAGCAGTAAAGGTGGTACTTTTCAACATTGAGCTTTGTCCCTTGTGGAATCGACTTCAATAACATCATCGGCCATTGCACCACCGCCACAGCTTCCTCACTTCTCTCAAGAGCACGTCGCTTTCGATGCGTCACAAAGCCTACCGCTCGATTTGTTTGCACCTTTAAAATGCAACCCATCAAAACCTGCAGCCAATGTTCTTAAAAAATAACATCTCTGAAAATGGGACTTATAAATGAGACTTATTAGGTTTCACTGCTTCGAAATAGCAAAGGTATTGCTGTTTATATTGAGGAAGAGCTTTTCGACTCACAATGAAAATAGACACACATAATGGTTGAAAAAAAAACTAATGTTGAGAAAAAGAGGAACAATGGGAAAAGGATAGTGAGATATCATGATATTTTATTATTTACCATGATTTATTTACATGAATCTTTAAACATTCATTTCGATATAACCTATCTCAGGTGAACATTTTGCTTTGATCCATCTCTTCATGTGAAGAGAAAAAATTTGTTCTGAATCATCAACAACTTTATGAATGTTTCAAATTTTCTTACATCGCCTTGATGTTCCATATTGTTGTGTCCCACTCGGCTCATCGCAAACGACCCATTTAAACATTCGGCGAGTATTGCCTCAACACGCTCTACGGGACATTGAATTAAACCACGCAATAATAAATCTGTAAAATAAAAGCAAAATTCATTAATATACCAACATCACCGAATTTAAATAAAACTTTAATTTTACCGCTTTATTGCTTGTTTATTTAATTCAATATATTTGTAATGGATAGGACTGAAAATGACGAAACGGAATGTGGAAGAGCTATTTGTATGATGCTGAAATGGTGCACCTAAAATTAAAACAATATGGGAACTTAGAAAGTACTAGAATATATCACCTCACAGTTACCCCCTCCCCCACTTCTGGGAATGTTCTTCGACCTCTTCCACCCTTGTCTACCTCCCTTTTCCTTGCTTGTAACAAAAACCACTCTATTTATATGAATGACAACGTGACAATATAAAGTTCCTCTAAATCATACCTCCGCGATCAGTTGAAGCCAGATGTTGTAGAGCAAGTCTGATCAGATATGAAATACGTGTGTTAGTCGCCTGTCGCAGACGTGGATAAGCGAGAGCAACACCACGTGTTTGTACTCCACGATGTAATAACGGTAATGCCGAAGTGATGGCATTGAGTTGCACTGAGCGTACAAGTGCACGCCTTGCATATCCCAACCTTTTGATGCGATCTGCATTCGTTTCAGACGTTGTTGACTCATTCCTGGCTTCGATAACTGTTGCAGAGCCCATCTAAAAACTTTTGCACTCTTATGGCTAAAAAAAGATAAGAGGAATTGTGCAGCGATATGATCCATGAGGTTATCCCTCCATTCATATAGTGAATCCTAGTGACCACACGCATGGCTGCCTTCTTCCATCCCTGTCCTGCGCCTCCTTGCACTACCCCATGAGGGTAAAAAGCTCAATTTTGGAATCCTAGTGACCTCACAACTTATTTTCACTAAATTTTAACCCTGGTCGATGAAACCCCTTCGGCAAGACGAAACCATTTTCCAATTAAAAATGGCATAAGAGCGCCTGTTCGGAAAGGTCTACAATCAATAACAGCATCTGAATATATAGACTCATAACAAATTTGCATAGCAAAGAACCTATTATAAAATGAAGTAAAAAATCATCAAAACATGAAGTCAAGAATGAAGCTTGAATAAAAGAAAATAACCCTACTTTCAGCTTTTTAGAATGACGTTTTAAATGGGAAATGCAAGTAATAGAAATGCGATAGACCATAGTGAAGTGGATAAGCAATAATCAATAATCAAAAATTGTTTTTATATTCACATCCCGAGAATTCTTCTCCTTTTCTCAACTGAATTTCTTTGTGAACGTAACATCTTTAAGTGATGCATTAGCCCTCTCGTCGTTTCTCGCCTAATTCCATTCATAAAAATAAACTCATAATATTTTATTCTACGATAAAAATTTTTCGACATTTGTTGCCACCTATATTCCCACCGAGTGATATTTAAACCAAAGCGGAAGCCACTTTCCCCTTCTCAGGGCAATTTTTTAGTCACTAAGTAATTTGAAACTTCGACAGAATTGATGCATATTATAAGCAAAATTGAAACAGAATTATTCAATGACATTAAAAAACAAACAAATAAAACATACATTTGATGTGGACGCAACAGCCACATTTCTGATCGTTCCTCTTGTAAAGTTTTCCACATCTCTAAAAAAATTCAATTTCATTAAATTCTAGTAATGAATGGATGATGGATAGATAGCCAACAGTGGGATCTGACGGATAAGGATAGGATAGCCTGCCAGGATAACAGAAGAGCTGATTCAAAATGCACATCCGTTATCATATCAAGTGATCACTATCGCAGTAAAAATGACGATAACTGCTAAATATGAATAAAAATAACAGCTTTCATCTCTGTTTATTTGTTTCCTTCAAACATTTTAAACAAAAATTCTAACACAATATCGAACAATTTCCAGCCGAATACTTTCATCATTTATTTCGAAACGATCGAATTCGGCTTAGTCTAGAATAAAACTCCCCAAAAAATTGGTGAAACTATTGCCTCTGGGTTCAGTTTTTCCAGCATTTAATCTGCCCAATTTTATACAAACTACCGATAGCATTTGCTGCTAAAACAACAAGCAGATAACGTACAAAACTCATATCCTCATAAAGCATACAACAATCACCTACACACATTCCTTCCTATTCTATCATCATTTACTCTAGATGAGTGTATCTACCTGCCAACTTTCTTCAGTAATCAAAACTGCACATTCGCAAATCTTCTCAAGAACCGTAAGCATTAAGAAATAACAACGTTTACCTACATAGAATATGCATTTTTCTGGAAATCATTCCTCACTCCCCCTCCCCCCAACACATTACTACAAGGAAATACAAGTATAAATCGATACCTCATCAAAGCGCATTTAAGTGTCGACGTATCGTTGAGTAATTCAAAGCCTCGATTATACAACTTTGAACGTTCACCATCGTGCATCACCAATGAACCTCCCATCGTATTCACAAAGTAATGCAAATTTCTTAGAAGAATCACATCGCCCGCCTGAAATAAATTTTTTTTACAACATATCACTTCAAATTCACTATATAAACTATCCTGTAGCTAATAAGTAATCTATTTTCGATGTTATTTATAAACATTTGAAAGGAAGTGCTCATATAGGCATTGGGACAGAAAAAAGAGGACAGAGGGAAGGGGGGGGGGGGAAGCGGAGATGCAGAGAACGAAAGGATAAACTTTCCCTCTGGTGGAAAAACAGTTCTTGCCAGAGAAAACAACAAAACATTTTCGATCTTAAACGATGAGTGAATAAAGAAAAAGGAACACCTATAAAAGTAGACTCTCTGATAGCGCTAATTCTAAAATGAAGTCGTTAATAAAATATTCCAGTATTCAGTAAGTGTGCCCTTGAATTATACTTAGCTTCTTTTTCCTCCTCTTCTCCTCCCCTCCCCCCCCCCTCAAACTACTCGACTTCGAAGTGCTTGAACAATGGTAACAAAGTTTTCACGATATGTATGCTTTTTGCAGTTCCCCATTTTTCCAAGCTCATCTCCATCTATTCGCCTTTGCTTTCGGTGATCATTATAGGTCCTAACAGATTGTGGAAGTCGTTCATATTTTGGTACAGGAGATAGGAGGTGCTCAAATCTCAATTATTTTATCAGTCGTCCCAATTTCACCTCAATATCGAACGCCTACTTCGAAACCAAAAAAAATTTTTTTAGTGTGCTCCTAAGCATTACCTTCCTTCCCCCCCCCCCCCCTCCAGCTATACTGAATTTGCATTATATTTCGCGGTATTATGAGTAGAAAGAAAACAATCTATAGCATAAACTTTAAGTAACAAGCATAAAATGCGCGGATATAATGAAAACACACACTCCTTATGGTTTTACAGCAAAGATCATATGAAAAGGTAAATACACATGCAGAACAGCATGTTAATACATAATGCACTCACCCAATATAGTCGGAGAGTTAAAAAACTTTGAAGGAAATGAAAAAGAAAATAAAAAATGGTTTTGCTACCACACATTACTAGTAGCCCAGTTTATCAAACCGATTTGGCAAGATAGCCCCTCGTAGCTCTAGCTAACCCTTCCCCACCCCTCGCCCACCTGGAAGAAGCATAATCTTCTCCTCTGAAGTATGCGCCATAAATCTATTCGTCAATTTAGCTCAGTAAACCTACTGATGAATTGTTCTCCATCTCTTCTGCATTGTCGAGCGTAACAACCGAGTAAGCAATATCTATAGCTGTTTTTTTACCACCAATGTTTTAAAAAGTCTCAAAAATTCTTAGCAGGCCAACCTTGATGCTTGCCAGTGCTTTCTCTCCATGTTCACCATACATAATGACGTCATAGGAAAATGACTCAGCCATCTCACAAAGCTCAGCTTTCGAGTCCACTACACGTCGAATAAAATCTTCAGCGAACTTATATGGCTTGGCCCTAAAAATATCTAACATAAAAATCATGTCAATATAGAAATAATGAATACTAAAAAAGGAATAGAGAAATTCAACACCAAAATAACGTGCGACAAGATGCAACCTCTCGACACTGCAGATGATTTTAGATCACCGTTCCAAGATTACTCACGCTACACCAAGCAACGCTTGACTATGACCTAGCGAGGAGATAAGAATATATTCATTAGTTTCTCACAACTCAAGTGAGGTATCAGAAAGATTTGACACATTTGTTCAACGCAATATATTTTAAACCCAAAAAATTTCCGGACAAAAACTCACATCAATCTCAACTTTTTTTAGAATAAAGTTATTTCAGATTTCTCGTACCTTCTTAAATAAAATTCATCAAGCCGCCAAAGTAGCTGGAGACAGCTTGTCTGAATGACTGCAGATATCCCATACATCTCATTTTGAATTTCAACAATTTTAAATGATGAAGCAATTGTCAGTAAGAATAAAAAACAGCGAACAACTCACAATTCTAACGCTGTTGTATCCCAACATCGTAAAACGACGTTCTCACGATCGCTTATAAATATTTTCACCACCTGAAAACAAACACACCAATTACATTCACTCGATGAAAGAAATCTATGAACGCACTCAATTCCTAATAGAAAAATATCACGTCATTTCTATTAGAATACTCGGGCTGGAAATATCATTTTTATAAGTTTATTAAATATTGCAAATCCTATCCAATTGTCTCTTTAATCGAATCTCATTCGTTATTTTTTAAAAATTTATTCTATCGCATAACACCTTTCCCATCTGTTTCCTCCCTATCCCTTCTTTCCCAACCCCCCTCCCCCTTCCTCGCGTCTTTCCTCTGTCTCCATTTCATCTAATGCAACAATTGCCTTATAAATGTTCCGGATATAAAATGACTCAGGGATATGTACGGCAAGCAAAATCCCACAACGCTGTTATTGTCAAGGTTCAAATAAAAATTATCTTCGTACCTGTACAACAACATCTTGATATCCATAACGTTTGAAGTCGCACAACTTAGCTAAGTTACTCAATTTAGTAGGTGAACGCACAACAGCATTGCCTTCGCGTGAACGAGTGTCATTTCCTTCGGGTTGTTGTATTGACAATAAACGCAATGCATCAATCTTAAATAAAATAATTTAAATCGCAATGATAATCGCAATAATAATAATAAAAGGAAAAACAATCCCCTCTATATTTATAATCCAATATTGTAACTATACTCAAGTTGTTCAAATGTCGATCGCATTCAAGTTCCGTATTTGAGATATACTTTCACCAAACATCAAGGTGGGTGGTAATCCTTATTTGAAATTCGCATAACTTCTTGGGCGAATGTACTTGCTACTTGCAAGAGACTTTCTCTTGCACAACACAGTGAACGCTATATATAGTTGAGTTTACCATTAGATATTTCTAATGGTAAACTTGCACATTACAAACATTAGTAGGAATTTGCTGACGGGAGGGAAAGGGAAGAAAAGAAGATGAGAGAGGAGGGAGATGGGAAAGAGGAGGGGAAAGGGCTTGCGATCATATCAGATGATCGTACTTGATGATAAAAGAGTGATAGAAGATGCAGTTCTCTTGCTTTAGTTGTATTTCAAACTTTGAAGAGGTAAAATCGAAGTCAGGACAAAAAGTCAAAGATACTAAAAAAATTTTTTTAGTCAAATGCAGTAATACGCCATTCACATACACGCCATTAGTAGTACTTAGTTATGATACGCCTTTATCGTCGTTTCATAAACGATCAATGAGAAACAGAACGGAGAAAGACAAGAGAAAATAATACAACGGAAAATACGAGATAAAACATCCCATTTGTTAAGAACAGTTTCGCTAGTTTCACTAAAAATATGACTACTATGAGACCACTGTTAAAAAAGGCCAACATTGTAAAGACAAAGCAAGAAAAAAATAAAGGTAAGGATGAATGAGAACCTCGTTTGATAAACAATAAGGAAAATCCCTTGCTGCTCTCGTATGACTCTAACTGCAACACTATGAAAGCAAATCAATCAGATTTCTCTAAAACACCTCAGTGAACGTGAAAATTTGCGTAATTTTTTACACATGATCTATACTATAAAAGTCAACCTCTTTACCTAAAGTAAAGTGTCAAATCCTATAGCTTTCGGAGCAGCTTAAAATATTCCCATTTCGACTCAATATCTGAATGATAAAAATCACTGAAAAACATGATCTGGATCGGTTATCAAGTCACTTCAAAAGTACTAACCATAGTTTCGAAGCCAACTGCTAGCGTATAATTCTTCGACGAACTATAAATCACATTATAACCATCATTTGCACTCTTGCCAAATAAAATGACAGCTAAACCTGCTGTATTGAGCCGCCCATAAAGTGACAGCTGTTGACCACCAATATTCGATTTCACCTAAATTCTAATGAAGTTTCAAATTTCATCTAAATAAATATGTTAAATAAAAAAGGATATAAATAAAAGCACCATAGTTTAGAGAACTGTTACCAATTTACTGCTGCGCGAACAAATTCCTCATTGGCAGCGGCCTATGCACAGCGTCTTCGCTTCAAAAGAAGAGGGATGAAACAATCCGTAGATTAATCTGTATACTATAGTACGGCACATTCGGTAGCGTCAGTATCGCAATAACAGCAAACCTTAGGTAACCCATCCCTCAGGTTTCAATATCGCTATAGCCTAAGCACTTCGCAAATTTTAGGAAACTCGCACGACCATCGGAAGGATAGTTTCCAAGCATTTCATGGCATGATGCATAGGGTGAGACGTCAACTCACTGAAAATTTCAAAAATCTGATTTCTGTTGTAATAAATATGTGGTGCTTTATATATATATATATATATATATATATATATATATATATATATATATATATATATATATATATATATATATATATATATATATATATATATATATATATACGTATATAAGATTACCAAGTAGCTTGCAAGTGCAGTGAGAATGCAAAAGAGACAACCGAGAAAGAGCAAATTTAATGAGAGACGACTTTAATCTTTCCTAATATCCAACAGTATGGGAAATGTGGCAGCAAGCTAGAGTCAAATCTCTAACTGAAGTGACAGCCGGGGAGAAAAAAACTGAGAACAGATAAGAAATAGAATGAAGGAAATTGAAAAAAAGAAATTTCTTTCGTCCAACAATCTACTCTCTTGAGGTCGCAATCAAGATCTGATACTTGCAGAGGTAAACCGATATCCCACTGCAGTACCACCTAACATCTGCCACAGTGACTGCATAATAATATAAAAACATGGGTAGTAAATGGGGGCGAATAGCAATGAATGCACAAGCACCACATTAGTTCGATCAAATGATACTATGATCTCCAATAAAAGGCGGTCACTGAACGACAAGAATTGGTAGCAATCATAAAATATATGACGGCTCCTATCCTGTAACTGTCAAACAAATTTGACAGTGTCAGATTAAAACTAATAAGACAACTCTTTTATAATTTCCTTCTGCTTCCTCATACCTCTCACTATCTCTTAATATAAATTACAATTTGAAAAATGCAGAATAAATAAAATCCTCGTTTTCATAATTCATCACATCCTTTTATGATAAGTCATCAACAAAAGTTTCAACTTTTTTCTGAACAATTCTGCACGACATATGCGCCATATTCTTTGCCATATGCAACAACGATTTGAATAGAACAATGAACAATTTTCAAAAAAAAAAAAAAAATCAAACATACAGAAATACGATGAATTCGGATAATATTCCCTTGTTGCAGCTGTGAGCTGAAATTGCTTCCTTTTTCTGAACAGATAACACATCTTATTGGCACCCGATTACTCCCATCCACTAGTGATATCACCGATGAAAGTTGTTCTAAAATAAATTAACAAAAATAATAATAATAATAATAATAATAATAATAATAATAATAATAATAATAATAATAGCGAAGAATATTTTAGAAATAAAATATGAATATAAATATAAATAAGCAATAATTGAATTAATAATCAAAGATAAATAAAAATATTTGAGGATAGCTTCTGAATAATTCCCTTTTCGCTATCGGATTATTGAGCATTCATTCATCAACCTATAACAACTATCTTATATTCCAGCTTAGCAAATATCGGTTGATCTAGATGCAATTTGATCCCAGACGTTTATCTATTCTCCGTATTTTATGAGCTTTTCATCACTTTTTTTGAACGTAAAAACAATTTAACCCAAGCATTTTTGCATTACATTGATTTTTATTGTAGTAAGAAAAAAAGCTAGGATTTTGTAGAAAAAATACGAAAAATATAATAAATCATAAAAAATAGAGATCCATCAGTAGAATAAACTAAAAAAAAAAATAGCTGCTAAATTTGATATCCCATATGCATATGAGTCAAGAAAATAAAAAATCATTCATATTGCCTAAAATATATGAAAAAGTTTTTTTGTCATTGTTCGATAATAAGTGCGCACAAGGCGGTGTATATCTTAATTCGTCAAGTGTTTGTACTCTAGACAACGGATGCAGCACTTAAAAACATGATATTCTGAAGCTGAATCGAATGCCCAATGCCCAATACCTTTTATAATCGGGGAAGAGCAAGACGAGGGAGAAGGGGGGTGAGGTCGAGGTGGGGGGATAGGGGGTGGGGAGTAGGAAGAGTAGGCCAACTTGATAATAATTACTTTGGTTGACTTATTTCTAAACTCGATTCAATGCGGCAGGTCACACTTCACGTAGAACAAAATTCAAGAAGAATATAAGCGCCCCATTGAATTTATGTCTCATTAATGCGAGCATTCATATTTTGGCTTAAATTACGCTTTTATGCTAATCATAAGAAGAGTTACCTTTTACTAATATGCAAATTTTTGGATTAATTTCAGGTAACAGCCAATATGGTTCACTTCCTAACTGCTAGCAATTTCCTTTTTTTGTAAAAAATCTTTTCAACGATTTAATATTTTCCACAATGTCGATAAATTGCAGAAAAAAAATGGAATTTTTTTCTTTGAAGAATGAATATTTTTTACATTAAAAAAAAATAATAAAAACAAAAAAATCTACCATTTCCCAAAGGTGATGTTGTTAGATGAGTTGTTACATTGTTGATCATTGCAAAAACGTTTACCTGAAATATAAAAAAAATTTAAATTATTGCAAAAAAAAAGAATTTATTCCTCTATCCTTCGATTATTACCAAAAGAAAGTGAATAACCGATAATAATTCTTAGAGGTGATAGAAAATTTGCATATAATCATATCACATATAATCATCTCATCAGCATAATCATATCACACACTCACATCAAAAGACGAATATTTATTCTGAATTATAACAAAAATTCCACACAAAACGCACTGAATTGATAATAAAATTTAACAAAAGAAAAATTTTTTTGCAGAAATAAAGTATAAAAACTTAGTCAGCAAAATAAAGCATGCTGCTTTTAACCTATAATATTTCCACAATTTAACTGAATTAAGTTGGCGCAAATCTAGACTGATAATGCAACGTATAGAGACCACCGTGAATGCATCGAAAATGGCAAAAAACACGTGGAGGACACCCATATTTAAAGACACCCATACTTTACCGTTTTGCTGTTCTTTGTTTTCTTCTTTTTTTCAGCGTTTTAAATGGTCAAAAAAACTGTCGAAAAAAATGAAGGAGAATTGAACCTTAGGTAAACCGCTCTCGCTAGTACCTTCTCTTCGACATGTTAATTCAGAAAGTCGAGTGTATTGATATGCGACATCCTTCGAGAATTGCATCTACGAAACCAATCATAAACATTCATTTACTATCACAAACGTATCAAAGAAGCGTCACTTTATAGTGTTCGTTTCATATTTTTCAGAGACTCTATTCTAATATACATTTCGTTAATTAATACCAATTCTTTTATGTTCTCTCTACGTACATTCTTTTTGCCTATATCTTTCATCTTCTCTGAATTCATAATCGGCCGTAATCACTTCACTCTCTACCTTAACTCTAACGTTTTTTCCTTTAGTAATTGTGTGAAATTTCGAGAGAGATCATACCGCATAAACCTGATGATCGCCACCCACGCATGATCCATATCTCCATGTCTATCGGTGACTAACGATAAAAACATAAACCTATCAAGCGTCCTTATTTCTTTCTATATCATCATATCACTTCTTATAGAGTCTCCGTTATCAATGTTTATTACAATTCTCTCATTATACTTATTATTACAATTTGAAATAAAATAATAAAAATTCTCAAAATTCTGAAATAAAATTCTAAACATAATACACCTTATCACACCTAACACAACAGCAAAAAAAAAACATTTCGTAACAAGAAAAACAATAAACCATTGTTAGTACGTTATCGATGCTTCCCAAATGAAAGCATTTTCCCGCCTTGCTAACTACCGTATAGCATGAGTCGTTATTGGATTCTCTAGATTAGTGCAGAATTGAGCAGCTATAATTTGAAATGATGGATTTCAAAAATTCTCGCATCAAAATCGATTCATTTCAACTGGAACAACATTTCATGTGCAATTTTGCAAATTTGGACTCATTATTGATGACATCATGTCTATTTGTCTGTATATGTATGTCCGTTTGTCTGTATGTGTGTCTGTCTGATAGTTTCAACAGTTTCAACAACCGGGATTCAAGCTAACAAACGGAGAGTTTCCAAGGCCCTTGGTTCGCTTATATACGTGAGGAATGAAAAGGGGTGGAAAGGGTAAAACGAAGGGCGCAGGGCAAAACTTCATTCCCAGTATCCTCCCTCCCAGCGTTCAAAGCGAAGACCGCTCAGTTTCGACTTGCATGTCGGATTCAGAAGACGATCTAGGTGAGCGAATCTCTTAATCCAACAGTTCCTGTGACAATTTCATTTCTTTCCTTCATTTCTAAATGGAACCCTTCTACTCTTCTACAATAGCTTTCTCTCATACACTATTTTCGTTGAAAGTACAGCGACGTTTATCCGTTTTGGCTGTGATGATCACTGCAAAAATGCGCTCGACGGCGATGGATTCTTGTGCCCTAGAGCATTCCCCGATTTTTTGCAACAGAAAACAGAATCATACGTCCAACATGTGGGTACCATCCAGTGTGTCATTTCACCGAATATGTTATCGCTACCGTTCGATTAGCATGGAATGACAGTAAGCACATCCAGTCCTCCTTTCCCCCCCCCCTCCGAAGATGTGAATCGGGCAAGCCAATGTTCCTTTCTTTCTTCCATGAACATTCAAATATTTATAAAGGGATGAAAGTTATGTGCCTAACTATCGTCAAGGTAAGAGGAAATTCGCCAAGCCAAACAAAAAATTCCACATTCCAAATCATATGGAACGCTATAGTTGACCGATTTAGAGGTGGTCGATTCATTTTATGACATCCTTCATAACAACATCCATAATATCCTTCACAACAACATCCATAATATCCTTCAGAGGAACTCCATATCCTTATTCACAACTTCTTTTCAATAAAAAATATGTTTATTAGCGAGATATCAAATTACAATACAATTATATTCGATAAGAAATAGAATTGAAAATCTTTTGATCTCTCAGTGAATTGAATAGTATTAGCATAGTCGATTATGATCGGCCAAAGATATCGGGACATTTTGTCCAATCTTGAGCTTTTTTACACTTCCAATAATCTCCTCCATATTTGTAATGAAGTCCTTCGCTGCGAGTATCGGTTACCTTCTTAAACCATACGGGACGCTCTATCACCGGTTTTCTAGATTCGATCATCTCCTGCAAATATGGTTCTATAACTACCTCGGACACTACCAGGACATTGCCGAATACCTATTACAGGCAATCCATCGCAACGAGCCTTCAGAGTGCTAATGTGGTATTTGAAAGGGTCGGTAAATCTTGAAGGATGGCCCAACTCTAGGAAGGGTATAGACTAAATTTATGCTAGTGAAAGAATCCACAAGTTAAAATTGCATGCGCTTTCTAAATGAACGAAGAAGGAGATGTCACCTGTTTAAGCAAAACTACCCAAAAAGTTGATTGAGAGAAAGGAAGGGGAAGCCGGGGGAGAGGGGAGGGAGGCGATATATATACCAAAAGGTACCCAAAAAGAAAGGAGAAGAGATGGGAAACTGAAGCAAGGCAGCTATATCTACAGATCAAAGAAGTGAACAAAAAATACTGCCAAATTTTAGTGATAACATATACTAGTAAACTAACTGTCATAAGCAAACTAAACAGTTTGAAAAAAATTTTTTCTGAGGAAACAATTTCAGCAATATTTTTTGCACGTAAAAATATTGATAGTGTCGGGCAGCCAAGCCAGTTGTTAGCCTTGGAGCGATAAGCGAGCTTTACAGGTCGATCTCTTCAATCTGGTGGCCTTCAACCTTTAACTTTTATAGGGTCGATTGTCACCCTTCTTCGATATGCATCATTCCAGTTTTCGCAGATTCACCAAAAACAAGAACCCGACGCCTATGGGCTTCAGATTCCTGTCCTTGGTGAATTTGCGACCCTTCCCTTATCGCCCACCACTATTCTCCATAAGCAATAAAATATGTAAACGAAAGGTTTCTTCTACATTGCGTATTCCGCCTGAATCGTCAATGAAGCTTTAAAAGATACTTGATATCTCCTAGTTGCAATCCGTTGTTTCTGTTCTAATCGTGATTTTTCTTCATTCGCTGCAGTCCAATCTCCATTCTCCATTAGACGCATATCAGGACGACGTCGAGAGTCTGTCGGAGCAACACCTTCCTGCAATGCACACCATAATATTTTAAAGTCAATTCTAGGGGCTCTTTAATGTCACTGCTGATCCTCTACATTTTATTCCATTATCGTGTTCTACAGATGATATAATTTATACGAATCCTTCTTATAGTATTCGAATAAAAGATGTAAGCAGATTTTTCATCAAATCCAAACTGACAGCAAATGTGGCTGATAGGGATATTGACCGTTTGCACGCAGCGACACTAGCAAAGAGTAACAAAATAAGAAACTAAAATATAAAACATGAAATAGCCCCCCCCCCTAACGGGTTTGCCAAAAGGAAATTTGACTTAAAAAGGTGCAATAAGCAAAATATAATTTGGAAATTCAAAAAGATCGGCTAGCAAGACTTTATATATTAGATTATTAAGAATGCGATCAGAAAGTGAAGTCACTTGATCAGGAAATTGGCCTTTTCCCATTTGGCGATGAAGGAAGGGAGTAGGGAAAGAGGAATGGGAGGTTAGGAGCAGTAGAGTAGCCGATCATGTCATCTACATTTAAAATCTATGTTTACGTAGTTACAAGGGAGGAAAAAAGCATAATGATAAACAAATGATGAAATAATGTAGAACCTCAAATTCATTCAATTCGACAGCAAACGTTGAAAAATTGTACATTTTATCGGAGCCTTCAGGAGGTGTTCTTCTTGACCAAATTGTTTGCCGAGACTGCAATCATTCGAATATTTACTTTACTTTACTTACTTTATATTTCACTACCGGGTCATAAGTTGTTTATCAAAATTTTAGACAATATAAATTGAAAGTAAATAATTTAGGAATCGAAATAAATGAAGTAAACTCACCTCTGAGCTGTCCCCCATTACTAGATCGCAATATTTTGACCAATCACCTTCTAATGTATGAATTGGTTTGCCGACTCGATCGAACACCGTAGCAACGAATGAACGGCTGCTGGCCGAAGAAAAGAACGAATGCGGTGACAGCTCTATTCTACATCGCTCTCCATTATTTGTATTCTAAATGATAGCATTAAATATATCCTTCTATTAGATGGTAATCTGAATTTATGCATAATGATATCATTTACTAATATCGCAAAAAACAATAAATTTACACAAATATATATGTATATATATATATATATATATATATATATAATTTATTTATTTATTTATTTATTTAAATTTAATCTATTTATACGTGCTGATCCACAGGAATTTTTTATGACGAAATTGGCGCATAAAAAGTGAGAGAAAAATTCACAAAAATGATAGTGAAAAGCAAATAAGCTAAACATTGATCATACTGGCCGTACAGATCAGCTCCTATTTCTTAGAATATCTGCTTTTATGAGAAAAATTCTTATAGGAACTCAATGCGCTAGTGTAATTGCCACTGGATAATCCACGCTTTCCGGAACAATGACTTCGTCGAAAGAAATAAAGGGACTAATGGAGAGGTCAGAGAGATGACTGTTAGATCTCACTATAAGCTTAGATCTATTTTTAAAATATTTTAGATTGTGACTGTGATCTTAACAACGATCGATAAACGAAAAGACTACTGACCTCACCAGCCGCTCCCCTCCCCTCCCTCCCCTCCCCTACAGAGACTGAATGTTCATCACTGATTGTAAAGTGGATAATTACTGCATAGATAATCGAATAAAAAACATCCTTACTGTTACTTCAGTTTGTTTAGATGACGTCACGTGATGTACAACTGACGCAGGAGTTTTGCAGCAATTTCTTGTTGTCGATTTTCTATACTCATGTGAATGGCATCAAAGTCGTAATAAAAAAATGTCGTTTCCGAAAGAAACCCTCTAGAGAAACGATTTAGCACCGCCGAAGTATAGCTCTCACTAAACAAATGCTATCAGCAAGAGGTTTAATAAACACAACAAGGCATACCTGAATAACACAAACGCCTTCATTATGCACCATTAACGGTCCGACGATAAATCCTTTCACAAAAGTTTTTACATCCTTTTTTGTCCATATATACGATGTATTTGTACCCTAAATTATTTCTTCAAATTAAATTTTAAAGTAAAAACTATGTTCTACTTATATTGCTTCATTTATAAAGAGGAAGTCATCGCAGAAATCCCGCCTTATTGGCTTAACGAATCACTATATTTTGAATATGTCTTTACTGAGCCTGTTGGCCACTTGAATCTAATCTATTTTTCAGCTCAGTCAACAATTTCTACCGATCTAATGCTTAGCTATACTTCACACATTTAAAGAGCCATAAGAGTCATTCGATGACTTATATAAACGTATGCAAGAAAGAAGTGACCATAGAGTGGATCAACAAAAATAAAATTCGGTCATCGAAAATATGACACAATTGACAAAAATGATGTCATTGACAAAATATGATGCAATTGGCAAAGATATGACGTAGTTGTAGAGAAAAACCTTACCGAAAAAGAAAGCATCGAGCAGCCTTCTGGATAAAGTCTCATTGCTGTTGCTTGGAATTGCGATATAACACACATCTCTTCGTCATAGGTCCAGCCTCGTCCCTCTGCATGTAACACTCCAATAGGTGGATGATGACTCACCTGTAAGAGGCATAACACACCGGTTGGTGGATGTAATATGTAGTGCTTCATCTGTTAGAGAATATTACGTGCATAACTTGTATGACTTGCAAATAACCGAATTTTTCTTCAAAAATTCATCTAAAGGAAATTTAAATAAAAAGAATTGACAATAGTAACCTGTTCAGCGATTGATTTCCAACCGAGATCTGCAGTACGATCGAATTCGAATGTTTCACTCCATAAGGGATTAAATGGTTTACATACTCGAAAAGGAGTATTACTCCAACAAGATATAACAAATGCTGTCACATATACCATCTAAAAAAATTTTACTTAGAAAAAACTTCCGATATTTTGATGATAAATGTAAAATGTTACATTTATTAAAAGAATATTAAAAATATTGTAAAGGAGCAAAAGGTATTACAAGAACCGGAAGTATTTAAGAAACATTTCAACGTTCAATGTGCTAAGTAGATGTGATACATACAACTGGCTCACTCCATAAAACTGCCTATAATTGATTGATAGCTTTCTTGAGACTTCATTTTACTCTCATTAAATATAATGCGATATCCTCTTTTTTTTTGCTAAGTTAGTATTGTCTGAATCAATATTTTCATACAATTCAATATCAGTAAACCCAAATTTTCCTTTATCTCGCAAATGCAGTTCTAAGAAAGAATATTCTGTCACGCTTAGGTATGACTAAGTTATTTCTTCGGATGAACTCATCTGAAAAAAAAAAGAGACATGAAACGTGAAACCCCCTCCGAGTTTCTCAGCAAAAAAAAACTAGACTAAGTTAAACCCATTTCGCAATGAGTCACTTTATTAGCAATACTATGAAAATATTCTCTCGAAGATATATTCCGTTAAAAAATGAATTCAAGTTTTTACGATACCTGTAAAGAAGAGGATTGTATGGTTGCAGCAGAATCAAGTAGCGATGAATATTCAAGTACCTCTGACATTCGTTGAATAAAACTTAACGGCTCATTGAAATCAACCGGCAACGGTATTCGTGAGAGTTCCTTTCCGAGTGCATTCTTCAAAATTGACCATAATGCGAAACCTATATAACCATTAATTAAGAATCCACTCCGCATAAATTTACAACGGCTTATGCTAGTTTGTTGTGAATGAGGATGATCCCTTGAAGGATCAACAATCGTTTGAGCATTTGAAAATATAGAGTGCCAAATATTTCAATATCAATTCCATCGTTAATTGTTGAAAAAAATAGTAACAAGAAGAAATTCTCTACAAGGTAACCATGATGATCACCATCGAATTTTAGGGTTAATATCGAAAATAATATCAGGATTTTATTCATATCCTTACATGATCATATCAAAAATTATCACTCTTATGAGGAATCGATGTCAAATAAAATAAATTTAAAAAAGAATAATTCATACCAGCCGCTTTTCTATCTGGAATATGCGTACGTCTTATTCTGATTACTTCACTCGATCTGCAATAGTTGAGACAACATAAAACTTCATGTCATTGTGAAATGTTTGTGATTATCCCACTACTGCAAGTCGTTCAATGTTTTGATACACAAAGATGCATTAACAAAATCCGGAATGTGATCGACAGAAGGCGGTGGGGGGGGGGGGGGAAGAATAGTCTCAAAGAACCGGGTAAACGACGGTACCTTCTGCTGAAATATGGCAACATTGGAATTCAGTTAATATTTAAAATAATCGAAATATGAAATAATTTTCGTCAACACAATAAGAACAAGAAAAATATAAAACAACTGTCGGCCTATAATCAACAGAAGGTTGTGAGGGGGGGGGGAAGAATAGTCTCAAAGAACCGGGTAAACGACGGTACCTTCTGCTGAAATATGGCAACATTGGAATTCAGTTAATATTTAAAATAATCGAAATATGAAATAACTTTCGTCAACACAATAAGAATAAGAAAAATATAAAACAACTGTCGGCCTATAATCAACAGAAGGTTGTGAGGGGGGGGGGGAAGAATAGTCTCAAAGAACCGGGTAAACGACGGTACCTTCTGCTGAAATATGGCAACATTGGAATTCAGTTAATATTTAAAATAATCGAAATATGAAATAATTTTCGTCAACACAATAAGAACAAGAAAAATATAAAACAACTGTCGGCCTATAATCAACAGAAGGTTGTGAGGGGGGGGGGGAAGAATAGTCTCAAAGAACCGGGTAAACAACGGTACCTTCTGCTGAAATATGGCAACATTGGAATTCAGTTAATATTTAAAATAATCGAAATATGAAATAATTTTCGTCAGCACAATAAGAACAAGAAAAATATAAAACAACTGTCGGCCTATAATCAACAGAAGGTTGTGGGGGGGGGAGGGGGGGGAAGAATAGTCTCAAAGAACCAGGCAAACGACAGTACCTTCTGCTGCAATATGGCAACATTGGAATTCAGTTAATATTTAAAATAATCGAAATATGAAATAATTTTCGTCAACACAATAAGAATAAGAAAAATATAAAACAACTGTCGGCCTATAATCAACAGAAGGTTGTGGGGGGGGGGGGGGGGAAGAATAGTCTCAAAGAACCAGGCAAACGACAGTACCTTCTGCTGCAATATGGCAACATTGGAATTCAGTTAATATTTAAAATAATCGAAATATGAAATAATTTTCGTCAACACAATAAGAACAAGAAAAATATAAAACAACTGTCGGCCTATAATCAACAGAAGGTTGTGAGGGGGGGGAAGAATAGTCTCAAAGAACCGGGTAAACGACGGTACCTTCTGCTGAAGTATGGCAACATTGGAATTCAGTTAATATTTAAAATAATCGAAATATGAAATAACTTTCGTCAACACAATAAGAATAAGAAAAATATAAAACAACTGTCGGCCTATAATCAACAGAAGGTTGTGAGGGGGGGGGGGAAGAATAGTCTCAAAGAACCGGGTAAACGACGGTACCTTCTGCTGAAATATGGCAACACTGGAATTCAGTTAATATTTAAAATAATCGAAATATGAAATAATTTTCGTCAACACAATAAGAACAAGAAAAATATAAAACAACTGTCGGCCTATAATCAACAGAAGGTTGTGAGGGGGGGGAAGAATAGTCTCAAAGAACCGGGTAAACAACGGTACCTTCTGCTGAAATATGGCAACATTGGAATTCAGTTAATATTTAAAATAATCGAAATATGAAATAATTTTCGTCAGCACAATAAGAACAAGAAAAATATAAAACAACTGTCGGCCTATAATCAACAGAAGGTTGTGGGGGGGGGGAGGAGGGGGGGGAAGAATAGTCTCAAAGAACCAGGCAAACGACAGTACCTTCTGCTGCAATATGGCAACATTGGAATTCAGTTAATATTTAAAATAATCGAAATATGAAATAACTTTCGTCAACACAATAAGAATAAGAAAAATATAAAACAACTGTCGGCCTATAATCAACAGAAGGTTGTGGGGGGGGGGGGGGGGGAAGAATAGTCTCAAAGAACCAGGCAAACGACAGTACCTTCTGCTGCAATATGGCAACATTGGAATTCAGTTAATATTTAAAATAATCGAAATATGAAATAATTTTCGTCAACACAATAAGAACAAGAAAAATATAAAACAACTGTCGGCCTATAATCAACAGAAGGTTGTGGGGGGGGGGGGGGGGAAGAATAGTCTCAAAGAACCAGGCAAACGACAGTACCTTCTGCTGCAATATGGCAACATTGGAATTCAGTTAATATTTAAAATAATCGAAATATGAAATAATTTTCGTCAACACAATAAGAACAAGAAAAATATAAAACAACTGTCGGCCTATAATCAACAGAAGGTTGCGGGGGGGAGGGGGGGAAGAATAGTCTCAAAGAACCAGGCAAACGACAGTACCTTCTGCTGCAATATGGCAACATTGGAATTCAGTTAATATTTAAAATAATCGAAATATGAAATAATTTTCGTCAACACAATAAGAACAGGAAAAATATAAAACAACTGTCGGCCTATAATCAACAGAAGGTTGTGAGGGGGGGGGGAAGAATAGTCTCAAAGAACCAGGCAAACGACAGTACCTTCTGCTGCAATATGGCAACATTGGAATTCAGTTAATATTTAAAATAATCGAAATATGAAATAATTTTCGTCAACACAATAAGAACAAGAAAAATATAAAACAACTGTCGGCCTATAATCAACAGAAGGTTGTGAGGGGGGGGGGGAAGAATAGTCTCAAAGAACCAGGCAAACGACAGTACCTTCTGCTGCAATATGGCAACATTGGAATTCAGTTAATATTTAAAATAATCGAAATATGAAATAATTTTCGTCAACTCGATATGATACAAGAAAAATATAAAACGAGTATAAATATAGGATTGCTCTCACTTTAAATTGCTGCTTATATACTCATTTCCATCCAGACAACATCACGAGTTGCTGCTATCTGACAAAACCAGCAAATTGCTCTTTTTGGCAAGGGATAATACACAAAATAATTAAAATGAATAGAAATGAAATTTCTGAAATGACTAAACTCAAAATCTACCTGGACGAAAGCATCGGATCGCCTTGTTTAGAACCTCGTAGCTTCTCATCCACATCTTCGGCTATATCTTTTGCATCCCGTACTGTGTGCACTGCCGGACTTTGCACCCATCTGCCGCCAACATCGATTTCGCTGCTATGTTTATCTCTTGCTGTGGACATTCGATCGGTAGTAACCTCGCCTTTTTCAGCTTCTTTTCGATCATCCACCTTCGTATTACTTCCTCCAATTTGTGCGCTATTTTCGTTAGATCGTTCCTTTTCTGTGGTAGAGCTTCCTCCCGATACGCCACATTGTTCACCACTATGACTTTGAGTAATTTTACGAGCCGATTTGCCCTTTCCTTCGTTCTCAGCACTACTCGTTTTTCGATTAAACATTTCAGTTTTTTCAATTGCCGTCTGACTGTGTGACTTCGATTTTTTTCTGAAAATTAATATCATCTACTGCATCGGCTCAGTGACAGTAATATCAAAGAACATTTTCAAACAAATTTCTCGAAAAAAATTGTTGGAAAAACGAATTTTTTATTTAAAAATTCGGCTTTACCTAAAATTTTACCTCTAGCATCTCTATGTTACAAATATTTAAGATTCAACATCCAATGAAGTACCCTCATGGCCACTTTAATTGCGAATGGTCTACATTCAAACTCGCAGTTTTTTGTAATACTTGCAGTTTCAATTTTTTCATTCATATCGATTTCCGTGATTCAAGAATGCACGAACCTTTTCTTTTGCTGATCTGCTTTCTCAGTTTTTCCGGCCATTTTTCTTGATTCGCACTTTTGCTTCTCACTCTAAATATTAACGAAATCCATTTATAAATAAATTAAAAAAATATTAGCGAAATTCATTTATAAGTAGATACACCTAAATGCAATTGCATATGGGATAAAAAAATTCTACAAATAGTTACCTCGGAAACAAAAGACCACCTATACAGTAGCGTACTGAAGACGACAGGTATAAACTCGGAAGATCCGGGAGATGCATAACGATTTTTTAACGGTCCGGAAGAGGGGTCCACAAACAAAGAACAGTACAAAACTGGCATGCGTTATTTTAAAACAAATATGCTTTCTTCAACCACTTAGCAATAATGTTCGAAACTTTTGCTCCATTTCTATCAATATAAGTTCCAATTTTATGTAATAAATAAGCACAAAGCAATAAACCTCTTCGCTTCCTGTTACACTCACATTATTTGCTTCCATATCACATGCGTCGAGATCACTATAAGAAAAAAAAAAAAGCATTAAATGGGAGATTCTCTCCTATAAACTGAAAAAATTTAATTAAAATACAAATGGTAGATTTCCTCTCTGAATTATTTATAATAATTTAAAAGATGGCTTAAATGTTGAAATTGATGAAAAACGTTTCGAATAGATTCTATAAGAACAAATGATATGATAAAAAGTGTTCGGCAAACTCTCTATGTCTTCAAGTTAAAAAAAAAAAAAAAAATTTGGTAACGCTGATAAGGCGCTCAGAGTTTATCTTTAAAAAATTCTTCCCATTCACGAATGCTACTTGGCAATTCGAGAAAAACGAATAGTAAGTGAATCATATTGGCTGAATTCTCCGTTCATCGGCTACCATAAGGATACTTCACTCACTTTTTATCAAATAGTAACAGTTAGATTCCATATCAAATGACAGAAATAATTTTATTAGTCCAAACATATTCTTTCCCAATTCTCACTGCGGCAACAAAATCCTAAATAATCGTCAAGATGCTCAATGAAGCAGAGATTTTTCTTGGGCTTAGCGAATTTAAACAAACATTTAAAGTAATTGCCTTATATCATCCGAATCCATATAATCGACTTTTCGTCCAATAATTGCCGAATCCTCTAATTTAGCCAATTCAGTATCAACTTTTGCTTCGATAATCGCACCGCTTTCTGTCATCTTAGCAGACTGCAAATCGACACAAATAATTCTTATGTGGTTATGGATCACAGCTTTTCCAATCAGCTAATGTGTTGGTGGTGTAAACAGATTCCAAACGCTGCAAAATTCTACCTACATTTATATTTATTTATAACGTAGTTTACATGTATTTCTGTGATTGACCATTTATGTGAAAAGATATATAAAGCAATGCTACTCACGTAAATCAATTTCCTGATCTATGTTAATTCCTTTTTTGCAGCACTCATCTTAACCTCTCTTCATCTGATAACGACGATATTATCAACAATATTGAAATGATAAGCAAACCTTAGAAATCATCCTCAGTTGTTTAGCTTGTGTCTCTACTTGTCCTATAAGATTGGTCCTTTGTTCATTAACATAACGTAATTCCTCGTTTATTCGACGAATATAATCTTGAATAGCGGCTGATTGTTGAAGATATCTGAAAGTATTCTCATATCAATACGGTCAAATTGCCAGCTTTAAAATGAGTCTCGAGCTGTTAATAAAAATAGAATTAATTTCTGGAAATATTTATTGAAAAACTACTAAAAACTACGAAAATATTTAAAAAATGAGCATTAATGGTATACTAAAAAATCTTTGTAGAACAAATTCTAATTTCGGTCAATAATAAAAAAAAGAACCTTTTTGCTGCAGCTTTGAAATTTTTAAATCCAACCGACATCGTTACTGAAAAATCTTCCAAGTATTCGGCGCTACGATTGCTTTTTCGTGTACTATGACGTCCCCCTGAATGATGCAACTCATTGCCACGTACGGTCAACTGAAAATAGATTCATTGTAATTTACAATATTTGAATATAAATGAAAGCATATTCCACATTAAAGCGTTTCATCATTTAAATTATAAAATCCTCATTGAACACCCGAATTTACTGCTTCGATAGAGTTATAGGCAACCGTTTTACTTACTATATGTTGATTAATGATAACAATCGGTAAATATGCAAGAGGATATCGATCTTTGATCCGAACTTTTCACTTAATAAAACACTTTATCATTTGCCTTCCACCGTTTTGCATTATTAGATTCCACTTTATCCACCGTTCCAAACATATTCTAGCGAAAACACTGTTTAATTACCTAAATAAGTACCGCTTACTGTTTTACTCTCGATCGACAAACGAGTAAATACAACAAAGTTCGGTTCAGTTCAGTTGTTCAAAAGCTCGCCTTTCACAGTGTTATCTTGAATGTTCCATATCTTTGCTATCAATAATACGTGGTAAAAGACAGTACACCGCCATGTTTAACACTATTCCCACTATCAGTAAGTAAATAAATAAGTAATTGATTAATAATTAAACAAATACTATACAGTCTTTATTCACGAATGAACAAAGAAACCAGCAACTATCTTTGATTAAATTAAATAAAAGTTACCAAATTTTTCTTTCCTTCGCACATTCAATATGATAGTTGTGAAGACGAAAAATCACTTTATTCTAACAAAAACACTTTTACTGTTCTAATGTGCCAATTATATGATACAGCTCTGTATCGCTATGGGAGGAATTGCTTTTAAGAATACCATCTAAATCTGAACCCTCCGATACCTTTTTGTATGGAAGACAGCGTGCTCCATTTACAATAGGAATGTTTTACGAAGTTCGTAAGCCAGATACTAAGGCCATCTCAGATGAATGCATTCTACAGATGCTTCATTGAAAGAATGTGACCTCTTCCGATCTCCAGACGACTGGACAACAAAATTATTTCGAGAACAATGCGGCGACGAGAACAAATTTTCAGAAATTATTGATAGAAACGATTTAAAATTCCGTTTGAATTGAGTATGTCCGGCTGCTCTGCACTGACAACATAGCATTGAACATAATACCCCGTACTCGAATAAATTCGCTGAGATGAATTATTGCTTATGGAAGTGAACAGTCAAAAAGTACCTAAATTTTTTGAGTGCTAATAATAGAATAATAACTAGCTAATTACTCACCGTAGCAGCGCATTTGATGAGTTCTTTGACTCGTCTATCGAGATCGGGTAATGCATTCGCGTCGAATCCTTCCTTACGGTGCTCACTACGACCTGAGGTGAATTGGATGAGTTCATTCTCTTCCTTTGCTTGCATACATGCCCTTAAATATGCTCTCTATAATCATACATTTCAATATCACTTGAAAACATCTTTTATTTTTATACTCATTCAATTACGTCAGATGATGAGATATACATTCGTGAATGAGGCATCTTATTCTGTAAGGTACGATCAGTCTAACAGCCTTGTCTCCATGATCAGATCATCTACTGACTGATGTAATTTTTAACCATCACACCCCTTCCCCCCTCTCCCCCTCCTCCCAATCACCGATGGAATTAGCCGACAAGCTAAAAATGACGTGCTCTAGCCTATTCGGTTGGTCAAATTTGACAAGATGACTCTATTAGAAGTAAAACTTCCTATTCTTTCTGTAATAGAAAAGATGAAAGTGTAAATAAAAAACCTTGCAAATCTGAGCTTCTTTATCCACCCGTCACGCTCTTCACTATTTTTTGCTTTCAATTTCCATACACCATTATTCGAATGAATGCTAAATACCCTTGATCCATGTGGCATTATGTAAACATCCTATAAAGCTAGTGTTAAGTGAATCTTATATTTTTTGTATATAGAAATAAATCTTAGCTTTTCCTAATAAATTATGCTTTAATTCTATAATTACTGGAAATTTTCTTTTAATTTCTACTTCAGTGATTCAATTATAAAATAATGGTTGTAAACTAAGCACTAAAATTAGTTATTACTGGATTGTGATGTTTGTGTGGAAGTAAACTAAGTGAGTGGATCTTTGAAAATTTACAATGCTATTTTCTAAACAAATAGATAAATAATATTAACGAGAAAAACTTATATAATTCCAAATAATTACAGTCCTAAAAAATTCGTTTTATTTCTAAAAAACTTTCATAATCAAGCTTATATAGAAGAAGACATGTAATAATATATAGCAAATAAATATATGTTGAAATCAACTATTGAATTACTGACAGTCATAAAAAAAAAAAACTTGCAGACCTTTAGCTGTACAACACCCGAATAATTCTGTGGTATATTCGAATCGGTTCGAGATTTATAATAGTAAAATTTCGCATCATCACGAAGTACAAAATATTTTGAGAAGCTACCAATTTTCCATCGTTTCTTCGATAAATAACCACTCTTGAGTATATTTCCAGACGAAGCGATTGTTCGTACTATCTCACCAAATGTGGATTCCGAATCGCCGATCTCGCTGTAATATTATTTATTTTCAATCGGCGAATATATCAACTTATTTTGGAATTTAATCGACGAACTTTTTATATTATTCGTTAGTTTTACTGAAATAGAATAATTAATTACAACATTATTCTTCTAATAAAAATATAAAAGAGTATTAAATAACTCTCCACTAATATTTACAACATGAACGAGTAGGTTTTTTGAGAAATTTCTAGCCGAATATACTGCACAATGAGCGTTAAAAATATTTTTGCAAATTATAGTTTTGAAATATTTAAAATTTCTACGATAAAATACTATACAATATTACTCAAGAAATAAAGAGTAGAGAATAGCCGAGAAAAACGACAACTCATATAGGTGAGTGAGTAATCCCATATAACAGCACTCGTAGTCATTTGTTATGATATTAAGAAAGAAAGCAGGGAACACGCATGCAACAAGACAAATAAATACGCAAAGACACAAAGAGACCATCTGTCATAAACAAGGCCCATTGCCATGCGTTTGAAATCAAAGAAAAGAGAAAAATAATAGCAGAAATCATAAGGGATGGAGATAGTTTAAAATGCAGTCACAATATGCGAAAATAAGTGTATATGCACTACCTGTGTATAAGTACAACTCAATGGAATATAAAACAATTTATGAAAAATAAATGAAAACTTTAAAAAAAGAAATACAACTGTCAAGCAATGGAAATCGCAGAAAGATTGCAGCACCCTAGATATCGCTGAAATACGATGAGTTGCCAGTGATAACTATATGACAGGGCATTGAATCCCAAATG
Organism: Baylisascaris procyonis; assembly: GCA_037389465.1. Taxonomy (NCBI): domain Eukaryota; kingdom Metazoa; phylum Nematoda; class Chromadorea; order Rhabditida; family Ascarididae; genus Baylisascaris; species Baylisascaris procyonis. Next base: position 658,151 of record JAZARR010000213.1, on the reverse strand, counting down.
GGTACAATATGGGTAGCAAAGAAATGAGCACATCACTCCGACTGGCTAAATTCTTTTCAGTATATTTAGGGCACAATTAAGGCATTCCTTTGAAAATATACCAAACGCTAACCTACTATTAACAGTAAAACAAAACCTTCTAAATAGTAAAACATTTCTATATCTAGCCCATTTATTACTCAACAACGATATGAATGCATTGAAAACTTACGGCTCACTGTCAGTACGTCTCCACCAACGGTTATAAATGCGGCGAAATAAACTATTCACCTCACCACCAGTAGACATCACCACCGACTAATGCCATAACATTACGAAAATATAACATTATATCGAGACATATCTGATCATTTTAGAGAGGAATTTACATAAAAAATTATTGAAGAAGAAAAATGCAAAAATAAAAAGAATTTATATCGCGCAACTTAAAGTGATAATCGGTTTGCTTGCAGAGAACGATGGAACTCTTGCTGCGAATTGTGAACGGAGTTGAGTTCATGCCCCATATTGCGTACGCACCATTATCGTACCCTACCCTTCACTTTATAAGCCAATACTAACACATTTTAGAGAAACTTGAAAACTTGTGATAGAAATATACAATTTTTTTGCATAATTCAACTGCGAGTTTCAAATAATTTCCCCATGCAAAATTCCAACTCAAAAGGAAAGTGTACTTACTGCATTGGTCATCGTTCTCTGTAATCTTTGATTACCGTATCAAAGATTACCCATCCATCAAGTGCATTTCCCATCCTTCAATTAAGGTGAAATTTTGCAGAATTGCATTATTTGACATTCTGAGTCGAATGGTGAAAAAAAAAATTGTCTGTTTATTTCAAAAGTTTTCGAGTTTCTGTGACGGTCGTTAGCATTTACTTGCAGTGCAGAGTATGGTAGTGGTCGTATGCAATGTTGGACAGGAGCTGAACTCCATTCGCAATTCACAGTCAGAGTGCCATCGTTTTTGGCAATTGTGCCGGAATGGAACAACGCAAATTTATTGCTACATTGTTGAATGGAGAGATGAGCGAAGCAAACGAAGATGCTTTTGCCATTCCATCCACCAGTTCAATCAGCTACATAAATAGAGAGAAACTCTACAAGACAATCCAAAAGCCCTCTACAAGAGACTCTTTCTTAATGGATGAGCAACATGAAAGGTATCTGAAGGACTTTCAAAATGCATATAAATTATTCCTTATGAAAATTAAAATACAGTTTCCTTATGGAAGTTATTAGAGGAAGTCATTCTACGCTAGAGATCATACTCAACAACCATCATGATTCTAGTTTTAGTGATTTCCGAATTCAACACTTATGAATACACACTTATCTGATATATGATACAAGAACTGAGCGCTATTATAAGAGGTTTTATGAAGTGGAAATTTGCAATCGTACATAAAATTAAACCATAGGTAGATGAAAACATTACCTACTTGCTAACGTAAGTAGCTAAAAACATAAAATGCAAATTTTTTATGGAAGACACTAGAAGAGATCATTCTACATCAACGAACCAACTTGTTTTTATTTACTTACCAACGCAGGAAGATAAAAATAACGCTAAATGAGAAATAACGAAAAAACGGATGCAATCCACTCAGCAAATGCTAATTAAATAATTTACAAGTACACTTAGAATAATATCGAAGCGATTATTTAAACAACCAATTGATTGACTCGTTCAATCGTAAGAAATAAACTGAAATGAATAAGAAAGACACTCGATGCAATATGTATTCCCTGATGTGCAATAACAGAGTCGGCACCTTCGATGACAACTAAATAAACAAATACCACTATCACCCTTCGACATCATACGATTAGAACGCTGTGATACATGTGTAGACATCGCATCTCCCCTTGGGGCTTCACTATCGAAACTGCAAATTACTCGTGCCTTGTTCTCTATTTGAAAGCTTCGTTCGGTTGTTTAGATCGTCGATTCGAAGAAAAACCCATCGTAAAGCTTTCAATAATTATTTGATCATCGAAAAATGGGACATTTTTCAAGGCTACAATAACTGAATACTTCCTTTATTACTGCGTACGCGTTAATTTTTTACTACTTTTTGAAGTATGCGTTATCTTTTGCGATCAATCCCTATCAGCTTTTGCATTTCAAACGTCGATGTCAACCATGCCTAATCTCGATTAAATCGAATCCTTGTTCCATTCCCGACTGTGAACGAGAACTAAGTCATTTCAATCGATACCATAATCCTTCGATACAGTAGCATCAACAAAAAAAAAAAGAATAAGATCAATTTCTTTTTTTATTGAATAAATAGACTCTTTGCGTACGCGAATACATCAGTTATTGTCTTCAAAAAAAAGTGGGTGCCTTTGCCGTTGTATAAAAACAGATACACACGTCTCTATCAAATTATGCAGATAAACCTGAGTTGAGAAATTATAGTAGAAGAAAAAAAACTTAACAAATATAATCTAATAAAGCGAGCAACATCAACTGATAAAATTCAAATAGGCAAAAAAAAACGATAGAATAAAATATGATATAAATAGCAGCACCTATTATTGAAAATATTTATAAATCGTTGAAAATTAAATGAAAGAAAAAAAAAATAAAACGTTGCCTTTTCAAGACGTTTTTTGTGCAATCTTTTCTATACAAAAGGATATTAACTAATGGAAAAATACCCCAACTGAAGAAATATATGACAATTTATTGCCCATATAAAGCAACAAACAAACACGGAGATGGGATTCAAAAAAGTTTAAATTCAAAAGACCAAATTTGTACTTTATTTGAAGAGTTTGAAAAGGTTTCACAATGACTCTCTACTAAGAAAGTTACCACCCCCTATCCCCTTGCCCCTCTTCCTCGCCCTCCCGCTTCCCTCGGGAAATTTAGGGAAGATGAGATATACATCGCTTTTAATGTGGTATTTTTCTTTTCAAATATACACAACAATTATCCGACATGAAACAATTACTATGCATAAAATGGGAAAATTTTTTTAGTAAGAAAAAATCCATCTATAACAATATTTCAATTCAATAATCAATATTTTGTTGCTATGAGAAGCTTTAAATAAGCGAAGCAACATCAACTGCAAAAAATGATGAGCATTAAAATTCATGAACATAAATAAAAAAATTTGATAAAAAAAGCTTCTCAAAAGTCCGATCTCTTCGAATAAAAGTAAGACAACACATCGCGGAAAAGATTGGTCAACGATGTGGCAACGTCTATAATTGCACAGGACAATGGAACCCCATTTAAATAATTTGAAATTATTGAAACACCTCTAAAGTGAGGGCTTACTTTACTTTGCCTTTGCATGAAGTATTGTAGAATTAAAAACTTTTGTTGGGAATGAAAGAAAAAATGACAGGCGAAGCAAGAAGAAGAAGGTAATAGATGAATTTCCTCCCAGCAAAACCTTTTAGTGATTCCATTCTACTAAAACCTGCCCCCAAGCTACATTCTTGTATTTTTTAATCACTATGCGATCATGCATATCCAACAGGCTAGCTCTAAAATATTCAAAAGTGCATTCACTTTTGTAAAAGTGAGGGCTAAGTTTACTCTAAGAAAGTAAAATAAGCCCTCACTTTGACTTATGTAGTATCATCTTCTCGAGGTGTAGTAAACCAGAGTTTTCATCTTCGACTCCTTTTTTCACTCCCCTTGCTTCCTCCTCTCCTCCCTCCCTCAAGCAGAACCTTAAATTTAGACAACAACAACAAAAAAATTCACTATGAACAAGCACCACATTGAATAAACATAGAGAGATTCTTTCAACTAGCGAAAACAAAACAATTCAACCGTAAATGCTGTTATGTTCGAGTAATAAGTTTTTAATCTCAATAAAAAGCATAAAATTATATGAAAGCTCATAATGATAAACGATGCAATATTATGTAATCTTACAAAGACTATAGCAGCGTTAATATAAATTCCACAAATCATATATCCACATTGCAACTAATCCACCAAAAAAAAACCTCTTCTCCATTCATGAATCTATAAAACCAATCTTTTATTTATTCGGTCTTATCGAGCAATTTTGGTTGATAAAACATTTCGCATCAATGATAAAGTAGATATCAATGATATCATCCAATATTATCATCAAGTCAAAGCTTTCATCTTATCATTTGAAATCCAACGGCAACCAATTTTTTGGAGGATATAGCGAATGAAATGCAAAAGGTTGCTAATTCATCTAGCAACAACTTATGTATTCACACCACCAATTGAGTCAAGAATGTGCATCGATGTTCGTGCAGGATGCTCATTTGTTATGCACGATGATCCGCCTGCTATAATTGTAGCCGGTTCCAACATCTGAAAACAAATCCCATAAAACCAAAAACGTTTAACTGCAGTCCTCTAGTTAAAAATATTCTAATTTGAGTTAAACTGCAAAATGCTTCTGCTGCAAACAAATATCGGCACTTAAGAAGAGAAGAGAAAGAGAAGAGGAAAAGAAGAGAAAAAGAAGAGAAAGAGAGAAGAAAGAGAAGACAAAAGTGAAATTTTTATAAACACTGACCGATTCTCCAAAGAAAGCATGTAATCGTTCGAGCATTGCGGCGAATGCATTCTTCAACATAGTTTGATATTCGGCTTGGTCACTACCAATTGCCGCCTCATTTGCTTTCAACGCTTCTGCACATTCGGCCATCAACAACCTGTAGGATTCATAAACATCCTAACCACAATAAACATCATATAATAAAACTGATCCGCAATTGGCTTCAATTAAAAAAATAAGATTCTAAAGAACATATACAACAATGTAATGATTAAAAAAATCGAGTTAGTACTCTGAATGCCTCAGCAATTTGAACAACCTGGTCATTTGGGTGCAACTAGATGAATGGGCAGCAATCCAATCATATGCCCACTATCACATCATTCTCCAATAAACACAATTTCATCCAGTAAATCAACCATTCGAATATTATCAACAAACGAATATAAACCCACCACATTCCACATGCCGGATAGACCCCTATTCGATCAACCAAACCACTAGGATCACTTTCCCTTGCCTCTGTTTGTTGCTTGATCCCCTATCATTTATGCAGAATACAAAATGTTTGATTAGAGATACATTAAACCTATAATGAGAATGGCATTAAATTAAAATGCTTTATTTGTACATGACGCATTTTATGAACTATAGAACTAACGCGGATCAAGCAACAAATAATAACAAGCCGATGCATTGGCGCTACCTGAATTGGTAAATCATTTACTTGGGAAATAAAACATACGCTTTGGAAATGAAGAATCTCCTTTATTTACGTCCCACTCAAGCGACATGTAAAAAGGATCACAAGTTCCAACACTAATGCAGATGCTTTTTTTCATTTGTTACCAAAAAACTGTTACTACCTGTGTCAGGAGAACCATCTATAAATACATCAAAATATCAGGTAAAAAATAAACTACTGAATGAACGGCACAAACTTGAATGCTTCAGCTAATTTCTTCACTCCAGATTGCCCATATCGTTCGATTTGCGATGCGGTTGTGAACGCTTCAGCATATGCAAGTGGACCAACATTCACCTTAAATAATCTTCCCTCTACAATATTCAACCATCATTTTCCGATCATATTGATCCCTAATCGAACTGCAAAGTATGGGATCGCCGCATCCCATCACTTCAAACACCCCCTCCTCCCTCTCATCACGCATTACCTTTCTTAACACCGGTTGCAAGATCCGTTGATGTAAAAAACGAACTCATTTGTTCGATTTTTGAAAGTAGCAACACGGTGAGTATTCAAAGAAAAGGAGGTACGAGAGGCCTCAACATTCCATTCTGTTTGGAAAAACATTATTGAGGACGATAGATCGTATTGCTATAGTCAACGCGATGGTAGTGGTAGCCCATTATCTAGGGAGGCAATCACGAAATCTTGGAAATAACAGAATAATGACGAAATCAACAGTATTTTTCAGCATAAAACAATAAAAAATATGAGGAAAAGAGAAGCGTACAGTTGGTTGTACAGCGCCTTGTAGCAAAAGCTGTAATCCTTTGACATCAAGTCTCTCGATGATCGCTTTCTCGCTGTCACCCGAACTAGTTGCCGCATCTAATGTCCTTCTGATTTGATTTGCTTTGAATAATAGATTCTCAACTGCCAATTCCAAAGGTGTCAGAATCTTCTCAGTACGTTCAATCACTCGTTCACGACGTCGCGTATTTGGGAACGACTCTGCCGCTAAAAAACTCAACCTTCCGAAAAAGAAACTAGCAAACAAAAATGCTCGTGAAATGTAAGAATGACACTATATAACGCAAGCAGCCTCAATTTACATCGAACGAGATAGCATATAAGTGCAATAATAAGTGAAAATACCTTATGATCAACCAATGGGAATCTATAACCTCTTGCTTCCTACAATACCTGCCAATCGGTCCAACAAATAAAAGAATCCAACATAAAGGGAGCGAAATAATGTCTCAGAAACTTGAACTTGATGTACTATGGAAAGGTCAAGTTCAAACGTAATTTTACGCCATCCGAACTGTTTGGGAGCATCAAGCTAACTTTCGTTGAAATAACCCCCTATGGGTTTATTTATCATCCGATGTTTGCTAACTCATCGAAATTTCCCCATTAACAGATGGCTTTTTTCAAACACCACAAACCAGCAAATACCCGGTCAAGACTAATAATCTATATTGCACATATCATGTGCCGCACATCACAAAAAATGTGCTTTTCCAAGTTGATTCACGACAAAAAATATACTCGAAAGTAAACTAACTAGTGAGACAAATTCTTTTCAGCGTCCGCCTTGCAATTTCAGGCGCATCTTTAGATACGCTTTCGTCGACTGTGGGACATTCGTAAGTGAATTGTCGTACATTGGTATTGACTGTAAAACTGCTCACATCATCACCCTTGGCCAATGGTTCCACATGTGTCATCTGCACATAAGCCATGTTCTCTTTCATTTGCGATTCATCCAACTGAAATGAAGCTTGATTTAACAAAAAATAAAATTAAAAAAAAAATAACGCAACGATTCTTGAAGGAGACGGCACTACTGGGGCAAGCGAAAAAGCGCGTCAGACAAGCTGGTACGATATGCGTTCATATAGATCTGTTGATCTGGTCAACCAATCTAAAATCTGTTGACTCAGTCAACCAGGCTAAGATCTGCTGATCCTGTCAACCAACCTAAAACCTGTTGATCCGGTCAACCAATCTAAAATCTGATGATCTGTTCAACCAATCTAAAATCTGCAGATCTGGTCAACCAATCTAAAATCTGTTGATCCGGCCAACCAATTTCCTTGAATTATTAGTAGCTAAGAGAAAATATGTAAAATGCATCTACATTTCGACTGAACCAATCGCTCATATAACTCACTCTCTACTAGAAATATCTCCCGATTTAAGCAAATGCAGCATGCCAAATGGACTGACAAAGAAAAGATGCACTCTGTTAGTTGGAAAGCCAAAATCTGGATTTGAAATATCTATAAAATCTTTCAAAACTAATGTACGAAACTGAAATTTGATAGAGGAATTTATCCGAAAGTGTAGATTACATCTGTCAAATTTTTAAGCGTTCGCTTCAGTGGTCTTCAAGTTGAAACAACTAAAAAGAGACATGACGTCATCCCAATACAATCCCAGATGTAAATTTACTTAGAAGCGCATTAAAAAAAGGAAAGCAGTCAACCGACCTCTCCTTCAGCCAATACTTGAACTCTTTCGTGGCCAAGTGCAGAGCGACATGCTTCACTCATTCGTTCGCAAGCCTCAGCTAATGATGTATGTGCCGGTTCACGATAGATCCATTCGGTTCCATGATCCTCTCTGCAACAAGCAACTACTTACAATTACTTACTACTGAATGGATGAATATTGAAATTCTCTTCAAAAGAATTTTTGTTGAAAATATTTATTTATTTCTTTGCAATTTGAAATGTATCCCTTAGCACTACACATTTTCAGTGCAAAATCATTTGCCAATGAAAAAGATTTATGCTGCTTCAAATATTAGTAAACAGCATTCCAAGTACTAACCTTATCAAGGGAGTGCAATCCTAAAATACTATAAAGAATAAATAAATCACTATATTATTGGAATTTCAAAAGGGTATCAAAAATATTCGTTAGATAAACAGTTTAATAACCCTTTCTAACACATATTGATAAGAGATATCACAGCAGATCTATAATATCGGACGAAATCAACAGCAAACTCAATGAAAAAAGATCAGAGTAATTATTAATCAAGGCCATCTTAATTAAGAGGCCAAATCACCTACAGATTTCTTGAAAAAGAAATCTACTCTAACAGATCACTTCAATCTAACAGGTAGGGAATAATTTCAAAAATGACACCTGAAGTGATTTGTTCCATGAAATACAACACGGAAATACGATCCAAAATGTCGCTTCCTGGTTGCTTTCGCTTGATCAGCTAGACTATACGCTTGTTGCAGTTCTGCGTACATACTAACCAGTGCCTGCAAAAAAAAATCCATTCATCTTCAACTAGTGGTCACCTACTTCGTGGTCATCTCGGTCAATTATATTAATGATGACCATAACGGATATATGGAATCACCTTTATACACCTAAACGCAAGTCAGATAAATTACTTAACATCGCACCCTCTGACGAAAAACTTTCAAATTCTTTTAACTAAAATATCGTCGATCTAAAGTAGTTGCATTAAGAAGATTGCATTAAAACCATTTAAGTGAAGAAAAAAATTCAAAGATCATCGATGATCTCAAAAAATCATTTTTATTCATTCTAAACACTAATTTCACCAATTATAAATCAAAAACGGAAGCAGCGAATAATTGGAATTTTGAGAAATATTTTAAAAAGCTGGAATAAACTGATTTTTTGCTATCAAATCTGTGCAAAATATCAATGCGAAAGTTTTGAGATCAGTTATTATCAAAATTTGAGATCGGTGAAATGAAAATACCGTTGAGTGCAACATGTAAATATTAAAAAAATTTATACCCGGTAGTTGTTTTGTTGTTCATATATCGGTATGGCCAAACGACATAGTGGTCCCACTGCTTCATATCTCTCCGCCAACACCAATGTTTGCACAGTCTTCTCAATTTTTGTCGTGAAATTCTCCTTCAAAAAAATCCGCTTACCTTCCTCCATAATAAATTATATTATCTGAATAAAATAAATGCTTAAACATTGAAAATATTCATCAAAAGTGTTTAAATAATGAAATCGAACATCCAAAATAAAATCGCAATTATTTTCTAAAAATAAACTAACAAGAATGAATCCAGCTTGTTGAGTGCTATCAGATTGATCGTCGAATACATTCTCGTCATTGGTGATCGAATCGTTGATCACGTCAAGAAGACTCCAATCCAGCGAGACGACACCTGCAGACATGGCGATAAGAAAAAAACCACCTTTATTGGGTACCTCATCTCCCAGACTAAATAACTGTTACTGCTCAGGTATACACAACTTATTTTCATTGCTTTTAAAGAACTTATTCAAAATCCTGCCCAAATATACGTATCAGCTCCTCGAACAACGGTTCAGCTACTAAATTTCCTCGTTTACAAGGCCTCCTCGAAAGCATATTCGCTTTACAAACCTCCGAATTGATGAAATATCCCTCCTCCCTGGAATATAGGTTCCATCCTCAAAAACTGGCATATAGTGAGACCGCTTTCTGGCTTAACGGGCGTAATGATTCCGGGAAAATCGTCAATAAATTTCAAACGAAGAACACATTAACAGCAGAAAGATGAAAATCTCTCTAAATATATGCCCTTAATGTTTTATGGAGGTATACCCACTTCTCTAATCATTCTCTTGCCTGTTCTGAAAGCTATAAACATCATAAGCCCTAGGGCCTGTATAAGAGGGAACACGGTATACTTCATTAAAAAAGCCTATCCTATATCCCCTTCCAACAATTCCTCTCCTCAATAGCAAGGTGCACTTCCAAGTACTAAAATATCCCTTAAATGCTAAAAAATAGCGTTACCATTAGCAGTGAGTTCTTTGCCTATGATAGCAATAACATGCGCCTCACATACAGCTGCTTCACTGAACCAACGTTCTTTAATGTGCGTTTCGGCTAACGTCTCAAACCATGCACTTCGAAGTGCCGCTGAACCACGATAGCTATTCGCCAGTTGAATGTGCAATTCGGCCAAACGAATCTATAAACGTAAAAAAATCAACCCAAACTAATCTTAATACAAATATTAATACTGACTAATTTTTCTAAGAAATACGAAGTTGACAATGTGGAATGAGAACAGCAACAGACAATGCAATCATTCAATAAAAATTAAATATACAAAAATGCTAACGCATCACCAAAAGTGAATGAAATAAAAATTCAGAGAGATTATGGTCAATATTTAAATCAAATTACAAACTGACGTAACCTCTATTAATGCATTCAATCATAAAACAAGAAATCTTATTAAGTAAAAAATTTTTCAAGCAATTAAATAAAAACTAAAAATTTGAATATTACGAAACTCACAGGGTCATTGATCGCTTCAGCAAGAGCACCAGTAGCTGATAGCACACCGCGCAGTTGATTTATTAACTCCTATAAGAAAAAAAAACTCGGATGAAAACTATAAAATACATAGTAAACAATATAAAACACCTGAAACGAGCTCACCTCTCTCTCTCGAAAAAAACCTTTCAAAACTTTCAGAAAGAACATCGTTGATCAAAAATTCAATTTCCACAATGCTAAAGTAAGATTACCATATCGGAATAATACTCTCCAGACCTGCCCTGAATGAAAGCACTTGTCAGTTTTCTAATAAACCTACAAGCCATGGGGCATTAGACAACGGTTGTGGATTCGGTTCCACACAACACTTTCCGACAACGCAATAAACCAATAAGAGCCAAGTTTTGCTCCCAAGCCCTAAATTTCTAAACTCCATTCATTTAAGTAGACAGTTATTACAGAATGCTCGATGTGTACGAGCCATTCGCCCATGACCCGAAAGAAGAGACCAGTGCTTTCTCAAAAGACAATCGGAACAGAGAAGCCCAATACTTCAAGTTCAATAATCGAGCGCTTTAGCCATTTTTCTACGCACTTCTATAACCCATATCATTTCGGCGTATTATCAGCATCCAGGTGTAAACAAGATGGAAAGGTTTAAAAAGTGGATCAATAAACCACAAAAATTATTCGGTGAAATTAGCTGACAATAAAATCAATAAATCTTTAACGGACAACTAAAGTGATTAAAAATTGCGATATTATTACCAAAAATTAGAATAAAAATGACAAAGTTATTATTGACGTGGCTATTACTGGTGATCGTAGTAAACGCACCTGTACAGCTTTATCAAAAAGTGACGCTCTTCCTGCAGGTGGTGGAGTTACCAATGCAGCCAACGCGCACAAACCTCGTTCAAAACGTGCACTCCCTGCCAATGGTACTTTCTGACCTAATAACCTGAAATGCACCTAGTTGTATGAATCTCACCACTATTTGCTACAAAAAGATTCCGTAGTCTATGATCGCATCCAAACCTTTCGGATCGACTGCCCCAGCTGATCAATACAATACAAGTACGTTATACCCCAATGCCTTATCACAAAGCCAATTCCAGCTTATCGCTGAATCCGATAGCAAGTTTTGATTAACGATGAATGAGAATGCTGCCTCCAAACATGGTTTGAACCTCACAGGCTTGCGCTTTCTAAGCGGATGCTCCATCTGAGCCACCGCGAAAGCTTCCACTAGCATAATTGGTTATTTACTTCCTTTTAATTTCGCTGTACAAATAATTAAACCTATTGCGTTAAATGTCCAACATAGCAAACAGAAAGTGACCCAAGTAGGTGAAACGGTTAGAATATTCACATTAAACAAATTCGACCAGGAAATGGAAAGATCCGATGCTCCAAGAATTCTGTTACAATCGGATTTTGAGTCCTTCGTAATTCAAAGTCGACCATTTAAGTACTGGAGTGTTTTAGTTCAATCATTCAAAAACCCTTCTAGCAACACAAAAGACGATAAAAGTGAAATTAAACGGTGATGGAAGACAAGATTCATGACGCCCCAAAAAAATTAAGTATGAGACGTACACAAGCAACAATTCTAAGGAATAGAGTACTTACCTTGCGAGTGCGACTCCAGTTTGTGATCCAGGACGACCAAGACGTTCGGTGATACATGTGACTGTTGCTCGACGCGATGCCGCAACACCTTGCATGTCGTTCGATGCTGTTATACTTGCTAAAGCCGCTTGATGAGCTGAAATTTCTCTACTATTTAAACGTCGTCACTGCATGAAATAGAATTTATAGACATTTAAAGAATGAACAACTTTTTTTAAACCTCTCCAATGCTATCCTCCCTTATTTTATTTGGCACAAAGATTTATGGCTGCGATTTGCGTCAAACAAATTATTCAGTCAGTCCGATTCAAACTAAGGAAATCATTAGTGCTAATGACTCTCAACGAAAAAAGATTTCTAGGACTAACATTATAAAACAACCTAGTACTTAGGTACAGTGAAGTTCAAGCCTATAGAAAAGCTTTTGAAGAAAATGTATAAAAGAATAAGAAGAATCTTGGAAAGCTATTAACATGTCCACCCTAAACTTGCTCTAAACTTTTTTAAACCAAAACGACGCCTACAGCATCATTCCAAAACGTGAAAAATGCGAAAAAAAACCTGGGTTAAGGAAATTCAAGGAAATTCAAGCCGGAAACTGTCAAGCTGGTTAAGATCAAATTGTCTTTGGAATAAACAGCTGGAAATATCACTGGCGAGACATTCTCAACAAAAGACCTTCCAAATATGAACCAATGATTCTCCATCTCTGCAGCTATAGAACAGCAACAAGGCAATTGCTATTAGCAAAAAATCATCCTTACAAATAATATAAATTACTAGTTTATTTATTTAAATAATGAACATATCAAATACACTTACTTTACGTATTAAGGGAATAACTATAGGAAACAAACCTAAAACTTGCGCTGTGTGCACATATCCATTCCTTAATATCAATTGCAACAATGCCGCAGCAGCATTTTGCACCGATACTAGTCGACTATTCAACTGCATTAGAAGTGCCTCAATCAATTGAGATAAACCATCGAGTGGTCCATTTTGAAACAGTCGACCTTGAAACTGCAAAAATAATAAACATAAAATATGCTGGAACTCTAAATATTCGCTTGAGGGTTATGCATATTTGAGATTTCAATTAAAAAATTTTAATAAAAAAAATTTCAATAAAAAGAGAAAAGGACCGATCGAGCACAATACACAAAAAACCCGCAACGTTTCCAGCTATGGAAACAAATTGTTTTCTCGAGTATCACGACGAAAGAGAGGGAAAGAGAGAGAAGGAGAGGGAGATTCCTTAGGATCTACGAAGTGAAAACTATCTAAAAGGGGCTCCACTCGAAATTTCATTACTTAAAACTTCCTAAAATATTGAGGAAATTTAGATTTATGAGCCCCCTTATACATTATCACCTCTCTAGTTTACTGATACATCAACCAGCCTATACACCATTTCTCATTCGATGTTTTCCAGAAATTAAAATCACAAACAATATCAATATACTGAAATTAGTGCATCACTAGAAGATAACGAAATAAAATAACACATATCACTGATAATGATATCACTACAAGGATCAAACTAATAAATATTCGAAATAAATCGAAATACAAAATGTTCAATAAAAATGCAAAAATAATTTAAAATAAAGGAAAAAAAGAACATACAAGTTCAATGAAATGGGCGAGAGATGCAAGTGAATGTAAGCGCACCGGTTCAGGCCAATGCTCATCCACTAATATAAGTTGAAGACGAAGTAATCGCAGAAAGACCTTCTCATCATCGGTATCTAATGGTTTATTGCGTGACTAAAATTCAACAATGTCATCTTTAGTCACATCAATTGCCAATATATGACATTCATTTAGCGATATTAATTCTATTGAAATCTTAAAATATATCACCTTTTTATTTTGAAATATTATAAAATCAACGAGATATTAACAACAAATGTCATATCATAATTGTGAAGTAAAAAGAACCACTTTAGTTTAATCGTTACTAAATAGTAATAAATTGCTATTAAACAGAATTAAATTTGTTATTATTAAATACTTTGCAGTTCTATAAAGAAATTCCCATCAATATAAATACAACAAATTTTGTGAATTAGTTTGAAACATTAAAATAAAACTCTAATATGGCAGCAAATTGTGATAAATATAGATCTAAACAGATGGGGAGTTTTTGTATCAAATTATAGACAATGCACCAACCCCCCCCCCCCCACGCAACCTTCAGTGATACAACCCCCCAACCTTGACTGAGGATACACCAACCCCCCTCCCCAACCTTGACTGAGGATACACCAACCCCACTCCCCCCCCCCCCCACCTTGACTGAGGATGCACCAACCACCCCCCCCCCCCAACCTTGACTGAGGAAACGGGAGGGGTATGTGGAGGACGGGTGTCGAATGCGACAAACTGGAAAATTCACCAGAAGGGAATGCAAGGAAATCCTTGACCAATGCATAAATGATATCGAATCAAACGATGAAGGAATCTGATCCAATCCTCCAATTTAAACATTTGAGTGAATAAAATACCAACCCCACACTGCAAAGTCATCAAAGGCGACATAAACATATTAAAGTATAACTTTCTGCAATTCACCACTCATTAATGGAGAGTTTCTTTTCATTACGTTTTGAATGTTGACTCAATTTCAACGACACTTTTTGGAAACGTTTTCTTAATGAAATAATTTTATGGCGCTTATAAAATATCGCCAGCAGCTCTACAGAGCATCAATAAGAATTCCCAACTACAGCCAATATGGAATTAAAATAGTAATATTTCGAACGATATAAAAATTAATGTATAATGCTCAAACGGTATATAGCTTATCGATATATAATATCTTATAAAGCTTTTCACTAGTAAACTGATAAAAACATTTCAATAACTGATTAAACCAATTGTGACTGATTAAATTAAATTAAATAACTGATAAAACATTAATAAATTAATCCAACAACTTACAGCAACAAATTGAGAAAGTGTGTGAACTGTTTCGAGTACAATGAGGGCAACTTCTTGTGTTAGATTCGATTCCTGCAACACACTAAACGGCGTTGCTTCATCAGTGTCATCATCCATACACAGCGTTGGTGCTCCAGATGGACCCGTTCCTAAATAAAACAACAAATTTTATAGATAAAATCTGCTTCGAAGGATTTTTTCTGAGATATACATTCCTCGATGAATATATTCCTTTTATAAGGGATTTTCACTTGGTGTCCTATGTCATTAATGCAAGGACAAGAGAAAACATGAAATCCACTTCCCTCCCAGCCCCTCTTCCCCTGCTTCCAGATGCAGATAACACTCCTCCCCCTTCCCTTATATGTCACCAGTCAACATCCACATCTTGACATCTGTTCATTTCTCTCGGAAATTTTATAAGGAAAAACAAACACCGACTTACATAAGCAATATGAAATACAATATTCTGAAACGAATCTATAAACTATACATCGGAGATATAAACTAACGCATTTCGGCAATCTCATACCGCTATTACAATTAAGTACTTGCAATTAAAAAAGACTAAGAAAAATGATCTTTTGTATAGAATAAAAAAGTATAAAATAGTAAAAAATAAATGAATAATTGCTATGATAAGACAGTATCACTCTCTGTTTACATCAGATAACCATGCTCGATGAAAATTTCCCCAAATCGATTAGAAACAACCTGCCGTAGCCATCGAAAAATAATAAATATTTGCAAGACCCCTTTTTGCTAGTGTATCAACGATGAGAATAGCTTCTTAAAAGAACGAATAGATATTAACCTGTACCCATAGAAGATACACCACTCGAAGTAGATGCATGACTTTCCATTGTTGTTGAAGAAGAAGCACCTGCTGAACTCGATGGAGGATGAATAATCATCGTTCGATGAGTGCCACAGATCCTGAAAGTTCATTATATATCAGCGAAAGCGCCATATTGAGAATGCATTTTTTGAACTCATTCAGAGCAATACAATCCCAATTAACTTCTATTAGGCTCATGTATCATGTTATGTGACAATCTATTTAAGCGGTGAAATTGATGAAAAGAGGAATGGAGAAGGGAGGAGGGGGGAAACGAAGAGGGGAGAAGGCGGGGGAAGGGAAGCAAAGAGAGAAACCATTCTCCTTAGTGAAGTGGAAACTAATATGTCGCTTATATAAATAAGCATTCTTTTCCCCTCTTTTTTCAACACACAATCTGCTGAATAAAGAGCATTACAAACAGAATTTTTTTTTCAAATCACCTCTCCTCAACATTTGAATAAGTGAAATCGGAATATACTTCAACTACGACCACAACATTTTATAATTGATATAATAACTGGATCTCAACGTGAGCAGAAATCAAAATTTATTTCTTTATTTTAATTCCCCATAAAAAATAGCTGATATTGATAGAGCAATAAAAAGAATAAAAAATGAATCCTCAAACCAAAATATAAAAAAAAGGATTAGAAATTAACGATATGATTATCACTAACTACCTTTGTAAAATATAATTAAAAAAAAATTGAAATTAAAAAATAATAAAAACTAACTTATTAGAAGTGCGCATAAGGACCTCTTTTTTACCACGATATTTGAAGAGTTCAAGAGCTACTTCAAGAAGACGTATATAATCGAATACAATGGATTGTGTACCACCATCATATTGTGACGACCAAATTGCACGTAATACATCACGAGGTACACGATTCAATATGTATAACGTACATAGCATCACATCACGACATTCCATCTGAAACTTTTAATAAATAAGCCAAACGACAAATATATTCAACGTTCTTTTTCAAAAAAAAAGGCAAAATAAGTTGAAGTTGGTTTAAAAAGTTCTAAAAATTCGAGAATAGAAGGAAAAACACAGGCAAATAAAATTGCTTGAAAAATTACTAAATTCATTCATCTTATGTCACATTTATAAGAATTTAGCAAAAATAAAAAAACAAAATCAATAAATAGCACCATGCTGAGGTCAGTACTAGCACATCAACTTGGCCCACTACCATAAAATTCCCCATTTGACCACTACTGAAGCGATTAGAGAACGTCACTAAATGAATGATAGAAAATGACGACCATAAAACAATATAGTAATAAAATAAAACAGAACAACCATCCACTGCATTTCCTTAAATTACATAACCTTTGTAAATTACTGTGAAAGAAGCGAGTAACTACTGTTATGGATAGAGTTACTACTTCAAATAAATTAATACTATTGTAAATAAAGAAAGGTAACAAGGAAGTAAATATAGAGAATTATCACAACCTTGCTTAATTTCTCAGTGAGACCAGCGATATAGGTACCCATATTCGACTGTGTAGCTGATGGTGGAGGTGGTGGAGGATGGTTAGGAGGTGCACCTCGGATCGAATCGTTACCCAGTGATGACGATGCATTTTGTGGAAGTGAAGAGCTACGCCATTCCGTAGACGATGAACGATGCTTACGAAGTGCTTAAATAGTAAAAATAATCCTAAATGAATAATACTTATTAAACAATAATTTTAAAAAATCTCATTAAAACGAATGTTTCTAATATTGTTTTAATTAAACACGATACAATGCAATGTTCCGCAAAAATCGATCGCCGAATCATTGATTCTAACCAATATTATATCACAAATACGATCAAAAGAACATATTTCAAGAGAGTCTTCCTTCCGTATATTAAGGTTCAAGCACCGTCATCAAGAATAACTTAACTCCATCTATGGCATATACTCCAAAATTGGATCACATTTGCAAATTACTATGCAAAAAAATGAGCAACTGAACAAATAAAATAACGAACAGATAGCAGCAGCTGGGGATATCGTTGCAGCAGGTGAAATCTCCGGTGAATCGATCGCTTTTGTGACCACTTCCAACTCAGTGAGATTATCCACAGTTAATCGTAACAAAGGCGTATAGAGAGTCGCTATACGACTTTGAGCTTCCTAAATAAAAATACCAATGTAAAAAATGAAAAAAGTGACGTCAACTTAAGCTAGTCTCTAGAAAAATATAAAATTCGTTATACCTTCGGAAAAATCTCCTCGTTTCCGATGGGCATAACAATATCGAGAATGAAAGGTAAACACTCAGCGATAAACAGAACGGAAAATTTAGACTGACGACCTGACCATCTCGTCAAAACCATCACCGAAGTAAAAAAACAAAACAAACTATACAGAGGTAGAAACTGGGTAGGGAGAAGGTGGCCGGACTCGGTAGGTAATACACAATAACCATTCAATGAATTCTCAATCTACCCATCAATTATTCATTCTCCTATACGTTCAACAAAGTGCCCCTAATCACCAGTTTTTGCAATGCGATCAAATATCGCCATATTTGTGAACGGTTGAACACCACTTGAATAACATAGTTCACCTTTTGCCGGCTATGTTAGTCAAGGAATAGAGAGGGGGGGAGGAGTAGAAGTGGGTGGGGAGGGGGGGGGGGGAAGGTAGTTAATTCATTCTACATTCGCCACTTCTTTTTCATTAATTTCACATTGTCCACTCACAGACTGAGATCAAAATAGATCACGATCGTGATCACCTTATGCATCGTGGTCGGACATGCGGTCAGCCATGACCAATGTCCATTTGTCATTACCAGATTTCATTCAAGACCCTAAATGCTTAGCAAAAAAATAAAAATGAAAAAAAAAATAAATAAAACGATAATGTCTATGACTCCTTTTATTATAAGTTGAGAAAATCTAAAAATAAAAACTATGAATAAATTTAAACTAATCAATATAAGTTCTATGCTCTGATAAGATAAAAAAAAAAAACCAACCGCATTAGTGTATCTCTTATCAGCGGCATGTTTAGCGAGTAAATTTCGAAGTAAAGCAATTGTTCGTCGACGATAATCTCGTGGTTCACGAAATGAAGCAATAAATTCTTGGAAAAGAAGTCCAACGAGGAAATGCCGCGAACAATATGATTCACTTAATGAAAGTTCATCCACATATCGTAAATCTAAAAATCACCTCAAATTATCTTCATATAAAATAAATATAAAATATTCTTTAAAAAAGGGGATATTTGAAAAAATGCTATAAAAAAGGAAATATTTAAAAAATATTCTTTTAAAAAGGGAATACTTGAAAAAAAGTAATCTTTAAGTCAGATTTTAATCGCCAAAATCAATCTATATTTTTAAAAAATTCTTCTAAAAACCTGGAACGAGATGCATGAAATACTCGTATCAAATAGACTTCAGTTACGGAAATCTTTGAGAAAATTTTGGAGATATCACACTCATAATTCAGCTTTTCCCTCAACTTCACTCCCCTCTTCCTCCCCCCCCCCCCTCCCCACTCAATCCCTCTTCCCCACCCTCTCTTACAAAGATGAAAACCTCCACCTCAAATATCTTGAGCATAACTGCCCGATGAGAAGTAAAATTATTCCCATTTGGTGATTTCTGTTTAACCAATGAAAACAAATTTTAAAAAAATCGATGTATCGAAATGCTTATTGCATTATGCACATACATCAGGGAAACCTAAACCTATTCTTTCCCTCTCTTTCCTTGTAGTTTTATCCCTTCTGCTCTCTTTATATAAAATTTGAGTAAGTTACATCGATTCGCCTCCAACGGATCGCTACCAACAGATGACGATGAAAAGATCCTCGAGAAGAACGATGAGAGGAAACCACTTCCACTTGCTGATACGGTTCCCACAGTGGGTGCTGCAAATATGAATATCTCACTTCATTCTACTTTTATGCAAATTATGCAAACAATGCAAATGGTCAAATTCTGTCACAATCGAAAGATGAAAACATAAACGAACAGCCTCGATAAGTAACAAACTACAGTGACGAGACAAATACAGCCCCTACCATATATCTCTTGCTAAATATACCAATAAGAAAACAATAAATGAAAACCATAAATAAAAGTAGAAATCTAAAACATGACAGCATAAAACCTTCAAAAAATTTTTATTAAAATAAAATAACCTACAACAGCGAGAATATCCAATTGTTGAACTTTCTTTCCTCATCACTTCGCCGCTTGAATCGCAAAGAAGTGTTAAATTCAGTGGTAACCAATGTTCATGAGCGATCAATATTTGAAGAAATTCGAGTTTATAATCACGAAGTGCCTTCAATTACGTTTATTATAGAAATTATTTTATCGTAGATGATATTCTTTATCAAACATTAGTGAACTATTGAAGGAAAGGAAAAAATAATATCCTTTCTTCATCCTCAGCTATTCGGATATCCCATGTGAGAAGATGACCACCTTTCTCGTCTGCAGTTTTTTGCAAAAAAAAGACCAAAACAAACAATAATAATCCCAATGTGATAGGGCATCTTACAAAGAACCCATGATCACATAACTCACGCAGCAAAACAAATGCACATAAATCATGAATGGAATACGGCCATATGCGCTTCTTAAATGTTTGATTCAATTGCGTATTTATGAAGAACTATGAAAAAAATAAGAATTTTAGATGATTTAGAAATGAAAGAACGAAAAAAGAGCACATAAAAAAACGAACCCTTGAATCACTTCCATCTAATTTCTGCACTATCGAATGGATCCATGTGAAAACAGCGCCGCGATCCAAAAAGCTTAGACAACACTGAAATTATGGAATTTAATTAATCACCTTAATTAACTTCAGTTTTTTATGAGCCAATTTTTATGATATTTATTTTCGATATATATCAAATCAGCTAAATTCTACAAACTTCAATTAAAATATTTAAAACGTCATCAAATTCAAAAATATTTTTTATAATCATAATAAAGATAGACTTACCCGCAAAAAATAAGCGAGAGCAGTATTTGAGACACGACATTCATGCGACAAATCGCGGTGCTTTGCTACTATCAACGGAATTAACTTATCAACGACACCCTCGATGCGGAATAATACATCCGATGAGAAGCGATCCCTTCTTGGCTGCTAAGCAAATAAGAATTAGAATTTTTCAAAGCAAATTTATTTAGCAATTTAAACCTCCCATAAACTGGCACACATACTGCATTTATGGTCGGTAAATTATAGACCTGTGAAGTTTCAAAACTACAGTACTTTCCTGCTTTGTGAAATATTTCTAATGAGACCAATTTTTGACGAAAAAATACTAACAGACACCTATAGACATTTTCGACGCTGGATATATGAAGAAATATTATCATCCATGAAACATTTTCGTCTCAATATGACGCCTTTAACGACAACTTTTGGTGATATTACTGCCTCAACATCCTTCTGTATCTTAATCGGATTATATAAGAAAGGTTTTCAGGCGCTCAAAATTTTACCGCATGGAAATTAGGGAACAATCCGAATTATAATCGCAATATCAAAAAAAAAACCACAATAATTTTTAGCATTTTCAGTCCTTACCACCACTTTATTTTTCCATTTTTTAAACAAATGTCTCCAGCAAAATATCAAAAAACTATCACAATCCTGAAATGAGAAAGCCTTATTCTCAAGCATCTCTTTTTCTTTTATTCATTTAATTTTTCTTTGTGCACAATAACGTTTTAACTTTCAAAGGTAGATGTGTGCACAATAACGGATTTATAGTATACTATAATTTGACAACAATCAAAAACAAAAAGCAAGCTTACTTTATATAAAGATGTATCGATGATATATTGAGCCATACTTTTTGCGGCCACATCTAATAGAAACCACAGTTGTCTTAGTACAGCCGCTAAAGCGTCAATATCTCCTCGTACATGGTCCACCTATATATAGAGCAGTTATGATAGCAGCATATAGAACTCGAGCTAAACTATATGACAGTAGCAATGAAGTTCGAGCTATGTTACACGACAGGAGCATATAGAAATCGAGCTACACTAAATGAAAATAGCACATAGAGTACGAGCCTACGACTATTAAATGGTTTTGGCCAAGAGGATGGCCAAATAACGGCTTATATTCAAATATCCTTCAGAGAGGCACGGTCTAAAATGTCCGTAGACCACATGTACGATGCAGCAGCAAACATGCCTTAATATATTGATGTAATATATATACAAAAAGCTGTCCAAAGCAGCATGTTTCAATTAAAGTACCACTCTTCGAGCAACACAAAAACCGTCGAGCATCGTTCAAACGCAAATAGCAAATTCTATCACCGATAAAGAAAGTGACTATGAATACTGTCAAATCGAAGTACAATTTTATAGGAATATTAATCTCAAATAAAACAAAAAAAGTATAATTCAACTTATGAAAGTTTCCATCAATTCTGTAACCTCTAAGGATGATCATACATATTCCTCTGGGAAATTTGTGTGCCATTTGATACAATTCATTAAACACCTTCGAGAATAAAAAAAACAACATATAATTGAAAATAAAGAATTAAAGCAGTGGAATAATAGGCAATCTTAACAAGAAATTAAAAAAAATTGAAAAAAGCAAAAATAAACCAACCAAAAGAGGGATATATTTACATATCGCCGAGTAAGTTGTCTCTTCATCTGAAGATGTCGTATTGGTTACTGTTGTCGAACGAAAGTGACATTTAATAAACGATCTTAGTAGCGATATGCGACCCGCGGTGACGATCTTATCCACAACGCCGACCAAAGTGCTGCAAAAAATAAATAACTGAAAACAATGCAATTTGCTAATTTCAAAAAGCATCTGCATCTAAACGAATAAAAATCAGAAAAAGTATTAAAATTAACTCTCCTCTCTTTAAAAGTAAAAATTCGGTTAGATATAACCAACCATAAGCAGTGATACATTCACTGTTGCATCGAAGATGTGCTATGAAAAATCAAAAATGCTCGCTTCATTAATGAGTTTATTGTTAAGCTCAATATCGCATCAAAAGATCATTTTAAAAGAAATAAATTTCGACACGACAATAGAGCTAGAACTTTATAGGCAGAAGTGTTTCTCTTGTTTAGTAAAGACTAACATATCAAGATCAGGGAACACAAAATCCAGATCAAGGAGCGCAGAATCCAGATCAAGGAGCTTAGAATACACATCAAAGAGCGCAGAATCCAGAACAAGGGGCTTAGAATACAGATCAAAGAGCGTAGGATCAAGGTCAGAGAGCGTATGATCCAGGTCAGGGAGCGTATAATTCCAGATCAGGGAACACAGAATCCAGATCAGGGACCGCGGAATCCAGATCAAGGGGCTTAGGATACAGATCAAAAAGCTTAGGACCCTGGTCAGGGAGCGTATAATCCAGATCAGTAAACATAAAATCCAGATCAAGGAGCGCAGAATCCAGATCAGGGAGCGAAGAATCCAGATCAGAGAGCGCGGGATCCAGATCATGGGGCTTAGAATACAGATAAAGGAGCGCGAAATCCAGATCAGAGGGCACAGGATCCAGACCAAGGGGCTTAGAATCCAGATCAGGGAACACAGAATCGAGATCAAAGAGCGCAGAATCCAGATCAAAGAGCGCAGGATTCAGGCCAGTGAGCGTATAATCGAGATCAGGGAACACAGAATCCAGATCAGGGAGTGCGGAATCCAGATCAAGGGGCTTAGGATGCAGATCAAAAAGCGCAGGATCCAGGTCAGAGAGCGTATAATCCACATCAGTAAACATAAAATCCAGATCAGAAAGCGCAGAATCCAGATTAAGTAGCGCAGAACCCAATCAAAGAACGTAGAATGTGATTCTAAAATACTTCTTGAATCACTTCCACGTCTCACCTTCACTGCATAAAAGCGGAAATAAAAATTCAAAAACAACCAAATGAAATAAGCCTCTCACCTGAGAGTACTAATTGCCATGTCATCAGTGCAACATGAGGGTAAAAGCGATAAAAGACGTCCAAGAATAACAGGCAAAAATGGAATCATACGATCAATATCCACTTCCAACAATGCCTGAAATTCATGTTTCGCATTAACAACGGCATATTCTATGCCATCATTTGAGCCGTTCTCAGGGTTATCAAAGCAAAATGAAATCAAAAAAGTTCCTCAACGCACCGGATGGCAATCCGATGAGGTCCAACCATTTTACTGATAATTTTCGTGGGATGAAATTCCTCAACTATTACTTTCTCGTTATACCCAAATTACTGACTTCAAAAAATTCATACTTAAGACCACTATCAGCGAATTTGTTTATTTTATTTATTACTGCAAGATCAAAATAACGAATAAATAAAATAGGAAATATTGAAAACAAATCTCAATTATGTAAAAAAATTTGCATAATTGAATAACGCCTTCAATCGATGAAAAAAACAACAACAAGAACAATGAAATTAAAAAAACGAATGCAAAAAATGAGTGAAAATGCTTGAAAATATCATTCAAATACATCTTAGAATAAACGTACTAGTTATAGTTTGTATATTCAAAAACTGCAGAAAAAACTAGGTCAATATCCAAAAAAATTTACCGAATACTTCAAATTTTCATTTGATCTACACTGATAGCCTCGTGTAAGCTATGTAAATACACCGTAATAGATCATTACCAAGCTTGACCCTCCCCCCTCCCCCGTCCCATTCCTGTTATTTGCACATATATGAGTACAATAATACACAAAAATCTTCGAAATTTAAATATCGTAGCGTTATCGATTAGTTCAAAAGCGGAATGAAATAAGGTGTAAGAAAATGGCATCGGATATATGCAGCGATATTGAGCGCAAAAAAGAAGAAATGGAGTTGTGGTTATTATAGACAAATTAGTAAAACATGCAAATGCATGCAAAGCATATTCATTTATCACCCATAAAATTATTCAATTCAAATCCATAAAGATCCAGTATCAAGAAGAACAACTTATCCATTTGGTGCTGTCAGTGTTTGCAGGAAAGAAAGCCTTTTCAAAGAGTTATCTCATATGCCAAATAAAAACCTCGGACCAGTGCTCCTCCTTCTAATCTCCTCCCTCCACCCAAGGAAAAATCTTCGACCTTCGCCACTAAATCATTGCTTTTGAAATACCAAAAGATCTCAAATTTTATGAACATCACTGATCCATAGGTAACAAAGTGCTCAATAAAATTGAAAAATGCAGCAACATCGGTATGATCATCAAGTGAAATCAGTCATATGGACCAATAAAAAAAACGACACGGTTTTCTTCATTCCCAGTCATCCTTCTAAGCAGCACAAACTAAAATCACTTCTATAAATCCATCAAACAACTGCTTATCTTTCCATCCCACTTAATCTAATCCTATCCACTGTTCTAGCAACAATAATTTAGAAATCAAATAATCTCTTCAAAGTAAAGATGCACATACAAATGTGGTAAGCTTGTTCAAAGGGGAATATTTAAAGCAGAAGAAAACGAAAACGAAAGAAGCATATAGCTCACCTCAGCCTTTCTAGCCATACCATGGCAAAGCTTGTCCGTCTCACATTCCTCACTATCCTTAGTGATTGGTGAACAAGATCGTGCTTGTGGTAGAGATGATGTGGATGGATTCCCTTCACTTGGAAGGGAGCGTCGATCAGCTCGCTGCTAAAAGTTCGCTAGCAACTAGCTATCGGAAAAGAAGCACACAAAAATAAACAAGCAATAAGCACTGCAATAGCTATTTATTCGTACAGGAAAAATAGTGCGAATCATTCAGTGTCTTATATAGTATCATTGATGTAATAGTAAAATATAAAAATATTTTATATATTTTCCCTCAATTTTCTATCTAATTTAGTCGATTGGTGATTGCTGAGGAATTTCACTACCAAAAATTCCAAAACTATTCAGGAAGTTTTCCACTTCCTACGCGAACAACCAACAATATGAGTTCTAAACACTAAAATTCGAAACTGGTACCTTTGTCCAGGACAACGTTCAAAAAGCCTTAAAATCAGGGTTCGAAAGTGTTGCAGTTGAATATTCTGGTTATTTTCTAAGCCACCTCCATTTTACCGCAACCAAACACAAAGGTAGATGTCTCAGACGTCAATATTCACTGGAAGTAATCTCGAACAATTCATATACTGCTAGAAATCTTTTATAACCAAAAGATACCACAAAAAGACATTGGGCAATAAAACAGAATAAAAATAGCTTACAATAAAATCTTTCACAAAAAAGATCGAGGTAACATAGAGAAAAAAGAATTTTATTAGAGATAAGCATCATCGAGGAAAGCAGATAAGCAGATGGAAATTTGTTATTAAAGCTTAATAGGCGAATTTTTTAAAGAAAAAGAATTAGTGAGAAAAATTGCATAATGCAAACATAACAAAAATGAAGAGATATTATTTGTTAGACGAATAATTTTCTTTCTATTTCAAGATTCTCTTCAATCAGCAAATCATTTGTTTTAGACGCTGCTCTTAACCTATTACACTCTATTGCTTGCCCTCACACCTACCTCTCTGACCTCCCTCTACCTTAATGTTTAGTAATTTTTCTCTTTTGTCTTCTATTTATGATATCACCTACTTCACCCTATCACTTCAACTCATCTTATCATTTCCAAGTAAGTAAAATTCAATTCTCAGGAAAACTGTACACATATCATTCGCAAACACCAACATTTGTATTCCTTTCCGATCTTAAACAGCAATTAGCCTTAAGGCGGTATAAGGAATATGGGATTGGACTAAACAACGAATATCATCCAGAAATCAATATTATGGATTCAAAAGGATTAATATAATAGCGTATAAACGCAATGCACTCACATTAGTCTTTTCAGCCGCATCACCTAGCAGACCAATTCGTTGTAATTTTTGACAACTCTGGAAGAATGCTTGAATTTTAGGCTCCGATGTGAATACTGACGAAATCAATCGTACACGAACACGAAATAGCGGTTTGCCTCCATCAACCCAACGAATTTCAGGACCAGCGTGCTGAAACAATAACATTGATAATGTGGAATCTCATAATGGATGACCTTTTATTCGGGAGACCAAAGCAAAAATATGAAAGTGGAGGGAAGGTGAAGGCGATGGGGAAGGGGCTA
This sequence comes from Baylisascaris procyonis, assembly GCA_037389465.1. Lineage (NCBI taxonomy): Eukaryota > Metazoa > Nematoda > Chromadorea > Rhabditida > Ascarididae > Baylisascaris > Baylisascaris procyonis. The sequence continues at coordinate 631,137 of JAZARR010000213.1, read as the reverse complement.
GGCAGATGGAGTACGAGAAAATAAACAAGAGGCAGCCAATTCCCTACTGAAAACAACTATAGAAGGAATTAATATCTGAAAAATTGGTTGATAGGATTCAACTCAAGTAAAAATGTAACCATAATGTAACAAGAAAATTAGATTTAGAATCGAATTTTCAATAACTATTACGCATCCTCCAATATTTCTTCCTCTTATTTCAACAAAAGAGAAGCATATAGGTATATGGTTATACGTTGTAGAGAACAATTTGCATGTATGACCAATAAAAACCGGAAGCAATCAAACCCGCTTTATCCTTTGAACAAGTTTCTTTCTTTGTGCTAAAAATTTTTTAAATTTTCTCCCATATACTCTCTAACTCTCAATCACAGTGGATCATTTCCCACCGCCGTGAAATTTGGCCGGTGATCCCTTCCCCCTCTAATCCTGATCCTGTTTGAGAACGACTCTACTGGTAATAATAACGCAATCGTTACACCATATCTTTTACACCATATACGTAAGCTCAATCAACTGTGCACCAATTTTTTATTCCGACATCTTTTAAAATGGGAATTTATCGATGTATATATCACAATGATCAAATATTACGTGGAATGGAGAAAACCCCAATATTAACTCTTAAAAAATCAGCGGCGATCACCAATCTAAAGCAAACCTTGCTTGAATAAAGTCCTATAGCAAAATAAACCTCTGTATGATGCGAAATATATTAATTCAAATTCAATGAAAATGGAATATTCATTCCGCAGAATTATTCTTAAACAAGAGAAAATCTTTAACATACATCTTTACCAAGACCGAACGATTGATAGTTAATATATCCGGCTGGAAGATCGGCCGATATTGGCAATACTATCTCTTCTTCATCATCTTCGATTAGCAGACGATCGTTTTTAAAGAGACGCATCCATGCATATCCGATTGGTGTTTCTACTGACTGTAAATATATGCCTTCACTTATGATTCATCATTATTCAATCACTCATTAAACCTTATTCAATCACTCATTTCCAAATAATATCGCAACATCTCAAATCATAGTGCGTATAAATTCGCCTTAAACAATGCCTGCTGAAAGTACTGTAAAACTTTCGGTATCCTTTTCGAGGTGGAGTCCCTGAAAAACTCAAAGACATAATCTCTGAGAGCTTCAGAATTTTAATTTAATTTTATAAGAAATCTGTTAAAGTACGAGGAAAAAGACAGAAAGAAAAAGAACCTCGTTCGGTGATTTAACGGCCATTGCACCAGCAACTGAAATATGCGCAAAACTGAATAGAAGATGGTCTGTATAATCGAGTGAGACTGGCAATTGGATCTTAATCTGCAATTTTCCATATGTAACGGTTATATAAAGCTGCTTATCATTTAAAAAAACGCTAATAACGCTCACCGAAAGGTAAAGTTTTCAATTATCTTTAGGAAGAGGTGCACAATTTCAATTACGTCTATCAGACAGACGGCTGCACGCAATAAAACAACTACCACTTTTTTCCCAAATTATTTTTTTCCAACATTCAGTTTAAAATTCACGTAGATTGATAAATAATTCACTCAATAATTTACAGGTAAATAAATGAAGGTGCAATTATTGCCCGTTAATATATGAAAATATTATAAACTCTTATTCAGCATATTTTGGAATACCTAATGAAGCGACGACAAGCTATCTCTATTCCTCCCCAATTACTTGTTTTCCTCCTGATCGCAGCCGCATATTATACTTGTTAAAAAAGTTTTTTTTTTAAGCGGACACTGGGAGATATACATAAAACTGCTTTAAATGCATAATATCTCAAAAAAATAGCATACTATGAGTTGTAAGATCGACTTAAGTGGGATCGACTTAAATATGAGTTATAAAACCGACATTTCCCAACTATCCAAGACAGTATAAAATATCACAAATGCAAAGATTACAAAGATTTGGAATCATAACGCTCTACTAGAAGATAACACTTTCTTAATAACGCGATGTACATCTCTTACACATGACAGGAAGTGTGGGGCAATTAAAAGGCCTCTTCTTTTATAAGCATCGTATTATAAACGCCTCTTTTAATATCTCATCTCGCCATCTTTTTTTCGAAAAACCTCTCTCGATCCTCACACCTCCTTATTCCTTAACCAGAAAACTCATATTGGCGATCATGCATAGATCAGTTAAGAATGTAACGAACGCAACACTGCACCCTCTACTGAAATAAAATACCACTCATCTGAATGACAAACTAAATAGAATTCCGCCTTTTTGCATGCGTAAATATATAATCTCTTTCAAGATCCACATACTTTTATTCCTTTTTCAATAAACTGCTACTATAAAGCAACGCACCTTCTTCCATCGACCACTCCTCATTTAATAAAAGTTATGGATGTGAATCCAAACAATCCTAATCTTTCGCTATTGGAATGACGGTACTATCTATTATACTATACTTTGTCTCTCTTTATTTGTGCACATTAAAAAACGATACCTCATCACTGAAGGTTGGGTTCTGCTCATGATGTTGGATCGCACATCGTGCTGAATGCACAAACGGCACTGGAGAAGCGAAACGATCATATATTGCCTTCAAAGAAAACTATTATTTATTGCAATACATGAATATGTCGAACCATAATCATCGCTTTCTAATACCCCCTTCTTTTACAGCTTTACTACGTAAAGTTTTATACAATCTTGAAGAATCATGTTGCCCACCTCCACTCTCCCTCCCCCCCCCCTCCCAAAAAAAAATATAGAAACTTTTTTATGTAAACATTTAAAAATGTATAAAAATTTATAAGCATTTGCTTACCTTTATGCCTTCGCCTCCTCTACTGGACGCGGTGATGAATTTGACCGTACACGCAATATTCCTTGCCTTACCGAATGTTTTCTGCGAATCATACTTGAGAGAGAGTGGATAAACATACAACAAATTGACAAGACTTGCATATGGCTCTACCACCGCGTCTCCGAACGATTGCACCTCGAAGCAAGGCGATACCAAACTATCCGATGGTACATCCCATGGACGTAACGGCATTAGTGATGGGTTGATTCGCACTTAAATTACAATAATAGATAATCCACCTTTTATTCGAAAATAAGCATCCAATGCGAAAACGCCATCGAACATATATATTAACTATGAACATATGCTTTAACATCTAAGCGGCAAATATATGAAAATATTCAACATAATTAAAATCAATTGACCTATGCAATTGATGAAAATATCATTAGTACACCTTAAGATGGGCCCAAACAAGGTAGTCATTATACTCGCTCCAAAAATGGAAACAATTATATGGAATATTAGCGAGTTGTATTCATTACAGCTAGGTAGACAAAAGAAACATAATGATAGAACTATGATAACCTTATACATTCAAAGGGAAAGCTCATGATGAGGTTATGGGTTTAAAGAAAAAACTTGTGATAAGCTTACACATTCAAAGAAAAAAATGTGATAAGCTTTTATATCCAAATACAAAAGCTATATTACCCTCACCTTGATTAGTGATACTGATGATGTGTCATGCTCAAATATAATATTCACCGTAATGGATAACAAATTCCACAACAATTATAGCAATTAATTTTTAAGAGAAGAAATAAGAGGACTTACTGGGAAATTCGGAGAGTTTCGCAGAGATATCCAAATTGAGGACAATATTTGCACCAGGAATTGGCATTAGTTTACCTGATTTCTCGTTACTGCAGAAAACACAAGTTAAAGTTTTCATAAATAAATTAAAACTTTCTTCCATATCGCCTTATTTCACCCAAAAAAAAGTAACAACACTAATTAACTGAGTTTTTTGCAAAGATTCATAAGCAATGAATTGCGAACAACTCCCACTTGGATAGCGAAAAATTCCAACTTTGGTCGCGAAAAACCCCTACTTAAATGTCGAAACCTTTTCACTTAAATGATGGAAAATTTCCGGTTGAATAGGGAACAACCCTCACTTGAACGGCGAAAAGTTCCCAGTCGCATGGGGAAAAATTCCAACTTAAATCGTGAAAAAACTTCACTTAAATGGTGAAAAATACCCATTCAGATGACAAAAACTTCCCACTTGAGTGACGAAAAATCCCCATCGAATGGCGAAAAATTCCCACTTGAAGTTCACGATCACCTTAATTGAATTATCTTTCATTCAGTGTAAAAATGTGCAATATAATTTGGCAACTAAGAATAGCTATATTATACAATTTCTTCGCAAAGCAATCTGCCAAACTCTCTCTAGAATATATAAAATATGAGCGAATCGCTTTATACGAACCGTGAGAAATCGATAAGCAATTTATGAAGATCCGAATCGCCAAGTCGATTACCGTCACATCGGAATAATTGCATCTCGTCGGGAAGTTTCGCTCCACAGCCTAACATATCTTGAAATACTGGTCTGAAAACAAAAGAGAAAAAATTTCAACAATTAAGGACTTGTGAGAGAAATATACATAACTTTTTGAAGAAATTTTTCAGTTAAAAGTAGAAATAAAACTATTAATCAATGGGAGAACCATCGATTTTCAATGAGTCGAAGTTGGTAAACATCATATCCGAGAGGGATATTTTCGAAAAGTATATTCACCTTATGGGTGAACCTTATCTCAATAATTAAAATGATGTCAACAGGCAGAGAATATATAAATAATGTACGTAAATACGCAAGAAACAACATATCTAAAAACATATATATATATATATATATATATATATATATATATATATATATATATATATATATATATATATATATATATATATGTTCAGGATTTGATAAACTCGAAAGTTTTGAGCGGTATGCACTCTCACAGAGAGCAGGAATAAAATAATGAATGCGAGTGTCGCAGACATCTATATTCCCTAGAAGTACTTAACTATTCCTACTTAACCAATTACGGAGCTCATAAAAGTCAAAATCCAAGTAAGTCCCATGAAAGTAACTGCAGGTGATCAAGAATAGCTCCTCAAGGCAAATACGATGCTACCTCAATTTTCTTCAACGTTTATGCTATTTAATCAATGCACAACTCTAAGAAAATATGATTACGGCAATAATATAAAAAAATAAAAAATAAACCTCGCAGCCCATGCGAATGGTGTTCTATATGCACCAAGTTTAGTGCAAGCTTGTGCAATCATCTTTTGCAATTTTGTAGTACTCTTCACATCGCCACTACTTTTCATATAGACATCGGCAGACGTGTCTGATGACAAAACACGCTCTATACGTGCTATGATATAGACATCACGATGTGGCTGTGCTACTGAACAAATCATCTGCAATTAGTCATTTTTACAAAATTTTATCTATATTATCGAATATAAAACCTCGAAAATATTAAAAACAACTTACGACAGCACACAGAATTTTTTAATGCTTTAAGGGGAAGGGGATGGGATAGGCAGATGGTAAAGGGGAGAGGGGGACTTAAAGAATGGTCGCCATTGTACCATAAGACTGAAAACGATGTGAAAGAAAGCTAAAAAATAATCTTATGAAATTCAATAATTCAATAAGCCTCATTTGGCACCTTGTTCGATTTAGAAAATTTATCGCCCGATACAATTATAAAATACAGAAAACTAAAGGAGAGAAGAGAGGAAAAAAGAAGAAAAAATCCAGAAAGACTTCAATTTTGCAAATGAAATTATTCAAAAGTAACCTTGGTAGCACGTTTGTCAGCAAGCATTCTTTGTGCAATACCATTTGCTCCATCTTCCTCGAGTGCACTCCTCTCAGAGATGCTCGTCTTTGATGAAACATTCGATAATTTTAATAATCCATCGAGCTCATCACTATTTGGATTCACTCGAAACTCTTCTGATAATCGTCGACCAGCACGAGCATCAAACAAGAATAAGCGAACAAAGAATGGCTCAATCTAAAAAAATTACTTATTTAACTTCAAATTGTTATTTACTAAAGTTGACTGAAGTTCTAAAACTTACTCAAGAAAATAGTTCACGTAAAAAATGTAATAATCACTGGACAGGTATCGCATAAAAAGAATCTTATAGGGAATCCCTTTTTATTCGACGGAAAGAACACCACTGCATACTGGTCTGATCAAGCAAACGACGTGGACTATACAATCGAACGGAAATGAAAGTAATAACAAGAGTAAATGCCAACGAATTGGTCAAAACGATCATTTCGAAGCACTAGAAATTATTTCTTCAATCGCTAACAAGAGAACAGCAAAGAAATAAAACTTGCTTTATTTATTTATTTTTTTTTGTATAATTTACATAATGTATAAGTTTCCGTTCACTTGGAATATCCATACTGGTATTAATAAAATTTTAGTTCCAATTATAGCTTGAAATTGGAAAAGAACAGCTGAGGGAAGATAAGACTTTCCATTTCATGTTGGAGAAGAAAACTTCGCAAAATCCGCTCAACATATCGTGTCCTGGTTTCATTAATGAGAACATCAGTTTAATCCATGAACATCGTTTCAAATTTCCACACTGTACCATTCTCAGAATGAGCCCAATTCCACACTCTTACTGATAGAAAGTTAGTATTATCCCCAAAAAGTTCAGATATATTTATTAAAAACTTAGGAAGTATTTAAAAAAAATACTGAATGAATAACCTGTTGAATATTGGTACTGGAAACTGGTAGCCTCAGCTCGAGCTTCACGAATTCAACCACAAATTTCACCACTGGTTTTTCATTCGCATCTATTCGTACACTTCGTTCAACACCATAACCAATAGGTGCATTCGTTGCAATCAAACTACTAATCTCACCACGTGGTTCACTGAGACGCTGAAATAAATTAGTAAAATTTGCATGATACTAAAATATATTATGAGTGAACGATATCGATAGCTAACAATAAAACCCTCGTTATTCTGAACAGGATAGGGGCTACTTTCGAAACTTCATATTATTATTAAATTCGTCAACCATTCTTAGATGGAAATCTTTTCTTTCAGTAGGCTACCGAATAAATAAAAAGAACATCAAAAATTGCAACGTGAGGATATAAGAAATAAACAAGTTCATAAGTCTTTAAAAAATCAAAACATCTCAAATGGTAAACTCAAAAAAAGCAGGTACAATTTCCAATCTGACTGAATACTAGGATCACAAATGTGGGAGCTTAAGTTCTTATCTTATCACATCACAACGAATATAGCAGTTATGGGCAATACTTCATAAAAAATACCGAGTAAACAAAAGATTCAATGAGATCATTTTATATGATAGAAGAAAATCTACATAAAATTTGCCTCAAAAAGAATAAAACTAAATAAATATCATCGATTCTCACTGAATGGATGAATAAAAGAGCAAAAAATAAATCAATAAGAGAAGAAAGACGTACATCTAAGTCGGTATAGATGGCAAATAGATTCCGACGTGTGACCATCGGAGGTTGTAAAGCTTTTTCAGCGGCATTTCGACCACGCCATGCAGCAGTCCCATCACGGCCTTAATACTCACAATTTTACTCATATTCCAATATAAAAGAGAACAACAATGAATGCTGCTGAAAATCAAACAATGCCGAAAAGGTATTCGTTCATGAAACGTTTCCCCTCTTACCTTGGAAAATAATTCGCTCAATAAAATTTCAAACAAAAATTTTTTTGCAAAATTGGCACGCTGCCAAATATGAGGTGGATTATTACTTTTAAAAAATATATTTCTCACTCTCTTATATCTTTCCAGCATCATAAAATATCGTACAAAAGTAGAATCCAATCGTTTGCCCGTCACGTGAATAATAAAACTCACCACCCCAAGAACTGGCGCCGGATCCACTGTCTTCACTCGCCATGCTTTCCGTATCCGGCCCGACTCCATTAGGCACTCCGGAAACGCCAGGCACAGAACTCACCGATACTGCATCTTCTGAGTAGAAAAATTCAATGACACAATTAAACAGCACTGAATGCTGTAGAATGCTATATTACTCTAACATAACAAATATTGACAACTTTAGCATCTAGAAATGAACTGTTCGAATGATCGACTACAGCTGAAACGGACGCAGAATCAGAGCCCTATCGCCGATCTCTCCTCCGAATAACTTTGCAAAATTTTCATTGCTAAGATTAAACAGAATGGGGAGGGGAGTTGTGAGCGAGAGGCGGAGGCGGGAGGCGGTGAAAGCAGTGAGAAGGGTGGAGGTCTGAACATGCTTTCAGAAAGGTAGACATCCCAAAAAGAAAACCTTCTAGCACAAGAACCGCGCTACTGAAAGATCCATTTTCTAGGAAGCTGATTCTCTATGACCACATGTTTCCCTTTTCTAATAAATGCATAAATCATTTCGATGAATATTGTAAAAAATTATGCAACGCATGTCATCATACATATTCAACACATATCATTCTCAACTATCAGTGCCGTTCAACAACCATCGTCGATTCTATAACCTTTGCTTGTACTAACATTATATCAGTATCGTTCCTACTAAGCAAGCAATCGATTTGCTTTACGTTTACTTATCCTCTCATCTTCAATTATCAATCAAACCCATAATTAAATATTCTACTATAAGCATCAGCTAGATCAGCTGTTCCATCTTAATCATAAAATTCACTGCGTTATGATTAAGAAGAAACAACTGACTTTACTGAGTGCGTCATCACTATTCCTATAATGCGTCACCACCGATCATCGATCAAATTCATCAGCCACAAATCATCGTTTTGCTCTTCGAGTCCAACGGATCCGCCTGATCCTTCTCTCTCTGTGCCGATTCACTTGCCTCAAGCAAAAAGGACCTCAGCAACTGTTTTGATTCTTTCCGCAAATTCAAATATTTAACTTAAAAATACAGGTAATTTAATCTAATCTAATATTATATTATATCGAAGGTACCTTATGTTCTTAGCCGCTTCATTGCAATGATAACATCTGTCAACAACGATGCAGATAAAGCACGAAAATGAAATGAATTAGAATACTGACCTTTAAGCGTCATAGCTATGGCACGCTCAATATCGTCCTTCCAGCTTCGCAAATCGCTATCAACATCTGCGGCCAGCACCAGTGAACGTCGATCTGCACTTGATCCGTTCACCTCAAATAGAATCCCTTAATGAGTTAGTTATTTTCCCTCTTTCTACATCATAAAGTAAAGTAGTAACAACTATTTCTTCATTTACTAATAATCAACAGGTCATCCCCTATAACATTTCAGATATTTCTTTTCTCACATAAATAACACTCTTTCAGTTTTCCCTCCCCCCCACTCCTCCCTTCCTCAAATATTTCTCTGCAAAGTGACACCTATAATAATAAAAATATTAATATCAGTAATAATTACATCAATGATAATAACAGTTCACTGGTAAGCTATTCGTTGAAGAAACTATATAAACTCAAGCCCCTTCAATAAATGTGCAATATCTCACGAGAGATAATTACAAAAAGAAACTGATCCCATCATCGAATCACCCAAGTCGAATGTATGTATGTAAATTTCGTATGGGGTTCAAAATTCAAATGTCACCCATATTTCTTGCTACAGACTATGGGATACAAAATCATTAATATCACAGAGATCTATCACAGTTTACAAAAAACCAACAAATAATCTGCATGTGCGTGATCAACATAAAATAATGAATAGACGCCAATTCTATAAACATTATAAACCCTGACATCATAAAGTCTTTCTGGGTATGGAATTGCTGAACCCCCACAAACGAATAATCCTTATTTAAAACTCACTGCCGATTTACCTTCTAGTCGAATGACGAGCTCACATTTTTACTTATATCTGGTCGGCTTGCAAAGATCACCAAAATTTCCTTAATGAATCCGAAAAGGCAAAAGGATTTTCAACCTCATAAATAAATAAACCAAGATCATTCATTACCTATCTATCTGAGGTTAGTCGAATTAAATAACAAACAGAACGATACCTCAAGAACATTTTTGCCTTTCTTTATCGAGATAACAACTTGTTGTACGATTATTGGTGGATGTGATGATTGAAGAATCGATGATTTATGCACTTCGAGTATGATCTTACCTTCAGGATTACGTCTGAATACACAATATCGCCTCTTTGTACTCTGCAAATTTTTTTCTTTTTTTTGAAATATTTCAACTGAGATTTTTAAACAAATAAATAGATTTATTAATTCACTAAGATAAACGATTGGATTATCACAACACAAAAAATATAACTAATGAGAAAGATTTTTTATCAACAAAAAGACCTCTACAAGTGCACTGAAATGTTTTCGACTATTCAGTGAAAACCGTAAATTTTTAGAATATCTCAGTCGGATTAGATCCGTTGTTGACAGCCGGTCATAGAACAGAGAAGCACGGGGTACTCTGCCCTTTTATGGTGGCCTAGAAATCTAAATTGCACTGTAAAAAAGTCACAAAAATAACAGCAGAGATATAATTTTTTCACAACTTTTGAGGGAATTCTATGTTCATTTTCGTACAAAATCTCAGATGAAATAAAGTAATTAAAAAGAAAAATATAACGACATTCCGACAAATAACTAATATACTGTAAAAGCATAACTTCACTCACCTTGAAATTATCGAGCAAACCTGCCTCAGGTACGACAAATAAATAACCTTCACGTATCACATCAGATAACATTTGCCCTTCCACTGCCTGCAATCACCCTCAAAAACTGTCGCGGGGAAAATTAAAGATAAGTAAGTATATGATGAGATATATAGACGCTACTAAACAAATCAGATGGGTTCATTTAAAGAAAAAAATTCAATACTTACCATTTTTTCCTCTTCAAGTACCATATCGGATTCATATATTGGAGGCTGTAGATCGAGATCATGTCTGTAAAATACATTTGCATTAGTAATTACATCATCGACTTCAGCATCAAATCAAAGCAAAATAAATGGAAGGAACAGTAATAATTAATTTACCAACAAAGCAGTACAATTATCAAAAATTATTGTGCTACAATTTTTCAGAGCAAGTTGGGAGAAGTTTTTTATACTAAGTTTTAAAACAAATTATTTATTTTATAGTTGTTTTTAAACTAAGAAAATAAAATAGATATCAAAATAATATGAAAACATGGGAAATATTTGATATACAGAGCACCAATTAACCTAGCTCATAGTAATTGCAAAAAAATGATTAATAAATAAAACTTACTCTTGAGTATCAATAGGATAATCTCCAGCAAATGAAGAATAGCTAAATGTTATGATATGTTGTGGTGCTGAATAAAGTTGTAAAGCCTCTTGCGCTAATAACCAGCGTGCGTCGATTTTATGACGTTCATCGACCGATGGCATCACTGTATGCTCCTCTGCTATTACTATCGTCTCCTATAATCACTTATCACCCTATTGCAATTCAAATCAAACGATATTAAAAAGGTTTCCAATTTACATAACTATGTCAAAAAAGCGTAATATAGCGATAAAAAATCTTTACTTATAGGCGGAAAGAGGGACTAAAACCATAGGATAGGGGGCAAAACCATAAGGCAGGGGGATAAAACCATAGAGAGGAATAAAAACCATAAGCGGGAATATAAGGTGGGGAGGATAAGTCCATAAGGTGGGGAGGTAAAATCACAGGAAAGAGAAGGGGAAGGGGAGGGTATGACGGGTTGAAAATAAACTGTGATCGTGTTAGCGCTATGTCATTTTTTAGCGTAATACAACTGTATGCTCACATCTCACTCCTTGCTATTATTGAACTCTGTTTACCCAACCGGAACACATAAAAAGCTTCCACAATAAGGAAAAATAAACTAGTGCATCACTAATCGAACTGAATAAGAAAATTAAAATATCAAAATCTTTTATATGCAAATTATCATTGCCACTAATTAGCATATACAATTTATATTTGTATAATTGAATTTAATTATTTAAAACTGTTATACTAATTATTGTCATGGTGATAATACGTCATAATTTACCCCCTTCGAATAAGTCATTTTTGATGATAACTGTAAAAATACTAATTATTGTTATCGTGCAAAGGAATCACATCATAAAGAGATACTAACTTACTTCTTCGGCAAGATGCCTTACTTCGTTGCGAAAACAAATAATAATACAACAAATAAAACCGTGACACTTTTGAATTATTTACGGCCGTAACTCTCTATATCAATACCACAAAATGCCTCTATTAAACGCTAGTTATGAAATATTAAGCCATCTACTAAGAATTAAACGATAGAATAAAGTTATCAATGAAGATTAGAATGGGATAAATGGATAAAGGGAAGAAAACGAGGGAAGGGATAAAGGAGTAAAAAAATTTCTATGGGCAAAAATAATCTAAAAAACGAGGGACTTGAAAATCAAACTTTAACAATAAAATAAAAATTACTAACAGCGATATCATCGCGAGGAAATAAAACAAGTTCCCGATGGGTATCATTTTCCAATTGTGCACTCTTCTCGCTAACAAATTTCTCATAATCCAATGGATTTGCCAATGGTGGCTTCCGCTGAAAATTCAATTCAAATTACATCGATACACCCAACATTTCGATCAAGCATTTCAAATATTGGGCAATTTTCAAATAAACTAAAAAACTTTCAAACCAGGTTTATGAACTTTAAAAAACCTTTTAAATCACGTTTGTGAATTTAAAAACCTTTTAAATCAGGTTTATGAACTAAAAAAACCTTTTAGATCAGGTCTGCACATCCATCACATATCGCGGCAATGGAATGCTTAAACACTTTCGACAATGACAATGAAATTCATCGTTATCACCTCAACGAAAACATTTCAATATTCAATTAACCCAAAAAATCGATCATAAAAACGACTATCGAAATTGATGAAACGATTTATTAAGAATACAAGCATCGGAAAAAATCCAACCGTGGGATTAACTGTACTCATAGCCGTTCGTACTGCTTCACGTGCCTCACGCGCTTGTCCAGGTTTTCCTACAGCGGCCGTAAACCTATAATAATATTTATATCATACCTCATCCCATGCCTATTAAAAATATAGTTAAATAAAATATCTGCTATTTACATAGTTACGTTAATAATTATGCTGCAGAGTTACGTTAAACAACAACTTTACTAAACGTAAAGTATCCTAAACTACTTTAGAAGTAAGGCGACAAGTGACAAAGGGTGCCACTACTACCGCTAATAAGAACCTTAAATAAATAAATTTAAACATACCCATTTTTTCCCATAAAACCTTCAAGAGTTCCTATAAAGCGTCCAAAAGAACAATTAGGCCGAGGAAGTAATAAAATGAGTTAACTTACGATACGGCCCGACTCAATCGGCGCCTTGATGCTCTCATCACTGTTTAACTTAATTTCTGTTTATAAAAAAACTCTGAATAACTCATTTCTCAGAACAGTATCAACGCATTCAGCACAACAAAATATTGCAATATTGCAACATTTTCAAATGGTTATTGGTTCATGACAGCTGACTGACGATAGACGGCTGATAGCCAATATACGTCGGCAAATGACGTATATTATGATATCTACCAATAGTTATCAATTGGTGTATTTTTAATTTTATACCTGTCTTTCTAATAGCATCAGTAAGTCATTGTCATAACACAACCTGCCATATTTAATAAAAAATTGCCACTTATTTATTCGTTTCAACAATATTTGAAAGGAAATAATAAACATAAGAGTAAAAAAGTTCACTATATCAAGTATACTCAATCAACACGCAAGGATGAATCACATACTGGAACATTAAATATGAATCATCTTCAATAAATAGGTCTGTTATGAGGAATAAAAGAAAGTATCATGGGAATGGGAGATTTGTTAGCCACCAAAACCGTTGAATAATAATACCTACATCGTAATATATTGGAATTTCCTTCCCTATAATATTCAACGCCACCATAATAAAACAATTTAATATTTACATATAGTTAGTAATTCCAGCAGCTAAATAGCTGCATAAAAATTATACAATTTCCTGAAGAACCTTGGTGAAATTGATCTTGCAGCCAAAAAAAGAGGAAAAAGGAGATCCTAATCCTCTCCCTTCCGTTCCCTCCCACTCCGTCCCCCCCCCCACCCATCTGAAGCTTCAGGTTAACGCTGGATGGATCGAAGGTAAACGCAATATGTCAACAATGAGAAAGGAACTAAACGACTAAACGTACGGCTGCATGCATATGTCTTATTTGTTGCACATAAATCTCCGGTTTATAAACAAAATGTTAAATTATTGTTAGTCAATAACGATCACTTTCTAGCTATTCACTGATTCCTTCTGCACATCCAGATGAGATTATCTCATTATTCTCATTCTCACTCTCATTCTCATTATTCTCATTCTCATCCTCATTATTCTCATTCTCACTCTCATTCTCACTATTCTATTATCACTCTCATTCTCATTCTCATTATTCTATTACCACTCTCATTCTCATTATTCTATTATCACTCTCATTCTCATTCTCATTATTCTATTATCACTCTCATTCTCATTCTCATTATTCTATTATCACTCTCATTCTCATTCTCATTATTCTATTATCACTCTCATTCTCATTCTCGTTATTCTATTATCACTCTCATTCTCATTCTCATTATTCTATTATCACTCCCATTCTCATTCTCATTATTCTATTATCACTCTCATTCTCATTCTCATTATTCTATTATCACTCTCATTCTCATTATTCTATTATCACTCTCATTCTCATTCTCATTATTCTACTATCACTCTCATTCTCATTCTCATTATTCTATTATCACTCTCATTCTCATTATTCTATTATCACTCTCATTCTCATTCTCATTATTCTACTATCACTCTCATTCTCATTCTCATTATTCTATCATCACTCTCATTCTCATTCTCATTATTCTATTATCACTCTCATTCTCATTCTCATTATTCTATTGTCACCCTCATTCTCACTCATTATTCTATTACCACTCTCATTCTCATTATTCTATTATCACTCTCATTCTCATTCTCATTATTCTATTACCACTCTCATTCTCATTATTCTATTATCACTCTCATTCTCATTCTCATTATTCTATTATCACTCTCATTCTCATTCTCATTATTCTATTATCACTCTCATTCTCATTCTCATTATTCTATTATCACTCTCATTCTCATTCTCGTTATTCTATTATCACTCTCATTCTCATTCTCATTATTCTATTATCACTCCCATTCTCATTCTCATTATTCTATTATCACTCTCATTCTCATTCTCATTATTCTATTATCACTCTCATTCTCATTATTCTATTATCACTCTCATTCTCATTCTCATTATTCTACTATCACTCTCATTCTCATTCTCATTATTCTATTATCACTCTCATTCTCATTATTCTATTATCACTCTCATTCTCATTCTCATTATTCTACTATCACTCTCATTCTCATTCTCATTATTCTATCATCACTCTCATTCTCATTCTCATTATTCTATTATCACTCTCATTCTCATTCTCATTATTCTATTGTCACCCTCATTCTCACTCATTATTCTATTACCACTCTCATTCTCATTATTCTATTATCACTCTCATTCTCATTATTCTATTATCACTCTCATTCTCATTATTCTATTATCACTCTCATTCTCATTCTCATTATTCTATTATCACTCTCATTCTCATTCTCATTATTCTACTATCACTCCCATTCTCATTCTCATTATTCTATTACCACTCTCATTCTCATTATTCTATTATCACTCTCATTCTCATTCTCATTATTCTATTATCACTCTCATTCTCATTATTCTATTATCACTCTCATTCTCATTCTCATTATTCTATTATCACTCCCATTCTCATTCTCATTATTCTATTATCACTCTCATTCTCATTCTCATTATTCTATCATCACTCTCATTCTCATTCCCATTATTCTATTATCACTCTCATTCTCATTCTCATTATTCTATTATCACTCTCATTCTCATTCTCATTATTCTATTATCACTCTCATTCTCATTCTCATTATTCTATTACCACTCTCATTCTCATTATTCTATTATCACTCTCATTCTCATTATTCTATTATCACTCTCATTCTCATTCTCATTATTCTATTATCACTCTCATTCTCATTCTCATTATTCTATTATCACTCCCATTCTCATTCTCATTATTCTATTATCACTCTCATTCTCATTCTCATTATTCTATTATCACTCTCATTCTCATTATTCTATTATCATTCTCATTCTCATTATTCTATTATCACTCTCATTCTCATTCTCATTATGCGACGAAAGTGCAACAATCTCTATCACAAAAAAGTATTTGAAAACATAAAAAGAATATTCAAATCACCACTAAATTGTTCCAAAATGTTTTAACTATCGTAATTTAGAGTTAAATATTCGTGAGAATATTTTTGAATGTTTCACCGGAGATGTGCTTTTTAAAATGCAAAAGAACTAAAGGCACACTTCTATTTCAAATGGTTAACACTAAATGGCTAAGAATGACTGCAAGTAAAGCCACTTAAATTGGGTTTGTATCTATCTAGCTGCATGATGATTTGTCATGAACAAAACTGGAATAAACGGGACATATTGGAGAAAAATATTCCGGAAACGACTCAATTATCTTCGCCTGCACCTATCTTCGTTAATCCGATGTCATTCGCATATAAATTTTCGGTAATTGCGTTATTATAATAGCCAAATCCATATAAGTTTGGTTTTATGGCGCATAAATAAAAATAAAGCCTATTACGCTAAATAAAGCTTCCAGCTTCATCTCACTAAGAATAAACAACTCTAGACAGCAGAAACCTTAAACGATAAAGCGCTTGGAAAAAAAAATGGAACAAAGTTTACCCGACAATAAAACGTAATGTTGGGCAGTCAAGAGAAAAAAAATTTCATAAAAAACAACAATTTCAATTTCAAGAAAAAACACACAATTTTCAAAACATAAAAATACACTTTCTCCGCAACAACAACAACAGTACATAAAATTATAAAATAAAGAATCATTATTAAAAATTAAAATAATTTAAAAATCGTTATAGTGAAAAAGAAAACAAACTTCTAAAAAAAGAGAAAAAATATTTCCATACGATTCAACAAAAGTATAAATTATTCTCTTCATTCGTTCCATATACAGGAAATGCTAAAAAAAAACGCATTGACTACCAAACGCATTTTTTTTGCCTATCAAATATCGCATTGTACCACTATGTACTGCCTAACACGACATTATAAACCTGTAATATGAAATAACTTCACTGCAATCGAATAAATATCCACCTTTCTCGAAATTTCTTTTGTTAAACTGAAGAATACTTCAACTGCCATTCCTCAGCTTTTTTTTTTTCTTACGAGAGGAGGATTGTAGACTTCAGCAGTTCGCATCCTTGTGGCAACAAAACAAAATCTGACAAACAACGATGGAAGAGGAAGGAGGGGGAGGGGGGAAGAAGGAGGTAGAGAGAAGACAAATAGTTTTGGAAGAGGGACAGACGAGAATGGAGGGGAGGGGGAAGGAGGAGGTAGGAAGAAGACAAGTAATATTAGAAGTGGAAGGGTTGAACTGAATTCAAAGCATATTAGAAAAAAAAAAAAGAAACAAACGATAAAAATCTTCGTATTTAATGCAAAACTTTTTTAGTCAACAAAAACTTACAATCAAATTACTATATTAAAATAATCTTCCGCAAATTTAAAATGCTCTCTCAAATATAAAATTCATAATAACATAAAAGGACAAAAATTTGGAAAAAAATCAATGAAAACTGATCTGAATTTCATCTTTCACAAAAAAAAAAAACGATTACGTTTTGCAATGACTCAAATTAAACTCAATTCTTAGTTTCATTCAATTTATTTAGAGATAAAATATGAATTGCAATAAGTTATAAGGTTTCATCTTATAACTTACTGCAATTCATATTAAACCTACAGATGCATTATCCCTACTATTATATGCCGTATTTTTACTACGTTATACAATATTTTAGTTTATTTATTCGTTTTGTTTTTTCTTCTCAAAACTTTTTACTCCATTTGGTGCTTAACGTCTTCATATTCTCTATTCTTTATAAATATATTATTTATTATTATTATTAAATAAGTTATTAATTATTAAATGTATTATTATTAAATTATTAAAAGTTATAAATATAACTCGGAAATAAATAATATTAATGCAGTTACTATTATTACTGCAACACCAAATACGTTATATCAATGAATGATAGGTTCCAATTCAAAAGATTCAGTGGAAAATGAGGCAAATGAAAAGAAAATATTATCCGATTTCATCAGCAAAATAAAATTCTCATTTATGCCACAAATTAAAGAAAAAGAAAACTTGAAGAATAATAGTTCAAAAGAAAATTAGAACTGACATTTATAATTTGCTATTTTAATTCAATATAGTTTTAATCTTGATAAAATTAGAAAAGAATTTGATAAACTTTTTTATAATTTAGAAATTTCCTTAGAATTAAATACATTTTACTTATAAATAAACTAAATAAAACTGAGAAAAAACTTACAAATTTAAAATAAAATTTGAGAATAAAAATTCAACATCTAAAAGAAAATTTTAATAATTCAAATTCACAGAATATAAACTTTTAAAGTATAATTTGAATATAAAAATATGAAAAATATAATTTGAAATCAAGATTTATAAATCAGAAAGAAATATAAGTTGAAAGTAAAAAGAAAAAATGAGAGAAAAAAAAGATTCATTTAGAAGAATAAACAATTAAAAATTGATTTATTTCGCCGCAATATAGAACAGACTGGTTTTAAATTATATTTGCGCATCAATCATCCAATATAGAAAAATTGAAAGTTCACAATTTAAAAAAAAATTCAATTAGTGGAAATTTCTGTGAAACATAAAAACAATTATTTCCAATTTATTACTGCTTCAGCAATAACTCTGACCAACCGATATCTTATAATGGTTGTATGTTAAATCTTAGTAAGCACTCTTCCTCGTCTTCTATCAAATATCCAGAAATTTTCTGGATTATCAACACTTTACAAGAGGACAAACAGAAAGCAATAAGAAGAGGATGAAATAAAATGAACAAAATTTCACTAACTTTCTTAAATGTCCTGTTGCCGATTTTTGTGATGTCGCTTCAACTAAAGTGCTACCACCACTCGAGCCTGACATCATCGAACGGCGATCATCAACCGATGACGAACCACCTGAACGAAGTGTCGACGACCGCATCCTATAATCATTGAATAAAAATAAATATTGAATTTATAAGCATTTATTGCAAAAAAAAAAACGAAGAAACTCGGAGAAGAAAAATTTATAAAGAAAATTAGAGGGAAATAATAATGTTTAAACATCGACCGATAATGCAAATGAAAAGAAAAAGTTTCTAAAAGACAAATTTGCACATTTTAGTTGAATTTCAAATATAATTTTAAAATATAGAAGTGAAATAGTTCGAGAATCTCAAGCAATATGAGAAAAAAATCAATGCATATCTTGCAGAATCGAATGAGTCCATCTTATTAAAAAAAGAAAAACTCCTGAAAAACTAAATCTATAAATTTTAGCTAACTTTCTAAAATTTTCTACCTAATTAAGACAGACGGAAGATGGTGAGGAGAGGGAAGAGGAAAAGGGAAACCAAGGCAAAGAGGGGAAGAAAGGGTTGGATAATGAATGAGGATGTGCTCCCTATTCTTAGATATCGATGTTTCTATGTCAAACAATCCACATACATCAGATGCATTTATAACGACAAAGGTATAAACTAGGTCTTGAGCTTGAAGTTATCTGAGTCAAACAATACATCATACGACAAGTGCAAACCGCATCACTAAAGCATACATTTCGCACTTACAATGATGATCAATAGCTTTTTTGACGCATCGAGATTAAACTACAAACATCAAAATACATCATGAGTACTTCGATGATAGTTAAAAGTAATTGCTAGTAACACGTCAAAGCATCTGGAGAGTACAATTCGCAGTCGGGATATTAGGCTTAGTCCTTTACTTGGCAACTGCCTCAACTGGTATCCTAAGCTTCTATGAGTGATGCGGAAGACCAAAAAGTGTTTTTTGAGCAACCTCCCATCATGTATTTAGTGGTCAAAATAATCGATTTAAAAACTTTTCTAGTGACAATCAGTCGTCATTAAAACAACTGCGAAAAGCTGTGAACATTGGCACAATAAGTGCTTTTTATAATTCAACTCATCGCTGTAACTTACGAAATTATTCAACGAAGTTTTGATAAGTTTCAATATAAAGTTCGTTATTTCTGTAACTTGAAGCCTTAACTTATACAACTTATAAATATCAATCTTAATATAGACTATACTCATAGACTATTGCCGCAGAACTAATGGTTTATGAGTCGACGCTAGCAAATTGACATAAATATATGCATAGACATGACGTTGCCCTATTGCAGTTTTTGCAATACTTTTGCAAAAAAGTGCAATCAATTGCAAGTTTCATCCGTCATAAACCATTACTTTCAAGCAATACAAAGAGCAGGAAGAGATATACCCTTATAAGTCATTATATTTCAATGCAACGATGCTACAGCACGCTTATAAGAGCGTACCCTTATGAGCATAACTCCTATCGCTTAAGGAAAATTTTCATTTCGCACTGCTTTTCATAAACTTTCAGCAGCCATAGCATTGTTCAGAAGTTTCGGAACTAAACCACCCAGGTGATCCTAAATGTGGATGCTCACAGTACCTTCAAACGACCTCTCCCAACTCCTATACTTAGAAGGTCAAAGGTCACTCTTTCGATGACATCATTTGCACTAACTCTTATGAAAAATAAGAATAGTTAATAAAAAAACATTCAATTTATTTATCAGCAAACAAAGAAGCCAACAATTTAAAAGCAGCTTCTCTAAGCCAACAGAATGTATACACATCACCTGTATAGCACCATTGAATGTAACAACGATATCTTTGTTTGTTTATATAACGCTTTATCGTTGTTGCATAGAATGCATCAATAATTTCTTGTTCGCTTTTACAGCAACCAATAAACATAGCCGCTATTATCTTCAAAAATCAATTTCAAAATGTAGGAAAACGCAACAGCTTCCTGTGTAAACACAACACAAAACGCGCTTTTAGTCATTCAGTGCGCCATGTTAACCTGCTGTGTAAACATTCAGAAAACAACATCAACCTATTCTATGAATTTACAGAAAAAAGACGATGTTGAAGGTATTCCTATATATTTCAGCGCAATCGATACCAAATAAAAACACCTAACCAAAAAAAAAGAACTTAGATCGTACTCAGCAAATTTCAAGGCACATTTGTATAAGAAATTTTATGAAAAAATTAAAGTTCAAAGAATAGATAAACGAATGGGAAAGTGCATCATAAAAGTTGGCGGCTACATAATTCTCTTATAAAAGAATCGTTTTTCTGTCAAATGAAGATACGTATAAAATGAAAGATTGAGTAGCGCGAATTGCATTAAATTTTCGACATTTTTAAATGTCAATAAGCAACTAGCAACGGAAATTTAATATAAGGAATGATGATATAGTGCAAATTGTGCGCATCAAATTTCACGGTTTTAACTGCAATGATTCGCCAACTAAAACCACCGAACAGACAAACCGACAAACATAAATACACAGACACGACGCTGCCATGAAGCGCCCTGTAAATGCAAATTTCGGGAAGTGGGATCAAGAAAAGAAAGGAACAAGTAATGTGCTTTAGCGGGATTATAGTAGGAATGACACTGAATTATATTATTCGTAAGCGGTCAACAAGAAAGCAAAAAGTCGATTTATAACGCACTAACTCCTAACTTACTCCAAACATCGAAATGAGTGGAGGGGGAGAGGGGAGAGGGAGGTGATAATGCATCATACCAATGAGGGTTCAGATGAATTCAGGTCATCGGAGAGGACAACATAAGTAAGCAGTATGCCATCACCCACTACGCAAAAGAACAATCTTTTACACTGATCTCATGCAAACGCTTTCAGTTGAAAGTTGAGGGTCGCGGATTAACCCCTTCCCTCACCCCTTGCCTATAGGCATCCAATATGACACAGATTATATACGTACAAATCGGCAGCGAAATGCCGCAATACCCACCGAATGGCAATCAATGCGCTTCAAGCGCATTTCTTTGCAACTAAAATGTGCCCAATTCCTCCGCACCCCAAGTAGCGTGAATCGATTCCTATAACATTAAATGCGCGTAATTTTTGAACAATATTTTCTTTGGAATTTATGCACTTCGGGTATTTCAAAGCTTTTTCTTGAGGGAAAAAGCACATAATGTGTTTGGAAAAATGCGCGAAAGGCAAAATTTTTTCCCATTCCCAAGAGAGAGGTAAAAAAATTTAAATATGGATTATTCACTTTTTGAAATCGGTTTTTATATATTTAGTGTGCAAAAAATAAAACAATAAAACTATTTTGATGGGTAAGCATTTCATAAAATTAATAAGGGGGTATAAAATTTGTTTATTTATTTATTTACTATTTATTTGAAAACAAGGGGAGGACATTACTTGAGCTGCTAAATAAGCTAATATTTCTCTTAAAAAGCTCTGGCGGTGGGGACAACTTTAATACGAGCGCAGTTAGTTTTCTATTGTTTACGCCTTTTTGGTTCATTTGCATATAAACTGTGGAATAGTCAAAAAATAAATTAATTAATTAAATAAACCCGTCGAGAAGACTTCCTTACGTATAGAATATTACAATGAAAATGCATACAACATACAACAATAGGGAGCAAGAAAAATGTAAATAAATATTCATCAAGTAAAAAAAAATTCCAAGGAGAAAAATATTTTGAAATAAAGAAAAAAACGACAAATAACTAATAAAAAACGGGTCGAAACAACAACTAAATCATTTGATTCTATAACTAACGTGTGAAAATAATAGATAAACAATTTTTCTTACCGATATCCCAACAATATTTTTAGAATATTTCAAAAATATTTCACCACGAAATTATTAACTTTAAAAGTAGCATCTCTTTTATTGAAAAAAAGAGTGAAAAAGTTTCATATTGTTTGCGAGAAAAAAAAATAACGATAAGGTTGTTGTTTTCCAAAATTTTTCCACAGAATTCTGAAATAATTGGCAAAGAATTAAAAATTTCCCACAGAATTTTCAAATAATTGGCAGAAAATTTGAAATGCTATCGAAAACGAGTCAACATTTTAAAGTGAGTCAACCCATCTGTTCATAGCAACAAACAATAAAAATTACACTCAACGCACACACCACCCACATATCAGCACAGCAATAATATGTGCGATGCGCAACGTGATCATCCCTTAAATACGAATATAACGCTGCAATAGAACGCTATTTCTATCTACGCACCAGTTTTAATGCATATGAATTTTATGTTACGCTCTTAGACGAGTAATCCAAATGTGAAAATTTTGCATGGGCTGGGGCCATGGGCCTACTTGGCCTAGAGCATAGGCTCACTTGGCCTAGGGCATAGGCTTACCTGGCCCAGGATTTACGATCCCCTCCCCCATTCTTGACGAATAGCACTGCGTTCAGTTATTGTCTGAAGATGGAATGTTTTGATCACCTACGACTACGCGATCTGACTGGAATAAACCTCAGAGGTTAGAAACTGAAATAAGTAAGAAAAAAGAAGAAGACAAAAATACACAATGATTACTAATTGAAATATAATTGAATTTAAATAAAAAGTATTTTTTATGATTGAAAAAAATTTCCATTTATTTATATATAATATTTCGGTTATTTGAAAAAATATTGCATGAAAAACAAATGCACAATAAGTTCTGCATCGAAATGGAGATTACTGCTGATTTTTAGCGTTTTCTTTTTGATAGAAGAACAAGTGAGATGATTTGAAATTTAAAAAAAAAAACTTCCTTTCGGGGCAAATCCATAAAAAGAGGCACTTCTTATTCCAGGATAATCCAGGATGAAACCGTCCCTCCTTCCCTCCTCCCTCATAGCCTTCCTCTCTTTTTCAGTAATAAGAAGGACAGAGTTTTTACTAAGAAAGTTTCGAACTTTTTGAGCAATCGTATCAAAGACATCAATAAACAATCAGACAGCAAAGGAGCTGGGTAAATGTGACTCCGCGTAGGAGTCGATAAACAAAAGAACATGTCTGCTAAAACACACTGAACTTTCTTCAGTTCATCCATCATCTTTCAATAAGTCCAAAAAAATTTTCTGCGAAAAAATTTCTTCAATATTGTCAACAAAAATGCATGGATAACTTCCAAGAATATAACGCAGTGCAATGTAATGCAATGCAAAGCAATGCAATGTAATGCAATGCAATGCAATGCAATTAAATGCGATGGAAAATCCATTCAACGCAATTTAGAAAAAAATATGTATAACGTTATATAGATCAATAAAAGCGTTACCTTCGTTTGTAGTTCGTCATTGCAATACGATCCATTCGTTTAGGAGTATTCATGTGAGGCGATGCACTGCAATTATTTAAATATTTTTACCAAATATCAGCTCTGATAAGATAAGAAATCACCTTTCGGCATTTACACGTGAAAATTGTCGAAAATAAACAACAGTCACTGATATGACGTCATTGATATCGGTATCTAAAACGCATCTTCATAAGGCAAAACAACTTATTAACGATTTGTCTGAAATCGCATTACCGACGTCGATTTGATTATTCAAATACCTTATGTTACATGTGCTACGGACAATTGCGCCACGAGATTTTACTCTCAGCAACCTGAGTCAGAAGTGGGGAGGGGTGCGGAGGTGTGGTTGATTTCCACATTACTAAACAAGGAAATATTGTAATGATTTGAGCAAAAGGATGGATAGGCATCGAAGCAAGGTCTTCGCGGCGCAAAAGTCCATAGAATTAACCGTAGCGTAAATTACGAAGCAAACAAATTTCATATCTACAACTTCCATGGTATGTTGGTCAAAACTATCGGGCAGACGACAAACAGACAGACAGACACAAACAAAAACATTCCTCTTAATAATAATTTAATGAAGCTGAAAAATTTATTCAGTTCTTCATCCCTCATATTGTGATTTTATCGTTTCACCTTTATACTATTGTTGCTATCACGTATTAATAATATCTATTGGCTTACTTTTTTATTTTTTACTTATAATATCTCGGAATCGCTTACTTTTCGAAAGTTTTACTCTTTCTTGTCGCATAATTTCTCAACACTATCCCATTTCAAAGCGTTGGAATAAATAAACAAACAAATAAACAAAAAATAAACAAATAAGTAAGTAAACAAACAAAAAAATAAATAAATAAGTAAATAAATAAATAAGTAAATAAATAAATAAATAAATAAATAGATCTTTAAGGCGATTATTTCCCATCTGATTTCTCTTCCTAATAGCACTATAAATTCCCCTGCTACTGACTATAATACATATTTACTTTTTAAGCTTCAAGCGAACCATAAAATTGTTCATTGCGCAATCAATAACACTTCAACAAACATATGTAAATATTTGACGATTGAATCAATTCAATGAACGCATCATTTGCGTTGTTTAATAACGTTTACATCACAATGGCAACGGCTATGAAACATCACAAATATCGTATAACCTCGATTATAAGCCCTATTGTATTTTAACAGTAACTTAAACGGGCACCTAAGGTTAATCTGTTGCTTTTTCCTTCAAACATTAGATTCTATCGAATGAGAACCTCACAATTTCTTGTGGTTTTCACTCTTTCAACAAAAGAATTTACTCTAGCTTCTTGCTTTTGCAATACTAGCCGAGAATCCAATTTGAATATGCAAATTTTGCATAATCCTTTCATCTACAAATTCCATCGCGATTCATCATTCAGCCATTCAAAAATACTAAAATACAAAATTGACTTGACTGTTGGTTGTATTTCAATATTCTAAATTTATTCCAATTAAATGAAAACTAAATTAAAATTTATTAAATCGTAATATCCATCAACTTTCAACATATCTAAATAAAGATATGCTAAAGAAACGAGAAGTAATTTTCTTAAATATTTACGATGAAGAATATCTCAAAAATAGTGTAAGTTAACTTTTGGTCGAGTTCTTCTAAACTTACTTACTAACTTTTAATTTACTTGTACTGCTATAGGAAATCTTTGCGATACCGTGTTCCAAGTACCATTAACATTCAAAAGACGTCTAAAACATTTGTGAAAGAAGAGGCTTTTCTTTGAGAGATGGGGAAGGGTCACAATTTTCATTTCATTGGTACTTAAAACTATATCCAGCAATATCCAGAAATATCCGGAAGGTTTCAGCAATAAAATAAATATATTTCACAAAAAATTAAATTATTTCCGCAGAGAATAATCGTCAAAATGGAAATTTATTCCAAATATACTTGAAAACAAGCGATACATTCTTGATTCTTTAACAATTTCTCTGAACACATAATTGAAGAGAGTAAGTCATAATCATCGATCTATTCAATCTCAATCATAATTAGTCATAAATCCATTTCCATTGTAAAATCTATTAAATTATTACTGCTCTTTTAGATTATCCCTAACATCCTCGGTGATAATAGATGAAATTTTAGGATGTAACGCCTGAAACTGATCCACGAATATTTCATTCAGAATTAACTGGACGTGGACCACTTAATGAAGATTGGGTGAAGACAACTGAACCAGTCATGTGTTGTTATAAGGTTTTCGAGAGCGCTTAGTGCTGTCTTTTCCCCACATTTCTTTCCAATTCCAAAATCACAGCATTCTCTAAAATTTCGGAGTGATCTTGATGTAGGTTGAAGATTTCCTCTTGTCTTATAGGCAAGTTTCTACTAAAGGAGGCTTCATCACAAAAGAAAATGCCAAAAGTAGAGCCACTATATAAATATAAATGAATAAATGAATAAGGAAATAGATAAATAAATAAATAAATAAATTATATATATATATATATATATATATATATGATGCGTAAATAAAAAAAGAATGCCTAAACTACTGGTTGCATAAACACTACTTATTATTGAATATTAATCATCATTGTTAAAACATCGTAGAGAATTGCGATTCTTTTCGAAACAAATGAAATGGAATGCATTTTTGATATATATATATATATATATATATATATATATATATATATATATATATATATATATATATATATATATATATATATATAACGGTAAAAATATGTACTCTGTGAAGCAATAAATCAAATATTCTTTAAACCTATTACGCTAAATAAAGCTTCCAGCTTCATCTCACTAAGAATAAACAACTCTAGACAGCAGAAGCCTTAAACGATAAAGCGCTAGGAAAAAAATGGAACAAAAAATTTACCCGACAATAAAATACGTAATAATGGGCAGTCAAGAGAAAAAAATTTCATAAAAAACAACAATTTCAATTTCAAGAAAAAACACACAATTTTCAAAACATAAAAATACACTTTCTCCGCAACAACAACAACAGTACATAAAATTATAAAATAAAGAAACATTATTAAAAATTAAAACAATTTAAAAATCGTGATAGTGAAAAAGAAAACAAACTTCTAAAAAAAGAGAAAAAATATTTCCATACGATTCAACAAAAAATATAAATTATTTTCTTCATTCGTTCCATACACAGGAAATGCTAAAAAAACGCATTGATCTTCCTAGTGAATTTGATGCCGAATCGGCTCAATGCAATCCGATCTCATTCTCACTCTCATTCTCATTATTTTCAATCTCATTCTCATTATTCTCACTCTCATTCTCATTCTCATTATTCTCGTTCTCACTCTCATTCTCATTCTCATTCTCATCATTCTCATTCTCATTATTCTCAATCTCATCATTCTCATTCTCATCATTCTCATTCTCATTATTTTCATTATCACTCTCATTCTCATTCTCATTATTCTCGTTCTCACTCTCATTCTCATTCTCATCATTCTCATTCTCATCATTCTCATTCTCATTATTCTCATTCTCATTCTCATCATTCTCATTCTCATTATTCTCATTCTCATTCCCACTATTCTCATTCTCACTCTCATTCTCATTATTCTCATTCTCATTCTCATTATTCTCATTCTCACTCTCATTCTCATTTTTCTCATTCTCATTATTCTCACTCTCATTCTCATTTTGATTATTTTCATTATCACTCTCATTCTCATTCTCATTATTCTCGTTCTCACTCTCATTCTCATTCTCATTCTCATCATTCTCCTTCTCATTATTCTCAATCTCATCATTCTCATTCTCATCATACTCATTCTCATTATTTTCATTATCACTCTCATTCTCATTCTCATTATTCTCGTTCTCACTCTCATTCTCATTCTCATCATTCTCATTCTCACTATTCTCATTCTGATTCTCATTATTCTCACTCTCATTCTCATTCTCATTCTCATTATTCTCACTCTCATTCTCATTCTCATTATTTTCATTATCACTCTCATTCTCATTCTCATTATTCTCATTCTCATTCTCCCTTTCCCCTCCATCTCCCTCCCCCCTCTCTCTCTGTAATGTGTACTAATAATTTTTTTAAACCTTTCATGCTTTCATAAGCTTTAGGCGTTTTCTGTTCTTCTTCCTTTATGTTTGTTCTTCCTTCTTCAACCCCGTCTTCCTTATTCAGGATGCTTACTGTATAACAACTCTTCAATTTTTGTTCACATATTTAAACAACACCTTCACATTTCTTTCACGCACTATACCTTTTTTTCCATTTCTAGCAAACTTCATGCATTGCACATAACAATGCTCAAAATACTTTTTGAAGTCCCCTCAACCTTCGAGCTTATGCCACTAAAGTCATATGAAGTGACCCTTGGCAACCAGTCACTGAACATATGACTGCTTATTATTTTTTATTTTTAATTGCTTATTCATTGATAAACGGATAATCAAAACACTCTACAGATAACCTTATGACCTGATTATATATTTGATCAACAAAGAAGGACCATTCTTTCAATAATATCCTTTACATCCATCTAGCCGAATCGATTTCATCAATAATATCCTTCAAATTCGGTAAATTTTTCAATGGATTTTTCCCATTTTAAAACCGATATCATTAGCGCAATCTCTAATGAAGTAGACTGCATTCGAGTCGTTTATCAAAAAAAGTACCAATAAATCTATTCCTACAAGTAAACTCATTGATAAGATTAATAACGCTATTATTCGAAAGAAATCCATTGAGTATTGACAAGTACAATCAAATTGTCTGCATTAAACAGATTAATGTTTTAAACCGCTAACAACTATGGTAACGTCGATTATTACACAGAACTCGAAAATTTTAGTCAGTTGAGAGGAGTTTTAAAACGGATGTTGAAGAAATTATTCAACTCAACTAAAATGACGTTAGAAAAAACTGCTCACAAAGGAGAAGCTTAAAGTGTTACAATAAAATTGTGCAAAGTGAGTGATGCAGCATCTACTAAAGGAGGCTTCATCACAAAAGAAAATGCCAAAAGTGGAGCCACTATATAAATATAAATGAATAAATGAATAAGCAAATAGGTAAATAAATAAATAAATATATATATATATATATATATATATATATATATATATATATATATATACGTGATGCGTAAATGAAAAAAGAATGCCTTAACTACTGCTTGCATAAAGACTACTTATTATTGAATATTAACCATCATTGTGAAAACATCGTAGAGAATTGCGATTCTTTTCGAAACAAATGAAATGGAATGCATTTTTGATAGATTTCTGATCTCACATCTAAACTTTTCTACACATATTTATTTATTTACTTATTTATTTACCTGTTAGTTTATCTAGCACATCTGGATGATGCTTTAATAGAGTATCGTTTGTGCAATAAACTATGAAAAAACACTCTGTACATTTAAAATGTACAATGTAAGATGCACACATCAGCAATAGTATCTATACCTCTCCCCTTGCATCCGTATACTTCCCAAATTCCAGTACCACCATGACTATATTTTCTTAGTTCACTACTCAAATACATAGAAATATCAAATGCGTCTACACACTGCACTTTTATCGGCAATGTTTACTAAAATTGAAAGAAAATAATCAATCGTTTCATTCACCCGCTCAAATTGCTCTTGAATCATTTGCCACCTGTTCGTTCATCGATCATAGATTCGCCTCATCTCTCTATTAGTAAACAAATCTGAGTATTTTGTAAGATACCAACTGAGTAGATACCAATTCATTTTTATAAATTTTTTTAAGAAACTTTTTTTGCCAATCAAGTGGAAATTTCTCTCATAAATTTGAAATAGAAATTTTTTCCAAAGAAATAATAAATAATATACGCAAATTGTTGATGTTGATAAAAAATAATTCAATAAGCTTAACAAACAAAAAAAAGAGAATCAAAGCACTCAATTAAAACTGAGTAACTCAATAAAATTTCAGATATTCAATGAATTCCCTAAATACAATTCCCTAAATACAGCTGGTATAGATTTGTATGATAATTGAAATATAATTAAACGAAAATCACTAAAAAAACACTCTAAATTCTATCATTGAAATAAAGAATTTTCTAAGATTCACAACGGAAATTCGTCAATTGAAATCGATTAAGAGTAGGTCGATAGGTTGGGCATAAAGAAGATAAAGCAATAAAGCCGTTCTATACAGACATATGAACAACGATTGGTAAATAGAAAGCAAAAAACGGTGTGAGATGAGGAGCATCCAACAAGCAGCCGTCCGATACACATTGATTGACATTGCACTAAGTTAGTGTGTTGCAATAACGATAAACACCCCCTCTCCCCCTTCTCTCTCAACAAAATCCCTCAAGAAGTTATTTTTATTTAAGAATTTTCTCTATTTCACTTACACTTAATTTATTGATCTTAAAAAATGACAGATATAGGAAATTATGACAAGTGGAAAAACGTGCCAGATGAAGTTGGTACGATATGCGCTTTTGCATTATTTTCTCTTGAACAACCAATTTCATTTAGTAGCAAGAAGTAACGCATATGAACCCCAATTTCTAAACAACTCTTCTTTTGTAACGATGTTGTTAAAAAATATACTGATGCAACAGACATAGGGAATTTTTTCAGTTTTCAAATGTTCAAAAATTTTTTCGAGGCTGACAAATCGACGTGAAAGATGGTGAACGAATTGCGGCACAGCCCATTATACCACCAAAATTTTCAACTCCAACTTCAATGATCTCTAAGTTGAAA